>CAUYUJ010008291.1:171654-209154 GCA_963575745.1 Prorocentrum cordatum
CCTGCCCTCGGCGCCTCGGAGCTCTCGGCGAGCGCTGCGGTGAGGGCGCTCTTGGGTATCGCCAGCACGTTGAACAGCAGCCGTTTTTTATATTCGCATTCGAAAGGGAAGAGGGAAGGGCGCAGGCAGTCGCATCGACAGCGATGTTCTGAGGGAAGGACGGGGAAGAGAAATCAGCGGCCAGGGAAACAACAGCAGGAAGATGCACGGTGGCGTCGGTGTTCGAGGGAGGAGCAGGCGAGGAGCAATCAGTCGCAACAGCAGGGGGCATCAGAGGCAAGGGACCAGTGGTGGAGATAACAGATGCCTGAGAAACATCAACAGATATATAAGCAGAGAGCGCAACGCCAAACAGCATTGGATTTTCCGCGGAGCTAGGGCCATCACGGAAGGGTAAGGTCGCCAAGGTCCCAGTGAAACTGGGACCAGTCGTTGGCCGCGGTCCAACAGAAGTCCAGGACAGATATCTTATATGGCATCGCAACAAATGGCGCCATTGACAAAAGAGGGGCCGACGCAATTCGCGAGGTCATTGGCACTCGAAAATCCATGGGTAGCAAGTCGGCGCATCCGGCCAGGCATGCCACACAAAAGACGCTCCGTTTTGGCAGTGATATCGGATCGCGGTCTGGCACTGATTGGCGAAAGACTGATGCGCACCATCAATTGCGGAAAGCGGCCGGTGCCCAGCTAGTACCAGTTGCAGGACACCCAGCTGGTACACCACGCGCAGGACACCCAGCTGGTACACCACTTTCAGGGCACCCAGCTGGTACACCACTGGCGGGGCACCCAGCTGGTACACCACTTGCAGGACACCCAGCTGGTACACCACGTGCAGGACACCCAGCTGGCACACCACTTTCAGGACGCCGAGCTGGTACACAATTTGGGTCGCCGTCCGACAATTGAGGGCCTGCCCTCACCTCCTGCCGAATACCAGGAGGGCCAATCCATGCGACTGAAAACCCTCCTGGCGGCGTGGCTCGAAGTGGGGGGCCCTCGCGCGGCGACCGTCCGGGCGCCGACGTCGAAGAAGCACTGGGGCCGGACGACGTGCTGGAGTCGGTCGACGACGAGATACCGTCGACACGTGTGGAGACGATCATCAACGCAGTGGGCTCGATCCACTCCTGCAGTGCCCGCGCAGGACGAGAGAGCCGAAGAGACTGAACAGCAGCCGCCGCCGGCGAAGATAACGTTCTGGGGGCAGTGATGCCGCCGCGCTCCCTGGTCACGTTGAATAAGCCACACGCATCTCCTCAAATCTCTCTGGCTTGGGCTCCGCGAGGCCAAGGCGTGCCAGCGGCGGACCAGGCAATATCCGATGAAGACCTCGACCCGTAGCTTGAAGCAAGCGCGGGCGCGCCAGATAGCGCGGGGGCAGATCATGTAGGCGGCGTCCAAAGCGGCAGCGAAGTTGGCCGTCAGGATGGACTACGCGGGCAGTCGTCAACCAACCATTGTTCCAAGTCCTGATCGCGGCCATGGCCCAACTCTGCGGGGGGGGGTGCGCGAGCTTCCGACCCCCCCCCCCAGTGCACACGGTGTAGGAGAGGCTCGTAGTCACACAATACCGTCTTCAGGTATTTTTCGATGGCTCGGCTCAGCGCGCGTTCGGAAGCGAGAGGACCAGACAGAGTGGCAGCCGCCGCGCGTCGAGGCCGAGGTCGTCGACCAGTGCAAGTTAGCTCGCCGTAGAGAGAAGTCCGAGCGGTCACCGCGCAGCCGTCGGCCGGTCGATGCAGCGCGCCGTCGAGGTTCTCGACGAAAGCTGGCGCCTTCCAAAACTTAGGATGCTAGCGAGTCCGATCAATGGCAGAGAGTGGTACTTCATCAAAGCGCTCTTCAACAACGCCTTGCCGCCAGCTCATCACCGCGTCCCTCAGCAAGTCGAGGTAGGCCGAGAAGTCGCGGAAGGGGGCGGCAGCAACTCGGAGCAGGGCAGCAGAGGCGCGCGTAGCCCACGAGGGCAATCGTGGCCCGCCCCAACACTGGAGCTCGGGGATTGCTTCCTTGCTAAGCATGCCGAGCGGGCGCCGCGAGACCTGCGAGACGACGCCCCTCCCGAGCGCGAAAAAATCTGGTGGCGTCGGGACAAACTGGGCCACGTAGGTTAGAAAATAATGAATACGTGTACGGTGCAGAAAAGAATCGACGCTGCTGACCGAACCTGATCGGCTGAGCACGCGGCTTCTTCTGCGGACTTTGGCGAGGGGGTCACGCCAGCACCGTTCTACGGTGGCGCTGGGCCCGAGCCAGATGCCGAGATAAAGCATGCATCCTTCAATGCCGAACCCTACCCATTCAGGAACATATTCGCCCAGGAGGGCGCGCACCTCGCCCCGGAGAGCCTCAGAAATCGAGCCCACTAGCACCACAGTGCACTGACTAATCTTACTAGAGAGCCCGCAACCAACTGCATAATCTCAAGGACCTCAAAGACGATCTGAACATGCGCAAACTCGAACAAGACCACCCCAAAATCGTCAGCACACGCACGCCCCAGTCCTTCCTCAACCTCCTCCAAGTTCTCTTCGAGGTCCTGGGGCAACGGTGCAGAGGCAAGTGCGCGCAGGGACCCCGAGAGCCCGCGCCCTTGAATCATCCCAGATCTGAGCCAGAAAATTCCCAGAATAACGCCCCCATCAGAAACAACCTTTTGACCAGCTTCGCACCGGAACCCGATGAAGGAGAGGGGCGCCTCGCAGAGGCCCATGGCGCCCAGGGGCTGCATGGGGAAGGCCTGGGGGGGGGGGCTGGGGGAGGCTTGGCCGTAGTCGAAGCCGAGCAGAATCGGGGATGTTCCGAGCTAGAAGATGCTGAAACCAAAGTTGCGACCCGTAATAAAACCCCGTTGTGATGCTGGGGCCACGAAGTCCACCGCAGGCTTTCATCTGATATTCACACCCGAGCTCAAAATCTTCATGCCAGCATTCCGAATACCCGGCGCCCGAACGCGATCAGGGGACCTCTCACAAGCCCCGCCCGCCGCGTCAGACGCCTCGGAGCTCTTTGGGGGGAAGGCCAGCAGGGGGCGCTGGCAGCGCCGAACAGAGCCTGACCCCGACATAACCAGTTAAACATAATGGCCAATAACTGGGTGCCAAAGTCGATCGCATCCCACACCGCATGCGGCAACCCGCCCACGCCAGGCGTCGAGTGCTTAGCCCGCTTCGCTACATTCCCGGGGAGCTCGACCCGCAGCTCGAAGCAAGCGCGGGCGCGCCAGATAGCGCCGGGGCAGATCATGTAGGCGGCGCCCAAAGCGGCAGCGCAGTAGGCCGTCAGGATGGACTACGCGGGCAGTCGTCAACCAACCATTGTTCCAAGTCCTGATCGCGGCCATGGCCCAGCTCTGCGGGGGGAGGTGCATGAGCTTCCGAATCTCCCCTCAGTGGACACGGCGCAGGAAGGGCTCGCAGTCGCACAATACCGTGCTCAGGTATTTTTCGCTGGCTCGGCCTAGCGCGCGCTCGGAAGCGAGAAGACCAGAAAGAGTGGCAGCGACCGCGCGTCGAGGCCGAGGTCGTCGATCAGTGCAGGTTAGCTCACCGTAGAGAGAAATCCGAGCGGTCACCGCCCAGCCGTCGGTCGATTGATGCAGCGCGCCGTCGAGGTTCTCAACGAAAGCGGGCGCCTTCCGAAACTTAGGATGCAAGCGGGCCCGATGAGTAGCAGAGAGTGGCACTTCATCAAAGCGTCCGTCAACGCCGCCTTGCCGCCAGCTCATCACCCTGGCCCTCCGCAAGTCGAGGTGGGCCGAGAAGTCGCGGAAGGGGGCGGCAGCAGCTCGAAGCAGGGCAGCAGAGGCACGCGTAGCCCATGAGGGCAATCGTGGCCCGCCCCGACACTGGAGCTCGGGGATTGCTTCGTTGCTCAACATGCCGGGCGGGCACCGCAAGACCTGCGAGACGACGCCCCTTTCAAGCGTGAGGAAATCTGGCGGCATCGGGGCATGCCGGGCCGCGTAGGTTGAAAACGAACGCGCGCGGCACAGAGACGAATTGGCGCTGCTGGCAGCGCCTGAGAGGCTGAGCGCGCGGCTTCTCGTGCGGACTTTGGCGAGGGGGCCGCGCCGGCACCGTTCTACGGCGGCGCTGGGCCCGACCCTGGCGCCGGGATGAAGCATGCACCCTTCAATGCCGAACCCTGCCCATTCAGGAACATATTCGCCCAGGAGGACACGAACCTCGCCTCGGAGAGCCTCGGACATCGAGCCCACTGGTACCACAGTGCACCCACTGATCTTAATAGAGAGCCCCGCAATCAACTACATAATTTTAAAGACCTCAAATACGATCTGAACACGCGCAAACTCGAACAAGACCACCCCCATCTCGTCAGCACACGCGCGCCCCAGGCCTTTCCCCACCTCCTCCAAGTTCCCCTCTAGGTCCTGGAGCATCGGTGCAGAGGCAAGTGCACGCAGCGACCCCGAGAGCCCACGTCTTTGAATAACCCCAGATCTGAACCAGAAAACTTGCAGTGGAACGCCCCCCATCAGCAACAACCCCTTGAACAGCTTCGCACAGGAGGCCGATGAAGGAGAGGGGCGCTCACAGAGGCCTGGCCGCGGTCGAAACCGAGCAGAATCGGGAATGTTCCGAGCTAGAGGATGCTGAGATGCGGCGCGACCCAGGGCATCTGTTCAATAGTATTATAACACAGGTTGCGACCCGCAATAAAAAACCCGCTGGGATGCTGGGGCCACAAAGTCCACCGCAGGCTCTAGTATGATATGCGCGACCGAGCTCCACATCTCCATGTCAGCATTCCGAAGACCTAGCACCCGAACGCGATCAGGGGACTTCTCACAAGCCCCACCCGCCGTATCAGAGGCCTCGGATCCCTTGGGGGGGAAGGCCTGCAGGGCGACGCCGGCGGCGTCGAGCAGAGCCTGGCCCCGACATAACCAGTCAAACATAATGGCCAACAGCTGGGGGCCAAAGTCGATCGCATCCCACGCCGCATGCGGCGGCCCACCCGCGCCAGGCGTCGAGTGCTTAGCCCGCTTCGCTACTTTCCTGACGAGCGGGGCCAACGGGGCGTCCACCGGGAGAGCCTTCCTAGACTTCAGACATCGATCCATATATGCCTGCGCCAACAGCGCAGGCGGCCAATAAACGCGCAGCGTTTGACGCCGACCCTCGGGGGGCGAGACGGGCCCTTCATTCAGGGCCAGCAACAACAGAAAACACCAGACGCTTCGAGAACGGAGCCCAGATCGCAGCCTTCCGCTCGATAGCTCGTGACGGCGCAGCAGAACATGCCCCTCTGGAAGCAGCGGCCAGGGATGAGGAAGCAGACGCAGCAGCAGCGAGTTCTTCTTCGAGAACAGCCCCATGCACCCCCTCCGTCCACTGCCGGGAGGTGGGCGCATGACGTAGAAGGACAGAACGACCTTCCACCCGCAGAGCGTCTTGCGCGTGCACAGAAGCGTCGAGAAGCCGCCGAGCTAGCCCGACATCTCGTCGCCAGACCGCTCCAGAAACACTGCGAGTGAGTAGTTGGAGTCTCCGCAGCCTCAGCCACTGCTTTCAAAATTTGACAGTTTCAGGCCTGGCAGAAGAGCGCGTCCCGAGTCTCCCTCGCCGCCTCCCTCATCATCTCCTTGCAGCGCTCGCTCGAAATAGGCGGGTTCCACGAGAGAAGATCACCGTCGCCGTCCTTCAGCATGCCCTGAAGTCGCCTCCTGAAGAAGGGGCTCTGGAAGATGTGCTTCGGGATGGGGCGTTCTTGCGGCGGCAGTGCTGCGCGCTGGCGCAGCGCGACCGAGACCGCGGCGTAGTCCGACGCCACTTTGCCGCTCAGGCTCCCCGGCGAGTCGATCGCCCCCGCCGAGACCGTCTGCTGACGCGCGTCCCAGCCAGCCGCCGAGCAGAAGAAGCGGTCGACACTGCTCGCAGAGTTGGTGCGCTTGCAGAAGTGGGAGGGGGAGTCCTAGCAGACGACCTCCATCATTTCCCCTCGCGTCTTGGACCATGCCGGCGCGTGAACTTCGCGACCGCGAGTGGCCTGGGCCCTGGAAGTCTCAGGCCCGTGAAAATCATCGCCGCATCGATGCTAAAATTGAAGTCCCCCAGGACAACGACGAATGGCGAGAGAGGATTGTCCCGGGCCTGGCGGCTGGCACCCCTGATCTGCTCGCAGACCGCGGTGACCTCCTGCTTGGACAGGCCGTGGTTATGAACATTGAAAATCACCATCTGCACCTCGTTGAGCACCGCGTGAACGCGCAGCACTCGCCCTGGAATCATCTCCAGCGCCGAGCTGGAGACCGCCTCCAAGGCAAGAGGCGGCATAATGAATGCTACTCCACCTGCTCCGCGATCCCCGCGATCACGAAAGCTACAGTGAGCAATCGCATCGGGGCGGACCTTGCGCACGCAGTCCAATAATTGAGGACGGTCGCCGAGAACTTCCTGCAGTCCCACAATGCTGCAGCCCGTCGCGCAGCGTCCGAGATATCCTAACTTCGCCTGGCCTTTGGCCCCGCCGCAATGAAGAAGAGCCCGAGCATTCCAGGTGGTGAAATTCAAAACTGAGCCGCCGATCATCGCAGGCAACATGAGGAAGTCCGCGAAGCCGCCAAAGGCACGGCCGCGCCAGGGGCGCAGGGGCCGGGCAGGGGCTGACGGCGCCGGCCAGGGGGCGACGATCGAGGCCCAGCGCCGCGATGCCAACGTCGTTCCAGTCGGCCGTGATGGGCTCGTCGCCTGGGTGGGCCTCCACCTAGAGCACGTCCGCGAAGTCAGCCTTGAGGACGCCCCTCTCGCGGCCCACGAACCAGCGGCGCTGGGGGAAGGTGTCGCCGTAGATGTTGCGGATCTTACGCGGGAAGATCTTGGCGCGCACTTGCTTGGGGCTCTTGTCAGGGCCGAGGCGCAGACGAGCAGGATCGGCCCCCTGGGCCGCAGGGCGGAACTCCCTCTACTGGCCGCCACGCCGCAAGTTGCCCAGGACGCGCTGGACGTCGCGGGGGGCCGAGCCCGCGGCGCCCTTGAAGGCGATCGAGAACTCCTTGGCTGGCAGGGGGGCGAGCGCGTTGATGTCGTAGTCATCCTCGCTGAAGTCCATCTCCGAGAGGAAGGTGCCGATCTCATCGTGGACGCCTTGGAGCCCTACCATCTTCGCCGCCGCCGCCGCAACCTGGGCCGGGCCCACCTCGCGATCAAAACCAGGGGAGATGAACGGCTTCGCGGGGGCAGCCATGTCCAGCGCAACCTGCTTGCGCATGTCGGTGATCTCCTTCTGCAGCGCCAAGATCTGTCGCTCGTGTTCTCCAAGGGTATGCGACTCCGAGACTCGTTTGGTGATCGCATCTTGCTGCATCTGGAACCTCCTGGCGAGCTGGTCCAGCTGGGGGCGCATCGTAGACGTGATCTCCTGGTCAACGACCTGTGTCTGCCCTGCAATCCGTTGGCGCAGCGCGCCCAGTGTCTTGAAGATCGGGCCATTGGCAGCCTGGGGGGAAGAGGCGACGGCAGTCTTGACCGTGCCATCGAAGTTGCCCCGCAGGGCGGTGAATCGCGCCTCGATGTCGGCCTGATAGTAATGAATGTTGAAGTCGGGGCTGTCGCCCACGCCGTCGTCGCCACCGATGCGGCACTCCCGCGGCCCTGCAGTGGCCGCAGCCGCAGCGCGAGCAGACCCGCCAGCACGCGGAGGAAGGTGCCGCCAGCTGCTTCGCCAGGAAGCGTCGGGGGGATGGCGTCTGCCTGCAAGATGCTGGCTTGCTGGCTGGCAGAGAGGATCGGCCCCGCTGCAGGCGCCCCCGCCCCCGCGGCAGGCGCACCGGGGGCCGCCCCGCGATGCGATGCTGGAGCAGGAGGGCGGCGATCATCTCCAGGGCGAACGTGCTATCCACTGGCGCGCTTGGATCTCCCAGCTCGGCTGGCCCCCCCGCCCTCTGCGCGGAAACGGCCGCGGCGCGCAGCGCCCGCCGCGCTGTCGTCGCTGCGGGGGGCCGCGCGGGCAGGAGAGGCGCGGCGACCGCCGTCGGACATCGGGGCAGAGGGGCGCCGGAGAACCCGCGCAGCGCTGGCTGAGAGGAACGACGGGAGCAAACGACGCGGCACTACCCTGGCCAAGCGGCACCCCATTGTCTCCCCGGGGAAACTTGCATCTCGAGCCAAAATGGCTACGGAGGAGGAGGGGGAGGAGGAGGAGGAGGAGGACAACAAAAAAAAGAGAGACGATGGCGGGGCCTCCTCGCTCTTTCCCCACCATTGGCCAGGCGTCTCCGAAGCGCCCGGCAACTCCCCCCTCGTCTCCGTCGCCCCGCCCTTTCGCCTCCACCCTCTCTTTCCAAGCAGGGGGGTGGAAGGGGGGGCAGGCGGCGCCTCTGTCGAGCCCTGGGTTCTCTGGAACCGCCTGCCCCTCCCCGAGTCAATCGCAGGGCGGGCGTTTGCGCCTGGGTCCCCGGCGACGCCTTCCACGCGCGCGTCATCCGCGAAGGCGTTCAATGCTGTCGGATGGCCCCGAGCGCCATCGGTTTGCGCGCGTGCGTTCATCGCGCGCTGCTTTGGAAGGAGTAAGGGCGTGGTGTGAACGGGTGCGGTGCCAGCGCTGGACATAGCGATGTGGCAGAGAATACGCAAGTGCTTGACGTGCAGATATCACCCACGTTGGCCTGGCGATGATCGCGTCGAACATCGTCTGATTCCGCATCTCCTCAACGGCCGCACTCAATGTTAAACAACGATGCCAATTTCCCCCCCCCCCCCCCCCCCCAATTGTCCGATCGCAAACACCGCGACCCAAATCTCGAATCGCAAACAGACAGAATCCAGAAAGTCCGACTCGCAAACATAATGATTCCTGACACATGATTCCAGACATTCCGACACGTTGATCTAATATCGTTACGCGTGCAAACCAGAATTCCGGAACTTCGGGAACGACGTCCCTGAAATTCCCAAATCGCACAAACATGCGAAATTCCGAAATCACAAACGTGAGTTCCAGAAATTCCGACAATTCCAAAATCGCGCGCCTGGCGACCAGGCGCCCTGGAATTGGCAGCGCGCTGCCTTTCGGATTGGACGGGCCTTGCTTGGGAGAGCCGGAACCTGAAAGACTGGCGTCGGTTGATGCGGTCGTCGCAAAACCAACGTGGTTGACATCGGCATGTGAGGTAATTGCGGACGTCGTCGGTAACGTCGCCATTTCCAGCGCTGGCACCCCACCCCTTGACACCGCGCCCCCCTCGCCCACTGGAACTACGGGCGCGCGCAGAAGTACTGGCGCAGTCGGGTCCACCGGGAAAGCGCGGGCAGATCTCGCACGCGCAAGCGCGAGCCATGGTTCCATCATCATGGCCGCTCTCGTTCCTGGCGTCTTCCCCATCCGCATCTTTTCCCGCCGTGGACCATGGGCAGCGTTGTCGTGCCAAGACCCATGGTCATGTTCATCATCATCGCCATTGGTTAAAGTCCTTAGCCTGCTGTTGCTGGTGATGCAGGGCGTCCAAGTTGCGCGTCGCTAGCATCGTCTGCGCCGGCAGCAACAGTATCTTTCCCAGTCGAATCAGAATCCTCTTTCTCAGCTCATCATCGTCGCATCATCGTCATCAATCGCATGCAGGCCATCATCATCAGGATGGGGCCTCGCAACGACTAGCGCGTCCGTCGTCGCAACCGTCGTCTCGCCCATCATCCTCATCCTCGAACGCGCCAGGGTTCTAGCGCAACTCGCATGCGACTACAACAAGCCAACTCAAAACACGCACGAACGCAAGCCATGGTCGTTTCCAGCAGTACCCCACGGCATCATTGCCGTCGCAAACCCCCAAACTCAAAATCCTCAGCCAAAGTAGTTGTCATCATCTTGATGTTCACGTACCCATCTTCGCCATGACTGTCATGACTGTCAAGTGTCGTCAGCTTTTTCGCCGCCATCCTGGCTGGCATTGTGACCTCGCTGCTGCTGGCGGCGCGACGACGTCAAAGCCGCGCGTCGCCATTGTCGCATCCATCCTGCGCGCCCGAATCATCAGCTTCCTACATATATGTATATATATATATATATATATATATATAATGAACCGTCCGTCGCAACCGTGGCCTCGCCCCACGCCGCCCTCGTCGCCGCCGCGGCCATCAGCTTCGCCGTCGTCGTCGTGGGCGGCGCATTCCGAGAGAGGCCCCAGGGGGCATCTTGCCTTCTTGGGGCCCTCTTGCCTGGTGCTCGGCATCGCCCCGACGGCCGCCCTCGCGCTTGCCGCGGCCAGCGCCGTTGCCAGAAGACGTCGTCATCGTCGACGCCGCCGTCGCGGCTGGCATCGTCGGCCCGCCCCTGCCCATGGCTGTCGGGTCTGGGCAGGCCCCCCTCGCCGCGCTAAGCGGGGCCAAACGGCGACGGGCGAACTGCGCGAGCTCCTTCGCTCGAGCACGCACGGACCGATGCGCGGCCATTGTTGTCGCGCGAGGGCGCCTCTCAGCGCGGCCCCGCGGGGCGCCTGCGCAGCGGGGCCCCATCGGCGCCCCGATTGAAGATCCAGCGGCGCGGTCAAGAGAACCAGCGAAACATGCGCATCATCATCTACTGCTCAGCGCTCGCGCCTCGCCAGGGAAACCGGGCGCGACTGCGTTCGTCGGCGAACAAAGAGACCGCTGCGCGACGGGAAGCAGGTGCTCGGCAGCGGTTCAGGGGGCGCCCGCCCCGACCGGGGCGCCAATGACAATGTCGTTCCGATCGCAGTCGGGCGAGGCGCGCGACTGGGCGTCTCCCGCGCGCGCCGCGCGCCACTGGGAAGATGCGTCGAGGCGCGAATGCGCGACCCCGGCGCTGGGCGCTTGCGCTGCGAAGAAGGTCAATGCACGAACGAATCTACATCCCCTGTGACCCTTCATCGCTGCGGTCTAGATCGCGGCCCGCATGGCGCGGCCAATTCAATTTCTGCGGCCCCCGCGGGGCCGGCCTCCGCGACCCCGCCTAGGCGCCTTTCCACTGGGGAATCGGTGACGCGCCGAGGAGTCGCCGGGCGGCAGCCGCCGCGCCGCGCCTGCCAAGCAGCCGCGAGGCGACGAGCTCCCAGGCCGCGAATTGGGCGCCATGGGGGGCAGTTGCGCGAGTGTAGAGCGGAGTGGGCATGGAGCGACGATGGCACGTGCAATTTTCGCGTTTTCCAGCTTGGCGGCCATGGGGCGCGCGCGTCTAAAGGGAGCCCAAAGACCAGGCCTGCGCTATGATCGCGGGGGCGCCTGCCAGAAGCGGCGCGGTCGACGGCCTTCGCGCGCCGCGTAGATCGCGGAAGGCGCCGGTCAGCTGGCCAGGGGGCGCTGCCGCAAGGGCCAACATGTCTACGACATCTGCATCAACGCTGGCTCCTGCAATTGCTTCCAGTACATGCCAGCTCGCATCGCCGCCTACAAGGAGAGCGCGTACTTTCTCGACTACACGAACGGCTTAGATGTTGCCCCACGCACGTTCGCGAGAGGCACGTGGATCAGGGGCTTCCAGCCAACCCACGAGCGGGACAAAAAACACATCCATCATGCGTCAGTATCCTGCCGCAGCAATCGCGCATTATGCGCGCGTTCGCCGCGCGCTTGTTTTACGCGCGCACTGGTCGCGCGCTCGTCTCGCGCAGATGGCGCATTCATCGCGCGCCAATCGCGCCGCACTTGCACGCTCATCCCCCACTAATCGCGCGCGAATCGCAGGCCCGGCGAGAGCGGGGGCCTGCGCTGAGAGCGCACTATTTGATGCACGAGTGTTCGATGATCTCTACACATTTCATGGGGTGTTCAAAACAAACCGCGCGTTTTGAAATTGATGCCAGGCGGGGCGCTCCGCCGAACTACATGCCGGTGTGTCGCTCCGCCGAAGCGTCAGTCGGTGTGTCGCTCAGCGGGGCGCTCTGGGGTAAGGCTGGGGGGGCGGTCAGAACGGTCGCCCCCGGGTGGCCCGCGTGTGGACCGGTCTGGGCCCTCCCTCACCACCCCCCACTTCAGCTTGGGGCGGCCCAGCCAGGGTCCCCTGCGGGAATCGCAAGGAAGGGGGCCCCTCGTCTCGGGGCCGCGCGGATCCTGGCGGAGTCCAGCAGGAAAGGTCCGCGGGAGCATCGGGGTGCCTCTGGGAAACCTTTGGGAGGCCTCTGGGTCGCCTCCAAGGAATTTCCGAAGAATCTGGAAGAGGCCGCTGGGGAGCAACCATCTACTCGACTCGGCTTTACTCGACCCACTTTACTGTACCTTGCGCTGCTCCATACCACCCGACATTACTCTCCCATCTACCTTCTCGAATATGATGTTATGTCTTCCGCTGCAACCGACTTTTCTCTACTCCGCTTGACCCTGCTCGACGCTACTCAACTCTAGCAGCACCAGCGGTCTTTGCAGGAGGAGCAGAGGCAACAACAACAACAACAATAACAGCGGTATAACGACTTCAAATAGTACAAACGGTCATACGACGGCAACCTGTAGTGCGAGAGCGACCAATATGCAATGCTGGTCGTAGCGTTGACTAGTGGAGTGGAAGCAAATTCGTGGCTGCATGATAACACTGGCACACATGTGAATGGAGGAAAATCGTGCGCATGACAACTGGTATGGAAACGTTCTTCTTCGAAGTGGTGTAATAATACAGGTGGAGCCGGTATTGCTAATCATATAGGTATTTCGCTTGGCACCAACGAAGCAAGGCCAGGCTCTCGCCAGCGCGCTCACCAAAACACTCTCTAGAGCAAGGAAATCGGTGCAAGAGGGCCTTTGACTTTGCTGCGCAAGGTACCAGTGATGCTGTTGGTGATGCGGCGACGTCAAAGTCGCGCGTCGTCAAAATCAGACCCACTGTCCGCACCCGAATACTTATCTCCATTCGCTTTCCCACCGTCGCCCCAACGCCATCACGATGGAACACACGACGCAAACCGTCTAGGTCGACACAACGGACGTCTCACCCATCACCACCCTCTTCACAACCATGGTCATCAACTTCGCTCTCATCGTACTCGTCGGCGAATTGTTCCTGGAGAGGCTTCTGGGCACATCTTGCCTTCGTGGGGTCCTCTGGATCAATGTTGGGTGCTCCTGGGGTTTTTCGGGGCTCTCCTCGGCCGTCGTGTGGGCCTCCGGTGGGGCTCTTGGATTGTTTTGAAGCACGCAGGTTCTAGCGCTGTCTGGGGGCGTACCGGAAAAACTTGGATTGATCTACCATGCACAAACGGGTGCCATCGTCTCAGTTCTCCTCGTACATATTTTCATTCCAGGCGTTTTCCTCCTCGTCATGTTCATCTTGTCCCGTCATAAGCAACGTCGGCATGCTAAGTCTCCTGGTATGATGCATCATCATTGTCATTGGTAACATTATTGGCCTGCTGTTGCTGGTGGTGCTGCGCGTCAGAGTCGCGCATCTTTATCATCGGCAGCATCAGCAGCAGAAGCATCGCCCTCATTCGAAACATCATCTTCATTATCAACTGATTCTCATCTGGACCATCAACATCACGATGGGACCAGCTACGCTTAACATGTACGTCGTCGCAGCTATCGTCGCATCCATCATTTCATCATCGCGCGTGCTCATGTTCTAGCACAGGTCGGGCGGTTGCTGCCAGAGCGGTGTCGGCTCGAATATGCGCAAATGCGAACCATTGTGGTTTCAATCGATACCCTTCAGAGTCATTAGCGTCGCCTTCCCCGTCATCCGCATCATCAATAATAGGTGGTATCACGGTAATACGTTATGGCCATAACATACGTCATTTTACAAATCATCTTCATGATCGTCATCATCATCATCATCATCATCGTCATCATCATCATCATCATCATCATCATCATCGTCATCATCGTCATCGTCATCGTCATCATCATCATCATCATCATCATCATCATCATCATCATCATCATCATCATCATCACCACCATTACCACCCCCATCACCCTCATCATCATTACGATCACCATCATTATCATCATCATCATCATTACCATCGTCATCTCAATCATCCTGGTTGAAATGATGGGTTCACTGCTATTGGTGATGCTGGGGCGACAGGGGTCTGAATTTTGGTCTGTTGTGCAAGAATAGACTGGGGGCCAAAGAAAAAAAACAGGAATTGTGGGATTTCTATGTTCTTCCAATTCCTCGGCGCTGCTCGGCGCTGTTTTTTGTTTGTGCCTCGCGGTTTTGTCAGCCGGGCCCCTCAGTGGTGTGGGATCTTCCGGACCCCCTGGGGGTTCTGGAGGCCTCCTGGAGGCCCAGAGAGCCGTCGGAAGGGTGTCGCGGCGTGCGCGGGAGCGTGTTGGGCCGTTCTTTACGTTCTGGTGGCTCCTTGGGGTCGTCATGGGCTGTCCTTCGGCGACTTGGGGTCTCCCCCCAGGAAGCCGGGAGGCGCGGTACCGGCCAGATGTCAGGGGATGTGTAGGACCCCCCGAGTAGGAGTCCCACTTTGAAAAAAAGAAGGGATTCTCGGAATTCCCTTTTTTCAAAATCCTTGATCTTCGAGGGTTGGAAGCGGGAAAACGTGAGAAGGCGAAACATATTAGAACAACCATGGGACATCAACGATTTTACCCTCTGGGCTCTCTCGGGACGGCTCTCGCAGCTCTCTTGGGCTGTTCTTGGAGCCTCGTCGGAATCTTTCTGGGGGCCTCTCAGGGATCGGGGGTGTGTTGGGGGCCTCTGGGTGGTCCCGGAGGCCTTTCGGAGGTCTCTGGAAGCCTCCTGCTCCCGCTCTTGACCCCATCTTGGGCCTGTTCTGGGGTGGTCTGGGGCTGTCCTGGGCGCCTCTTTGGCAGTCTTGGAGCCTTCTTGGTTCGTCTTGGGGCCGTCCTGAGGGTCACTTGGCTGGTCTTGGGGCGGTCTTGTGAGCCTCGTCGGCGCTCTTGGACCTTGGAAGCTCGAAAACGCGAGAAGCCAAACACATAAAAAACTATGAAAATCTACGATGTTGGCCTCTTCGGGCCGTCCCAGGACGCCTCTCGGACCTCTCTTGGGGTCTCTTGGAGGTAACCTGGGAGCCTCGAGAGCCGTCGGAAGGCTGACTTGGGCTGCTTGGGAGCGTTTTGGACCATCCTTTCGCATTCTGGGGGCTCCTGGGAGGCGTCTCGGGCACTCCTGGAGCGCTGTGGAGGCCCCCCGCGGTACTGGGAGCGTTCCCGAGATGTCACGGGGAGGTGTGGCACCCGGGGCCGGGGGGGGGGCTCTATTGGGGTGCCTCTTGGGGCGTCTTCGGGGCCTCCTGTGGTGTTTTTTCTGGTCTCATGAGGGCCTCTTGGGGAGTGGGCGCTTCTTTGAGCCTCTTGGGGTCTCCTGGGTCCTGGGGGTCTCTTGGGCCAAAAGGTGCGAATTTCTGGTTCCTCGTCCCCGTCTTGGGCGCCACCTTGGGGCGTTCTTGGACGGTTTAGGCGCCTCGTGAGCCGTCTTGGCCCCCTCGTGGGCCGTCTTGGAGCCCTCTTGAGGGCATCCTCGACCGTCTTGGGTGCCTCTTGGGCCGTCTTGGACGCAGTGGAAGCCCAAAAGGCGAACACGCCAAACATATCAGTTTCCCGATAGGAAATCGACGATGTTTGCTTATTGGGGGCTCTATTGGGGTGCCTCTTGGGAGCCTCCTGGGGGTCTCTTGGGGGCCTCTTGGGGTCTCTGGGGTGCCTCTTGGGGCCTTCTGGGGACCTCTTAGGGCCTCCTGGGAGCCTCTGGGGCCGAAAGCTCGGAATTTGAACATGGTTGTGCACCTCTGGGACCCCTCTGGGGCTCGTCCTGGGGCTCTCTTGGGCTGTCTTGGGTGCCTCTCGGGCCATCTTGGGACCCTCTTGGGGTCGTCTTGGTGCCCTCTTGGGAGCCTGTGGGGCAGTCTTGGGGGCCTCTTGGGCCGTCTTGGACGCAGTGGAAGCCCAAAAGGCGAACACGCCAAAAACATCAGTTGCCCCTACGAAAATCGACGATGTTTACGTTTTGGGGTTCTCTCGGGGTGTCTTGGGGCGTCTTCGGGGCCTTCGGGGGCCTTCTTGGCGTCATGGGAGTCGTCTTGAAAGGCGTCTGGAGCCATCGCTGCGGCCTCCCGGGGCCTCTTTGCAGCCTCCTGGGGCCCTGTTGGCCCCAGGTCGCCGAAACCCTGCAAAAACCCACGGAAAATGACGCCGGGGCCCCACATTTGTGGTCGAGGCGCCGGCCCCCGGTCCCCGGACCCGGTCCCCCGTTATATGTTTGTATATATACACATATTAATAAACAAATAATAATAATCATAATAATAATAATAATAATAATAATAATAATAATAACAATAATAATAATAATAGTAATAATAACAACAACAACAACAACAACAACAACAACAACAACAACAACAACAACAACAACAACAACAACAACAACAACAACAATGATAATAATGATAATAAAAAATAATTATGACAATAATAATAAAAATCATCCTCTTCCTATGTTTTTGCAAGCCCGGGCGGGGGGACCCCCGTAAAGGCGCGCGAACGCCCCAGGGGTCCGTTCCCGTTCCCGTTCCCGTTTCCGCCGGGCGTGCCACTTCCAGAGCACAGAAGGGGAGGAGGGAGGGAGGGAGAAGGGAGGAGGGAGGAGGAAGGAGGGAGGGACAGAGGGAGGGAGGAGGGAGGAGTGAGGAGGAGACAGAAGGAGGGAGGGAGGGACAGAGGGAGGGAGGAGGGAGGAGGGAGGAGGAGAGAGAAGGAGGGAGGCAGGGAGGAGGGAGAAGGAGAGAGAAGGAGGGAGGGAGGGAGGAGTGAGGAGGAGGAAGAAGGAGGGAGGAGTGAGGAGGAGGGAGAAGGATCATTGTCATCATGACCATCAGCAGCAGCAACATCATCATCACCATCATCATGATCATCATCATCATCATCATCATCAGCAGCAGCATCATCGCCATCATCATCACCATCATCGCCAGCATCATCATCATCATCCTCATCATCATTAGCATCATCATCACCACCATCATTATCAGGAACACTACAACAACCACCAAGATCGTACTCATCATCATAAAACATCGTCTTCATCACCAGTCATCATCATCACCACCATCACTATCACGATCACCATCATCACCACCACCATCATCATCGTCATCAGCACCATCATCATCAACACCATTATCATTATCATCCGAATCAGCACGTTCATCATAATCATCATCATCTTCATAATCAGCATCATCAGTCATCATCATCATCATCACCATCATCACCACCATCATCGTCATAATCGCCATCATCATCATTCACATCATCATCGCCATCATCATCATCCTCATGATCCTCATCATCATCATTATCATCATTATTATCATCATCAGCATTAGCATCAGCATCAGCATCATCATCATCGTCATCATCATCATCATCATCATCATCATCATCATCATCATCATCATCTCATCATCATCATCATCAGCATCATCATCGCCATCGCCATCGTCAACAACGTCAGCATCGTCAACAACGTCATCCTCCCCCTTTGCCCCCTCCTTCCCTTCCCCTCTCAGCCCACCTCACCTTCTCTCTCTCTCTCTCTCCCCATCCCCTTCCCCCCCCCCCTCTCCCCTCCCCAATCTCCTTCCCCCTTCCCAATCCCCTTCCCCCTCCCCATCCCCTTCGCCTACGGCGATGATTCGACGCAGGCGTCTGACAGATACCTTCCGAGACCGCCAGCGACCTCCCAGGAGACGGGAGAGAGAGAGAGAGAGAGAGAAAAAAAAAAAAAAAAAAAGAGAGAGAGAGCGGGCGAGAGAGAGAGAAAGAGAGATAGAGAGATAGAGAGAGAGAGAGAGAGAACAAAAAAAAGAGAGAGAGAGAGAGAGAACAAAAGAGAGAGAGAGAGAGAGGGAACGGGAACGGGAATGGACCCCCGGGGTGTTCACTTTCTTTTACGGGGACCCCCCCCCCAAAACGGGACTTCCGAGATCTGGGACTTTGGGACCCTCCAAACGGGCCTCGAAGCGGCCCCCGGGCCTCGCAAGGCGTTTCGCCAAGCCTTCCCAACATCCGAAGACGGCCCCAAACGGGTTCCAGGCGTTCCGGCGCGCTCCCGAAACGACCCCAAAGAGCCCCAATACGGTCCACGACGACGCCCACGAAGCCGTCATACCCCCAAAGATTGCTCCGACACGTCCCAAGAGGCCTTCAAGAGCACTCCCAACCCAAGAAGGACCCAAGAGGCAAACATCTGTGATGTTCCTTTGATTTTTGGTGATTTTTGGGGGTATCCTCTTTTCGGCTTCCCGACGCTCCAAGACGGCGGTCTTCTGGGCGTCCGAAGCCGCGTGGGAGGCTCCAAAATCGCCCCACAACTATCCGAAAGGGCTTCCAGGCAATCCAAGACAGCCCCAAAACGGCACAACAGGGGTCCAAGATGGCCCTAAGAGAGCCCCATGGCGGCCCAAGATGGCCCGAAGACACCTTCTGAAGCATTCCAAATCGTGACCCAGTCATTCAGGGAGACCGCGGTTGGAGGCAGGGTGGCCTGAGGAAACCCCCAGAGGACCCCAGAACACGCCCAGGAGGCCTCCAAAAAGCCTTAAGAAAGCCTGAAAAACTTTTGTGAGGCCCCCAGAGGCTCTCCAAGGAGGAGCCTCCGCATAAAAGAACTGAGGAGGACGGGGAGAATGCGCAGGGTATGGCGAGAATGAAAAGACAGAAGCATGGAGGAAGGACAACGAAAAACATTACGATAACGACGATGCCGGAAAAAACAACAAGGAGTTATCGCTAAATTGCCGGCTTGCCCTTCCTGCCATCCCGCCTGCATGCCGAACTTCAAGGACCAAGGTGCATTGGCGCGAAACGCCAATGCATTCTTGTATGTATATATATGTATATACACGTAATGGCCAGCACACTTTGAAACAACAGCATCATCATCAGCAGCATCAGCATGAGCATCAGCATCCGCATCCGCATCATCATCATCATCATCATCATCATCATCATCATCATCATCATCATCATCATCATCATCATCATCATCATCATCGTCATCGTCATCATCATCATCATCGTCATCATCATCATCATCATCATCATCATCATCATCATCATCATCATCATCATCATCATCATCATCATCATCATCATAGCCATCACCATCATCATCATCATCCCTCCACCACCATCGTCATCGTCGTCATCATCACCACTACCACCGCCACCCCACCCCCGCAACCACCACCACCATCATCATCATCATCACCATCATCATCATCACCAGCATCATTATCATTACGTATCATCCTACTCCTCCTCCTCCTCATCCTTATCATCCTCATCCTCATCATCCTCGTTCTCATCACCATCATGATCATCCTCCTCCTCCTCCTCCTCATCATCATCATCATCATCGTCATCATCATCATCGCCATCAACACCACCATCATGGCTGGCATTATCGGCCGGCTGCCGTTGGTGATGCGGCGACGTCAGTCACACGTCGTCATTATAACAATCATCGTCCGCACCCAAATGACTATCTCCATTGGCTTTCCCATCATCGTCATCACCGCCATCATCATGGAAATCACCACGCTAAACGTTTATGTCGTCACAGCCGTCGTCTCACCCATCAACACCCTGATCAACGCCATGGTCATCAACTTCGCTCTCATCGTTCTTGTCGGCGAGATGTTCCTGGAGAGGCCTCCGGGAACATCTTGCCTTCGTGGGGTCCTCTTGATCAATTTTGGGTGCTCCTGGGGGCTCTCCTGGGCCGTCGTGTGGGCCTTCAGTGGGCTCTTGAGTTGTTTTGAAGCGACTTGTCGGCCCTCATCTGCCGTTTGTGGGTCCCAGAAGCTCCACAATCCGAAGACCAAAAACTATGGAACAACTTTAAAGGACCGATAATGTGTCCAAAGAGCCACTCAATGTTATGGAATATCCGAACAGACGCGCAATGGTTGTCTCCCCCCTGCGGGTGAAGGAGAAGCAGGAAGAAGTGGAGGAGAAGAAGAAGAAGAAGCATGAGGAGGAGGAGGAGGAGGAGGAGAGGGAGAAGAGGAGGTGAAGAGGTTGAGGCGGAGGCAGAACAGGAGGAGGGATCGGGAAGTCGATGTTCGAGTGACTTCCCAGCGGTCTCTGGGGAGTCCCTGAAAACCATACTTCAGGCGTCTCGGGGGAGTTTTTTCGGCGAGGTGTGAGAGGAAAAAGAATGGGGGAGAAGACGCTTCCGGAAGCCTCCAGAAACATCTGGATGACAACGACGGCGACGAGGAGTGGAATGAAGATCACTGTTCGGATGTTCCACCCGAGACTTTCGTGAAGAATGTGTGGCTTCCTGGCGGTCTCTGGGGAGCCTCGCAAGGGCACGTTGGAGGCGTCTTGGGGGTCTCGTGTAGCCCCCGAGAAGGCTTCTCGGGGGTCTCTTGGGGTCTCTTGGAGCCTCTTGGGGGCGTCTTCGGAGCGTCTCCGGGACTCTGTGAGCCCTCTCGAGGCCTCTGGGGAGCTCCTGGAGCGTGTCGGAGGCATCTCTGGACCGTCCGGACCCCTCTGGGGCCTCTTGGGGGCTTCTTTGGGCCTCTCAGGGTTCTGGACTATCTCGAAGCCTCAGAGACCTCTTGGAAGGTGAAAAGCGGAATCTTCCAAATTGTACGGTTTTCCTTCGGTTCTTGATTCATTTTGGCCTCCTGCCTCTTGGAAGCCTCCTGCGAGCCGCTTGGGGGCCTCTTCGGGCAGTATGGTGCCGTCTTGGCGCTCTCTGGGAGCGCTTCTAGGGCCCCGGTTACCCCATGTGGGATGCCTACCCCGTCATATCCATATGTTTGTGTGTGTATATATATGTCCGTGTGTGTATATATACATATATATATATATATATATATATTCCCCAATCAGAGCTTGCCTCTGTAGGAGTCCTAGCGGATTCATATGGTTAGGTGAGGTGTGCCGCCGATTTCGGCGGCGGGCCCTGGTGCCCGGGTGCCCAAGAGTGCCCGGAGGTGCCCGGAGGTGCCCGGAGGTGCTCAAGGGTGTGCTGGGGGGGCCGGAGGTGCCAGGGGGGTGCCCCGGTGCCCGGGTGCTCTGTCGCCCTATATCCCTATAGCCACATAGACCTATAGCCCTATAGCCATATAGCCCTACAGCTCTAAAAAGATTATGATTGGGTTTTTTCTCCAGTATCAGATATTAATATATATATATATCTATCTATCTATCTATCTATCTATCTATCTATCTATCTATCTATCTATCTATCTATATCTATATATATATATATATATATATACACGGAACGGCAATGACGAATGGCCCTTTCCATCTTTCCATGCGAACCGCAGGTAGGGTACTGGTTCGGGTGGGCTCTGGGGAAAAATCAAATCGCCGAACACATCCCTAATGTCAGACCAGCGACATGGACGAATGGGTGAGCCAGGCGGTCGGACTCTTCAAGGGGACACGGCTCCTAAATCCACGCGACGGATGACAATCCAGACATCCCTTGCGCAAGTAGTTTGTTACTCCTCAGATCTCCTCAGGCCTCTCCCAGGGTGCGGTCTGACCAGAACTTCGAAGCGAATCTGGCCGTGGCGACGAGAGCCTTCCAGGAGGTCCCCAAAAGGCAAATGCGAGAGAGGGGCAACGGCGGCGCCGACACCTCCTCCTCCTCCTCCTCCTCCTCCTCCTCCTCCTCTGGAGCTCGAGCGTGGCGGGCCACCCGCCTCCTGCAGGCCCAGGCCCGTGCAGCCTTGGCAGGCGCGCTCGTCGCACACCTCGGACACCAGCAGGCCGTAGCCCCCCGGGGCCAGCAGGCGCGCCATGGAGAGCAGGTGGGCCACGGCGACGGCGGCGCAGAGGGCGCCGAACCTCCGCCGCGACCGCACCAGCAGGTTCACGTGGCGGCACAGCCTCGGCGGGCGGGCTGGGCGGGCTCCGGTGGGCAGGCGCCCCGGCCCGCGTGTCTGGCTGTCCTGTGGGAGGGCCAAGACCTAGCACACTCTGGCTTGCGCTCCCTCTCTCCCTCGCTGGCTCGCTCGCTCGCTCTCTCTCTCTTTCTCTGTCTCTGTCCATCCGTCTGCCTGCCTGTCTCGGTCTCGGTCTCTGTCTCTGTCTCTGTCTGTCTCTCTCTCTCTCTATGTATATATATATATATATCCCTCTCTTTGCCTATGACATATTGGTGTCGTGACACAGAGATACGCGCGCTCCAATGGGCCGCACTTTCTGAGACGGCGGGGTCCTGCGTGTCTCCGCGGCGAAGCTACCGAGTCGCACGCGATGCAGACACACTATGCTAGCACGCAGTGCCATACACAGAGCTGAGATTAGAGGCCTCCTAGATAAGGTCGGAATAGATGGGGTCGGAGGATCGCGACGCATCGCCGACGTCGGCGACGTCGGTGACGCATCGGCGACGTTGGCGTGGAGAAAATCGGGCTCCGCATCGAGCCGCATCGGCGATGCATCGGCGATGCGGCGCGATCCTCCGACCCCATCTACTCCGACCCATTTAGGAGGCCTAGAGAGATACAATTCAGGGCGTCCAAGAGGGGGGGCGTCCAAGAGGGGGGCTCGCAAATCACGGCCCAAGGCATGTGCGCGGCCCAGGGGGGGCCAAGGACCGCAGTTCTTGAAACAGGAAGAGAGGCCCTGAAACCTGGGGAGGTATCATGGCCCGGGTCATGGTGTCCCCTCCCCCCACCTGTTGGCGGCGCGCACAGGGCGGTCTGGGGAGGGGGGGAGGCTGCTCAATCAGGAGGCTGCTTCTTAGAAGGCGCGGGCCCAAGAAGCCTTCCCCCCTCCCCCCTGCCCCCCCCTGCTGCACGTGGCCGACCCTGGTCACCACCCCGCCCTCGGCCGCCCCCGAGCAGTGCCGCCGAGCAGCGCGGGCACGCGGTGCCAGCTGCTGGTGCCGGGCCGCTCCTGC
This sequence comes from Prorocentrum cordatum, assembly GCA_963575745.1. Lineage (NCBI taxonomy): Eukaryota > Dinophyceae > Prorocentrales > Prorocentraceae > Prorocentrum > Prorocentrum cordatum. The sequence continues at coordinate 194,494 of CAUYUJ010008291.1, forward strand.
GCCCCGCCGCGGTGGAGCGCAGGGCCAGGCATCCCTGACCCGCCTCGAAGTTATGGTCGGACCCGGGACAGAAAAAACACCCCTCAGGAACATGAGACCCTCCGCCAGCCAAAACATCCCCAACCGCAAGCTCACTCGAGGGTACCCTCCCCCAGGATGCACAAGAACATCCAACAAACACGAAGAGCATCAAGGTACCCTCTCCGAACCGACCTCGATCTGATGCCTCAGTCCGACCGTATCCCTAACCCGAGGACTCAGAAGCCAAAAGGCGATGATAATCTCAGGTGTGCGTCCTCGGAAACTAATGAAGGTGACCCTCACGTCCGGCACCGAGAAAAAGTTGGTACCACTCATAGGGGTAGGGACATGTTTCAGGCTGGTAGATCCTGCACTCCTGCACAGAAGTGTTTGTTGCGAAATGGTCGGCCGACCACCGCTTGCCTGGGGTGGCAAGGCGTGCGATACGGTTGGCTCTCCACTTGAACTCGTTCATGCTTCGGTGGCAACTCATGGGAGCCTCCGATACGTACCATCTTGCTGGCTCCTGCGAATCGACGCAAATCGACGCTAATCGACGCTACATGTGTGCTTCTTTTAGGGAGCCGAACTCTATACACCGATGCTTTTTGCGGCCCTGCACTGAAATTTGCACAGGAAAACGGATCCTGGTGTATACGGGATCCTGGTGTATACATGTTTCGTTGTTTCCCGTGGAAAACGAAGAAAAAGTATACACCACACCACCCCGATGTCGTCCCCGACCCTCAAAAAATCGTGGGATTGAAAAAACAACCCGCCACTGGTAATGTATATGTTCCAGTTCCTGATCTTTCTTGTCGATTGCCAGACGCTAGCACACGCTACTGCAGTCTGAATATGGAATTGCGAGGGCACGCGCGGCTCCCATGATTTGCTACCGAATCATGCCACCCTGGGGTCCAGAATCACGGTCGAAGGGGGCAAGGAAGAGGAAGAACGAGCTCGCCGACGCACCTCATTGGGCCCCAAGAAGTTCTCCAACAGCCCACCTGGCCCTCGCGGTCCGCCTCATTGCCAAAAACGGCTTCAACATTGCCTCAGAGCGCCCAAGGTGGCATCCGACAGTGCCTGACCGAACTCCAGGATGCCCCTCGGCGGCGCCAAGGTGGCTCCAGGGCTTCCCGAACAAGCTCCTGATCGGAATTCTCGCAGCTGCTCCCGCGGGCGGGCCTCAGAAGACCTCAAGCTGGTGCCTCAAGGGGGTCCTAAGCAAGCGACAGGGACCCAAGAGGAGCCTGCCATGAAGGGGCCCTGGGGAACACAAATAAATACACACAAATAAAAATATCCCCCATATTTTCCTGTATTTTCTGGGTTTTTGTCTTCCCCCCCACTTCCCATATGTTCCCATATTTTCTGGGAATCGCCGATTAATTGTGTCTGTGTGTTTTTTTCCCTCCTGATGCCAGGGCACCAGCTCAACTGGCCCCGACAGCGCCCTGACCTCCAACAAAAACAAACCCGGGGAGCCCGTGAGGGCACGAACACCAAGGCGAATCGCCGAAGAGGGCCCCACGAAAAGTCCAACAGGGCTCCGACACCCAATATAAGGCCCCCAAGAAGGCCCCAGAGCGATTCCTGGAGTATTCAAGCGGGTCCAACGAGCCCCCCTAAAGTGGGCCCACCAAGAGCTCGGGCACATGTGTTGGAGGTCATGGCCTGAGCACTCGCATGGCCCAGGAAGCGCCCTGATTGGGGGATTCACGCGCAGGTATCTTTCTTTCGCTGGCAAAAACCAACGCAGAAGAACACGGTTGACCAATTGAGGCTCATGCTCTCCCCACCCGTGTCCTCCTTCACTTCTCTTCCTCCTCCTGGTAACTACTCCTCCTCTTCCTGTCCCACTTGTCCTCCTCCTCCTCCACTTCCTCCTTGTCCTTCTCCTCCTCTTCCTCCTCTTCCGCACCATGTTACTGCTTCACACCATCGCCTGTTTCACGTATTGCCCTCCCCGGTGCACCCGAGCAACCCAAGACATCGTCACGGCGTATCTCCTCTGGGGATCAGCGGAATGGCAAACATTTCCACAGGATCACAAGATCCCCCTTCTGATTACCACCATCCGAACGTTATTTGTTGGCGCAAGTCCTTGCGCCATCCCGCTCTCCAAAACAGATATTACATGGAAATTGCATCCAGAGGGGGAACGGAAGCACTACCGGGCTCCTGGAACTCATATGCGTTGTCCGCTAGTCACGCGGCTTGGAAAGCCATGCATCCCGAGAACACATTCGCGGTTCATCACCATGAGCGCGCCAAGGTCCCAGAAGCACACCGACGAATAGAGAGCGTTTCATCCAACGGACATCAGTTCGCCCCGCGCAGACACATCGACCAGCGCGGCATGCTCGTGGAATCGCAATATTGATGCAGCGCATGTGGTGACTCAGAGCAGCGCTGATACACAATACTGGCAAGCAGCGCAAAAGCTTGGGCGTTGCTTCATGGGGGGGGGACATTGGGGGAGAGAAACGTGCCCCTTTCGGACCCCTTTTGGGCCCCAGAGGAGCCCTTCAGGGCACAAGCGGTGCAACGTCCTTCCCCCCCCATTTCTCGCCACCCACTTACGCAACGCCCGAAAAGCGCAGACCGGCATGGCCTCTGGCCGACTGCCCGAGCGCGATCCCCCAAATCTGCATCCGAAGCAGGCGGCCGGCCATCGGACCGAGAAGACAGGCGGCGTCGGCCCTACGTCTCCACACGCCCCCTCCCGGCCATCACCACCCTCACCTAGAAACCCCCGTCCATCTCCCAGCCCCCCCGACGAGGGGGGGACAAGCTCGTGACGGGACACATCGACCTGGAATCGGCGATGCACCGCCCCGGCAGATCGGCGACAGGCCCCCGATGGCGAATCCGCACGCTCCTGGGCGGGGCGGGGCCACAGCGGGCCCCTGTCGGCGGTCCCGTGGGCGATGGGGGGCCGCTGCGCCCGCCCCCCTCCCCGCACTCCCCCGGAGCGCATCCCCCCGGACGCTGCCCCCCGGCCTCCCCGCGCCCAGCCCCCCAGCCCGCCCCGCCCTCCGCTGCCCCTGCAGCGCCCCCCCCCCCCTCCCGCCGCTGCACCCGAGGGCGCGGCTGGGACAGGACGGCGGGGGAGAGGACCGCGTCGTGCGCGCCCGCGCTCCCCGCGAGGGACGCCAGGGCCCGGTGGGCGAGGGCGCGCTCCAGGAGCACCTGGGGTGCAGAGGGCGGGGAGAGCTCGGTGGCAACCCATGGGAGTCCTCCTCCGCCTCCGCCTCCCCCTCCCCCTCCCTCTCCCGCTCCCCCTGCCCCTCCCCCTGCCCGACATCCCCGTCCTCCCCGGGAGAGCTCGGTGGCAACCCATGGGAGCCTCCCCTGCCATCCTGTCGGTCGACGGTAATCGACGCTGATCGACGGCGATCGAAGCTACATCGACGCTGCTCGATGCTAACAAACGCCCATCGACGCTACATCGGCGCTATCTCATCGATTACCAAACGCTACTCGACCCTAGCCGACGCCAAAAACGGAATTAAGAACGGTACACAAGGCTGCCGTATATTGCTACCGAAGGAGAGGGCGGGGATCAATCAGCATCGACTCGGGAAACCGAGGTCGAAACACCACATGCTTCGGAGCGGGCCTGCATCGGCACGGCATCGACATCGGATCGGATCGGCTGCGCCAGGATGCACAACAGAGTCATGCAATCATCGGGGCGCATCGGATCGCTGGAGATTTGAAATCGAATCGGATCGAGAAGGCGGAGGTCGACACCGACTCGGGTCGATCGGATCGTAGCGCTCCCTGGAGGGCGAGGGGATTGGGTCGGACTCGCGGAGTGCGATCATCGACTCGAGACAGCTCCAAGAACACCGCACGCCGTTGGTGCAGACAGCCTTCCCAGGGAGGGTGGGGGATGAGTCGGATTCGCAGTGCATGCAGAACTGGCGACTCCAGACTCTGTAAGCATGATGCGGAGCTCCTGGGAGGGCCAACGCCGTGACGTCTTAGGCAGGTCCGTGTCCGAGGGCTGCAAGCAACACTGCCGAGGCTCTCGTCAGTTCCTCGGAGGTCCAGCGCAGTGGTGTCTTACGCAGGCCCAAATGATAGAGTCGAAGTGGATCGGGGAGGACACGCGAGAGATCACCCTTCCGCGGGGCCACACTGCCACAGGAATGCAAGGAGGCGTGGACCGCGAAACACAGGACACGAGGCACCCTTGATTTGGCAGGGCCGACCTACTGATCAACCTCGACTGTACGCAGGCCCACATGGTACCTTGCCTCCCCGGGGGGCTGTCAACTCTGCACCTGCCGCCACTTTCATGTGCTTGCCATCGCTCGGTCGTCTGTTCCCCGTGCATTTTTCGGTCTAGTGCGTGCTTTGTCTTGGGGGGGGCAAAGTGATCCAGGATGCTCCGCAATGGTCCTCGCCGAGGAACAATGCACACGTCCGAGCGATGCCAAGTAACTGAGCTCCTGCGAGGACCTTCGCGCAGTGATGTCCTGCGCAGGCCCAGTCGAGGCCTGACCTCCCTGGGGGCTGCCAGCCGCGCACCCGTCGCCACTCTCGTCGGCTGCGCAGTGGCGTCGTACGCAAGCCCAGATTTAGGTCGGGCATGTCCCCCTACAGTGGGAATTTGGACGACAATGAAAAATAGTCAAAAATATATACCAAACTTGCCCAACAATGCTCAAATAATCATCTCCAGACTATATTCCTTCTGCAGAGGGACACGCACGATTTAAGCCCAGGTCAGGCCTCATCCTCCTGGGCGGTGCTGACTGCGCAACTGTCGCCGTGACGTCTCACGCAAACCCGAACGGCATGGGCCGGCCAACTCTGCGCCCGTCGTCACTCACGTGGGTTCCTAACAGATCTGGCGCAGCGGTGTCTAACGTGACCCCAGGTGATGCATCGGCCCCCCTCAGGGTGCTGCCAATTGCGCAACTCTCCACTGTCGTGGGAGCATGGGAGGTCAAGCTCAGTGGCGTCCTTCGCGGACCCAAATGAGACCTCGCCGCATCTGGGCGGAATGATGTCCTACGCGAATCCAAATGAGGCCTGGCCATCCCTGGGTGCTGCCAATTCCGCAAGGGTGGCAATTTCCATGTCCCCGTGATTTCCAGCGGAACCGCGTCCTACGGTGATCCAAAAGAAACCCTCGCCCCCCTCTCCCACAGGTGATGCCAACTGCGCAACTGTCGCCATGGGTGTGGGCCCCTGGAAACAAGCGGAAAGGGTTTCTGGAATGCTTCGCAAAACCAAATGAGACCAAATGAGACCTCGCCCGCTACGGCCGCTGCCACCTGCGCATGGTCGCCACTTTCGCGAGCCTTTCCTATGTTATCTTGCTTTGCGTTGTTCACGCCGTCGCTTTTTCCTGTTCGTCGTCGTCCTCCTGTCGTCCCGAGTTCACTTGAGATCCTTCAGTGCCGCCTCGTGCAAGTACCACTGGGCGTGCCACGAATGAGTTCCCATGTTGTCTCCGCGAACGGCCACGTGGCCTTCGTGGACCCACAGCTTATTTGTTTGGGATGGGCACGTTCATGTTGCCATTTGTTGCAGATGAGTTGGTTACGTCGCCAGGGTACATGATTCAATTGTTTCGCGTTGTAGCCTTGTCGAGGGCTTTTGAAAACCCAAGACGCTCCAGTATACACCCTCCACCCGCCCAAAACGGTCCCAAGGCGGCCGAAGAAGGCCCCCAAGGCAGCCCAGGAGGCCCCCAAGAGGGCCTCAAGATGTGGGTGTCTACGGGGCCCACGAAACCTCCCTCCCAAAATGGACCTCGCAGCCCCCGGCGGGACCCCAACAGGGCACAACAGGTAGCCAAAAAAGACCCGCGGGAGGCCGCAGCAGGCTCCCCCAAAAAAACACATACACACAAGAGGCAGCCCCGCAGCATGCCCCACCGCCTCCAGAAGGTATCCTCCTCCGAAAACCTCCACGAGGTCGGGCTGTCAACGTTCCTCCCGCAAAACGAAAGGAATCGCCTCACCTCTGTGTGTTTGCGTTCGCCCCCCCCTCTCTCTGCGACCGATGTTGAAGGTAACCCGCGCCTAATTTCCAATCTGGTGGATGGCCTACAAACAATAACAAACATCGCAGTGGTCCAGAACCGAACCAGCACCAGGCAGCTATATTTTGGGGGAGCCTTCGGCCTGCTGGCGTCTGGCTGTGGACTTCCCACAATTCGAGAAATCGTTGCTTGAAGTGTGAAACTGCTGTCTTCCATGTATAAGACATGCGTCAGCGTCGCTGCCGCGCCGAAGAGGTACGAACCTGAACAGAGTGCGGTCAGAACAGAGATGCCGCAGGCCCTTGCGAGGCGTCCAACAGGAATGGCAAAAAGTGGATGGGGGGGAACATCAGGAGAACGCAGGGGGGGGGGGGGCCTGACGAAGGATGCCCAAATGTCCCCTCCCCAGAAGAAGAAATACTGTCCTAAACATAAACTTTTGGCGCTCCGCGCGGATTCCCTGGATCTGCATTGACCCTCCTCCCTGGCGCGCGGAGCGCGCCAGGGGCAGCGCTGGAGGCGCCGCAAGGGGGGACCCAGCGCGGATCCAAGAAATCCGCGCGGACCTCCGAGTTGTCATGTTTATGGTTATGATGCTCCCATCGTGCTCAAAGACCACATCCCGAAATACTTTCGAGCACACAGAGAAGTGTAGAAACAGTGTCGAACGAGCATCGCCTCCCAGGGCCCGACACGTGAAAACTCTCAAGTTTCGGTACTTCCCTGGTGCTCGACACTATCTCTGGTGATCAAGGCTAAGGTCGGCTGGAACATCATAACCTCCTGACGAAGGATGCCCGAATGTCTCGTCCTGCCTGCCCGCCCGCCCGCCCGCCTCGCCCCGCCGGCCCTGGCCTTTTCCGCCCGCGCGTCCGTCCTCCGCTGACTTGTCTCGACACGCGCGCTCCACCACTCGCAAAGTGGTCACTCGATCCGCCGCGGGGCATGCACGATTCATTACAATGGGGCGAACGTGTTTTTCGTAGGGATTTTGCGAAGAGGCACTCTGCGAGTAGTGGAACGCGCTCGGTGATGTTCGTGCCATCGCTCCCCCCCTGCCGCCGGGCGAATCGCACGTGTTCCCCCGGGAGTCGGCGGTGCGGCCCGAGACTCTGCCGTGTACCGCCCAGCGCGACGAGCAGGCATTGTGATCGATCCAGGCTTTTCTTTGCTTCTTCCCTTTGGGAACCCCAAAAATATTATTCGAAGAGAAATAAACGCATAAACAGAAACTGTCGGCGCTCCGCGCGGCGCTGGACCCCCTTCCCTGCCGCGCGGAGCGCGCCAGGGAAGGCGCCAGAGGCGCCGTGGAGGGGGGGCCCAGCGCGGATCCAAGAAATCCGCGCGGAGCGCCGAAAATTTATGTTTCTGGTGCAGTGCGGGCGCGGCCGCAAGAAACCCTTGCAAGAAACCCAACCCTGAGAATCCGTGAGCGAGGTGCACCCGAGTGGAAACCTGGAGCACCCTGAACGCAGCAGCTCCTCCAACGGCTGCGGGAAGTCACCGCGCAGCGCGAGGAGCGGAGACACCAAGAATACCCTGACGAAAAGCATGTGGTTTCTTCGGGCCGGGCAAAAGGCGGGGATAGCAAAGGGGGGGTCTGAGAATCAGCTCACGTAGCTGATCTTCCGGGCGCCCCCTCCGTGGGGCCGAAACCAGCTGCATGCAGCAAATTTCGTACCCCCCCGCTTTCCCAATCCCCCCCCCTTTCGTCCGACCCGATGTCTCGATGCGCGCCCCCACTGCACTTTTCCTCGAGTGATTGATCCTGACTGCCGCCGCCCCCGCGCGCCGAAGAGGGGGCGCCTGGACCTCGGCCTCGGGGGCGTCGTCCAGGCCGCCCGGGCCCCTCGCCTCCAGGTGCCCGAGGACGCCAGTGAGCTCCTGAGGGCTGGAGGGGGCCAGGGTCAGGTCGGGCGTGCCCCCCTACAGGCGGATGTCGGACGAAGAGTAACAAATAGTCGAGCATGCTCCAAAAATAGTCAAACAATGGTCGCAAAATCGTCCCCAGACTATTCTTTGACCATTTTTGGATATTCCTCCTGTCGTAGGGGGACAGGCCCGACTAAAGGACAGGGGGGTCTGAACTGGTGGAGACACTAGATCGCGAGGCGGGATTTTTCCATCATCCACCGCCTGGGAACAGACGTCGTGTGCCCCAGCGGGCGGAGAATATGGACATAGATTGGCCCCGGGGGCCTGAATATATCCATATCCACCGCCTGCCGAGGTCCCCGAAGATTGATCCTCCAGGCGGTGGTCATGTACAAATTCCCGCCACGGATAGAAAATCGGCCAGGAGAGGTAAAGCCGCCAAATTCGCTCAAAATTGGTTGCCAGGTCCCTTCCTGGGTCCATCTGGCGCAATTTTTCGCCCTTGATGAGTTTCTGACAGTCCTGGCACCCGAGAACAAAACACAGGAGGCTGGAAGAAGGCAACCCCAAACCCTTCTCGAACCCAGAACCTCGAGCCTGTCCCCGTTTCCTGCTGGCCATACCCAGCGCTGGCCACCTCCGGCCCACGGCCGGCTCCGACCTGAGGGCCGCCTTCCTCCTCCAGGTCTCGCGGGCCCCCGCGGAGCGCCGGGCCGTCCCGCAGCGCAAATGCTTCCGAACCTTCGGCTTTGCGCCTGTCCCCATCCGCTCTCCCTCCCCTCCCCTCCAACTGCCTACCCTTCCCGTCCCTCCTGTCTCCTCCTCCTCCTCCTCCGGCAGAGGGAAGCAGTTAGTGAACACTCCCCCACCTCCCCAAAAGCACATGTTGGCACGCGCGGGGAAGACTGCGGTCGAGATGCAACTCGGTAAGCCCACCGCCAACTGTGATCATTGGGGGGGCATTGGCTGACGAATGTGGCACGAGTGCTCGCCAATTCCTTCCGAGGCCTGTCCCTCCCCTTCCCGTCCCCTCTTCGCTTCTCCCATCCACCCCCAGCACCCCGTCCGCCTTCTGATCCTGCATGCCACACCGTCCCTAGCCCGACCCTGGAGTGCGGGGCGGGGAGGGGGAGGGGTGGCGGGCACTAGTCTGACAGACTAGCAAAGCGAAAACAGCGAGAGGGGGAGCAGAGAGAGAGGGAGGAAAAAAAAAGCCCAAAGAAAAATTGAAAAAGGATCGGGAACATGTAAAACGAATGGAGAGACACTATGATGATATCCCCACGCGCCCCCACCGCCACACAAAGCCGACGAAAGCAACCAACAAGGGCGGAGCGGTCGGAAAATATGGCCCGCGAGGCCCCGGCGGCCGCGTGGAAAACGACCATGGGACGCACACGCACACACACCCACACACACACACACCACACACTCACACACACACACACACACACACGCGCGCGCAAACGCGCACACGCGCACACACGCACACACGCACACACGCACACACACACACACACGGTCACACGCACACACGCACGCACGCACGCACGCACGCACACACACACACGAACCCCCCCCCCACCCCACACACACACACACACACACACACACACACACACACACACACACACACACGCACACACACACACACACGCACACGCGCACACACACGCACACCACACACACACACAAACGCACACACACACACACGCGCATACACACACACACCTGCACACGCAAACACGCGCGCACACACACGCACACAATTACACACACACACACACGCGCGCACACACGCGCACACACACACACACACAAACACACAGACACACACACACACACACACACACACACGCACGCACGCACGCACGCACGCACGCACGCACCACACACACACACACAACACACACACGCGCACGCAGACACACACACACACACACACACGCACACACACACACACACACACACGCAGACACACACGCAGACACACACGCAGGCACACACGCGCACGCACACACACGCGCGCACACACACGCACACACACGCCCACGCACACGCCCACGCACACGCCCACGCACACGCCCACGCACACGTGCACGCACGCACAAACACAAACCCACCCACACACGCACACGCACGCCCACACACACAAACACACACACACACACACACGCACACGCGCACACGCACACGAACACGCACACGCACACGCACACACGCACACACACACACGCACGCACGCACGCACACACATTCACACACACACACGCACACAAACACACACACACATACGCTGATGCACCCGATGCAGACAAACAGGCAGGCAGGCAGAAGGGAGACAACCAGACTAGATTGAAAGACAGGCAAAACGAAAACGGAGAGAGGAGGGAGAGAGAGAGAGAGAGGACAACAAAGTGTGTGTGAGAAAGAGAGAGAGAGAGAGAGAGGGAGAGAGAGAGAGAGAGAAAAAAAAAAAGAGAGAGGAATACAGCAACAACAACAACAACAACAACAACAACAACAACAACAGCAGCAGCAACAACAACAACAACAACCACAAACAAAACGGGAAGGGACAAAGAAAAGCAAAGGAGAGACCCCAATTTGGTGATTTCCCCACGCGCCCCTCCCCCCGCCGCCACACACAAAACCCACGAACTCATCGAGCCAGGGCGGAGCGAGGTTGAAGAACATGGCCCGCGGGCCCCCCCGGAGGCCCCAGGCTGCAGCACGCACGTGGCACCCAGGGTCCCCTAAGTGGCGCCTCTTCCTTTTGAGCAGGGACCGACCGTCCCAGCATTCCCAAGTCCTACCACGAAATGCTCTTAGAACCTAAGAATTTTCTAAGAACAGCAGCAATGTTCTTAGAACGTTAACCAGATGTATTAAAGCAGCACGGTCTCAACCAGAAATGTTATCATAACATTTCTTGGAAACCAGAAAAGGTTATTAGAATATTTTTGGGTGAGCCTTTAGGCGAGCCAGGACGCGTCGCCTCTGCTTGATCTTTGTGGGCATTCCAGGACCCGTCTGAGTCTCCCAGGGAGGCCCCCGGAGAGCGGTGCAGAAGTTCCCAGAGGGCCTCGCGACGGTCCCAGGAGGCTCCCAGACCGCCTCAGGCAGTTTCCACCCCTCCTCTCTGCTCCTGCTTTTCTTGCTCCTGCTCCTCCTGCTCCTCCTCCCACTGCTTCTCCCCCCATCCTCCTCCTCGTCTCCCCCCCCGGCTTCTGCCCCAAACCCTTGCGCCATTGCAACACACCTCCCTCGCATGGAGAACCCCACCCGAGCCGAACACCAGGCACTCGAAAAACCCTCCGAAACATCACTCCAACCGCGGAAATACCACCCAACACGCTTCCCATGACACACTCTTCCATTTCCGTGTCCAGTGCTCGGCCTTTCCGATTCCAGGGTTGGGAACAGCCTTTCCAGAGTTGAGGAACAGCCTTTCCAAGGTTGGCGGGTGCTCAAACTTCCAAGGTTGGGACCTCGTTTCTCGGGTTGGGAGATTAACCGTGCCGTAATTGGGGCGGGGGACGCGTGCGAGAACCGCCACTGGGGGCTCTGGTGGAGCTCCCTATGGGGGCACGAAACGTGTGAAGAATGTGCCGAAATGGGTGGGGGACGCATGGGAGAACCGCCACTGGGGCCTTCGATGGAACTCCACATGGGGCCACGAAACGTGTGAGGGGTGTGCCGTAATGGGTGCGGGGGGCGCATGCGAGAACTGACCCTGGGGCCTTCGATGGAACTCCCCATGGGGCCACGAAACGTGTGAGGGGTGTGTTGTGATGGGTGCGGGGGGTGCATGCGAGAACTGTGCCTGGTGCGGAGGGCGGAGGCAGGGATGCGAGGAGTGAGGAGGAGGAGGAGGAGGAGGAGGAAGAGGAGGAGGAAGAGGACGCGGGGCGCTGTCTCTTCAAAACGAGGACTGGTCACCACAAGATGGGACAAACTCACGAGATCGTGAGAGGGGCCTAAGAGAGGGAACCCGCAGGGACCCCAGAAGCTCTCCCCACAAGATGACCCCAAAGACCTCCAAAATGACCCCCTACGCATCCAAGAGACAACCAAGAAGACCCGCAATATACGCGGAGGAAGAAAAGGACGAACCGGCAACAACTACACGCAGGAAGCAAGATAGAAGTGGAAAACAACACACACACACGACAGCGGAAGCTGCACATGTCTTCGTCTGGGTGTCGGCGGAATGACCTGAGCCGTCTGGCATGTCCCCCTACAGGCGGATTTGGGACGAAGAAAAAAGATTCTCAAAAAATACTCCGAAATGGTCAAAGACGGTCTCCAGACTATTCTTTCAAATATTTTTGAATATCCCCCCCGTAGAGGGACATGCCCGACTCAAGATTAGGGACAGGGATCTAGGGACAGGGATCGGGATGAGGAAATTGGATAGGGACAAAGGGCCGAGATACAAGGGACAGGGGCAGTACCGGAGACAACGGGATGCAGCGGGAAGCAACATGAGACAAGGGCTTGCAACGGGAGGCAACGGGAGACAGCGTCGCCCGTCGGCGTGCAGATCGGGCAAGAAGCACCTGGTAGTTGATTCAACAACTTCTGACAGAGCCCTTACAGACAAGCTGTTTATGAAATGATGTTTCGCCTGCTTGGTTAGTTGCGCCATGCGTGGCCAGGCCCCCGCTGGATTCGCCCGCGCGAGCGCTCCTCCTCGGCGAAGCGCCAGGTCACCCCGCTTGCGCCGGCGGCGTCCTGCTGCGAGGCGCCCCACCTGAGGGCCTCTGCGTCCAGGTCTGCAGCCAGCACCTGGCGAGAGCGCCCCTCCTGCTGCTGCTGCCGCTCCGCTTCCTCCCCCATCGCGAGCGACCCCAGGCTGCATAGAGCTGGATGGGGAGCTGTACAAATGAACTCCAGCGGCCTCGACATCCTCGCCTCCCTGTGCGGCCCCCTCCAAGGGTTCAACCATAGCTCGGGGGTCGGCGAACTCTTGCCGTCCAAGATGTATGTTGACGATGTTGCTCTCGGGCCGTACGAACACATGTCCGATTGCGATTGGGCTGTGAGTAGTTTTCGCAAAGGCCGCACCAAGACAACAAATGCTATGCATGCCTGTGCTGACTTATGGGAGGGGGTGTGGGATCGTGTGTGACTTGGGGGGTGAGGTGCGGGTGATCAAAGTGAAGGGTCATGCGCGCGTGCACGATGATGACCTTGACGAGGGTGCTAGATGGCACCGCCTTAGCAACCGAGGAGCTGACGAGTCAGCCCGAGCTGGCGCCCGAATGTACCCAATTGATCATGTTGCCCAGGAGCGTGTTGAGCGAGCTCATCGGCAAGTACCTAGCCAGGACACTCAGAGTTGCTGGACCAAGTGTTGCGACCGCCTCTCGGAGCGAGGTTCGGCTGAGAAGGGGGCGCCAGATCACTCCTGGTCCGCGGCTGTCCGACGATGCGGTGCCTGCCGAGGGCTCGCATGATCCCGTGTGGTTTCCCAAGCGCGGCTTCCGGTGCATGAAATGCCTGAGATCTGGTAGCATGGCCCATATTTTGAGAGCTGTGCCCAGAGTAAGCCTGGTGCGGGCCACCGCGTATGGACGGTGGGCCCATCCATGTTCTGTCGTGTGTGCGGTGCCTGCAAGGAGCACAACATCTGGAAGCTCGGTCAAGAGTGCCTCGGGAGCTGTCCGCGTGGGTCTGTGGCCTGGAGCCGCCTGCGCAAGCTGTGGCAAGGTCGCCATCTGCGCAGCGGGGAAGAACTTCTAGGTGCCAGAGGCGGCCTGAGATCCACTCCTTTCGGCGAGAGGTGATCTGGAGGGTCCACCCAGAGATGACCAATCTGGAATCCAGAATCCGGAGTCTGGAATGCTGCGGAGAGCTGGCGCTGGGACGGAGCTGTGTCTACCAATCGGCCGACTCCGGATTCCAGAATCCGGAATCCTGCTATCCGGAATCTGGAATACTATACTGCTGAGGCTTGGCGCAGGGATGGAGCTGTGCCTGCCAGCCCGCCGAATCCGGAATCCGGAATGCTGCTGAGGCGCTGGGGAAGGGAGATGAAGAAGGAGGTCCATTTCGGAATCCGGAATCCGGAATGCTGATGTGGCGCTGGGAATGAAGGAGATGAGAAAGGAGGAAATCCACTCCGAAATCCGGAATCCGGAATGCTGCTGAGGCCTGGCGCTGGGATGGAGCTGCCAACCGGCCGCATCTGGATTCCGAAATCTGGAATCCGGAATGCTGCTGATAGCTGGCGCTAGGGATGAGCGAGGTGCAGAGGGAGGAACCACCGACATCATCATCATCATCATCATCATCATCATCATCATCATCATCATCATCATCATCATCATCATCATCATCATCATCATCATCATCATCATCGTCACATTCATCACCATCACCATCACCATCACCATCACCATCATCATCATCATCGTCATCATCATCACCATCATCATCATCACCACCACCCATAACCACCACCACCACCATCACCATCAGCATCAGCATCAGCATCATCATCATCATACTGTAATCATCAACAACATCATCATCATCATCATTACCACCACCACCATCATCATCATCATCATCATCATCACCATGAGCAGCATCATCATCATCACCACCATCACCATCACCATCATCATCATCGTCATCAGCATCATCATCATACCGTAATCATCATCAACAGCATCATCGTCATTATCATCATGAGCAGCAGGATCATCATCGTCATCATCACCATAACCATCATCAACAGCAACATA
>CAUYUJ010008291.1:211654-242363 GCA_963575745.1 Prorocentrum cordatum
GACGGAGATGATGCTTGTGCTGGTGATGATGATGCTGATGATGATGCTGATGATGATATGCGAAGAGCAAACGCAGGGATGGGAGGAGGGAGGAGGAGGAGGAGGAGGAGGAGGAGGAGGAGGAGGAGGAGGAGAGTAGAGGAGAGGAACGCGGGGCGCTTCTCTTCAAAACGAGGCCCCAACACCACAGGATGGTTGGGATCATAACGCCACCCTCCCTCGCTCCACCCCTCCTGCGCCCGCCTCCTCCTCCAACTCCTTTTCCTGATGACCCATCCTGCTGCCTCTCGCCCTCCTCCTCCCGGGGAATGGAAGAGGGGAGAGGGGGTGGGAAGGAGGGGGAAGCGCTGTGGGTACATGGACCTTTCTCGGCACTGCCGCTCTCGGGCACCCTCGGGCAGTCTGCAACCACCAAAGTCCCCACCCTCCGTACTCTGAACTACTTACTCTTCACTTGTTACCCTTTCTCTCTCTCTCTCTTTTCCTGGGGGGGAACAGGGGCGGAGGAAGATTCGGTCATATCGCGGCCACCATCCTCTAGCGGCGTCGAATCCCAATTCACTCACAAGTTAAGCGAGGGGTGGGGAGGAAAAGGCTGGAAGGGGGAGGGCAAATGGCGGGAGGGAGGTAGGGGCATCGGGGAGGGGGTGCAAAAGGGCAAGCGTCCAGGTTACGGCAACAGTGCCTCAGCGCCGACAATCTGTGTCCGACGCAATCTCTCTTCACATCGACTGGGCCTGCTCGGTTGAGGTACCTGGCTTCCAATCACAGCGCCAGAGCTATCTGCCACAAATAGGGGTCCCAACACTGGGCTGCCCCAAGAGCAGATGGGAGATGCGTCGACGCAGACTGGACAACCGCTCGGGCTCGGGGCAAATGTCTTGTTTTCGTACATCGGTACAACAGACGAGCGAGCAATAACCACGCCCACGGCCAAACAAAACATCTATGTGCTCTCCATCTGATCTTGAATTATCCCGCCAACTCCTTTCTGGAATAGCAAGAAAACAAGATGCCGCGACGACATCAGCTCCTCATTTCCGACACCGCGCGGAGTCCCAACAGGCTCTCGCACTGCACCCGATCTGTCGACTGGATTAGAAGAAAAATCGCCATAAACATAAACTTTTGGCGCTCCCCGCGGATTTCTTGGATCTGCGCTGGACCAACTTTTATGGCGCGCGGAGCGCGCCAGGGGCGGCGCCAGAGGCGCCGCCGGGGGGCCATGCGCCGATCCAAGAAATCCGAGCGGAGCACCAAATGGCGTTTTCTTCTTCGATGGATCTCCTCGCGCAGCGAATCCAACCTCCTCGAGCGCCCACGCGGGCGTCGGCGTCGCCGCCAGGCTGAGGCGGCGCGAACCTGCCGCAGCCGCAGGACAGCCGTAGAACTTCAGACGGGCTCTGAAGCTTCCACTCAGGCGTTGGCGGGACCTGGTTTAGTGATGTGTGCTGGGGGGCGCCCCCCCCGCCCAATTCGGGGGCGGTCAAGAGTCAAGAGGGGGGCGTCCAAGAGGGGGGCGCAAATCATGGCCGGCGCAATGCGCGCGGCCCGGGGGGCGGGGCCAAGGTCGTAATGACATGAGACGAGGCGCCATAAGATCTGGGGAAATATCATGGCCCAAGCCATGATATTCCCCCCCCTAGTCTTCACACCCCTCTCGGTCGCCCCCGAGCTGAGGGACGCCCCCACCCCGCCCCACTCCACTGACCGGAACTGCCGTCACCCGAAGAAACACCAGCTACGGCAAACTTGGTTTAGTGATTCTTGTCCATCTGTTGGGCTTCGGGCCCCAATCATCAACCGTCTCCACTTATTAGCCTGGGGGGAAAGGGGCCCTGAGGGACGCGGGTCAGGACCCTGGTGCCTCCTCCCAGGAGCTCTTCATCCTGAGTCGTTTTCTGACAGTCCCAAGGCCCGCGGAGGGCCCCGAGACCCCGAGAACGGCAACAAAATTCGGGACAGGACCCGCCTCCCCCATGGAGACATTAACCAGGCTCCTGGCTACATCCCATGCACCACGGAGGCGCGCGGAATCCGCCGCTGAGGGCGCCCGGCGCGGGAAACGCTGGCGCCCGAGGGGGCCGGGTGGACTTCACATCAAGACAACAAGGTACTGAGGAGCAGGAGAAGGGAATGAGCATCGTTCAACCGATCCCCATCCCACCAGCGTGGGCTGGGCCCTACTGGCCGATTTACCCCCCTGGATGGGGATATAGGCTGCTCTCTTCGGGATTCGAGGGGCAAATCCCCAACTGAGGTGGTGAGACGGTGGGGCTCGAGATGTGGATGGTGATGGGGATAGGGATCGGCTAAACGATACTGGGGGAGGGGGTAAGCCCGTCGAGCAAATCGAACGACCAGGCCGCCATCGGGTAAATCGAGGCAGTCGGGGATCGTCTGACTCGGGTCGATCCAGACCCGGGTCAGTCAGACCTTGCAAAATCCTGCAATACCCTGCAGGATCCTGCACCCAAGCCCGGGTCAACGCGAAGGATCCTGCAGGATCCTGCACCCAAGCCCGGGCCATTGCGACCCTGGCCCTGCAGGATCAAGATCGGGCGCTTGACCCCCGTCTCAAGGCTCCCGAGGCGGAATGTGTTCAGCGTTTCCGGCCTCTCCATTTTTTTTGGATTTACGCGCGGGTGATCGTCTGCCGAACACTCCTGCCCGTGGCGCCGAAACGACGAGCGAGGGGCCCGAAGAAGGGCCGAAAGAAACGAGGGACGGACCAGGACCCGACAGAGCCGAGCGAGGGACCGACCGACTCGCGGTGAAAGGCCGGCCCTGGGAGAGGAGTCGAGCGTCGGAGGCCGTTGAGACAGCAAGGTATTGAGGTCCACAAGCCAGGCCGAGCTGACCTCCAGAGGTGCCCAGAGCGACCGAAGGTGGCCCCAAGACGCCCCAACAGAACCCAACGACAGTCGTAAGGCGACCCCAGAAAACACGGCGCAAACGGCCAAGAGGGGCTCGATACGGGCCAAGGAGGCCTCATGATGACCCAGTAGGACCCCCTCATTCAAGGTTCCAAGAGTCCCCCGAGCCGGCCGGACGAAAGGCCGAGATGACCCCAAGACGGCTCGGGGGACCATGAAGGACCAGAAAGAGGAAGAAGAGGATGAAGAGAATGAGGGACCAGAGGACAAAGAGGAAGAGGGAGTAGGATGGAGGAAAAAGGAACGGAAGGACACCCCGGAACAACGTGCCGCTTGCTACGAGCTTAGAGAAGCCCAAGACGAGATGCTACGACCGAACTGCACTGGCAGCGTTGTGAGGCTCGCAACACAAAGTGCCGCACTGGCGCGTCGGCAGAACTTGCTGCAAACAACTGGGTATGCACTCTTTCCCAGTTGCTTACGCTCAGACTCACTGATACTCTGATCCGCTCAGACAACTTACACTCTCTTGAACTCTCTCGCTGGCCTGGCACCCACTTATGCTCACAAAGACTTCCCCATACTGATACGCCACGTGCTCGCTGACACTCGCCTTAGATCACTGGGTAAATCCTGCTTGTCTCGCGCGCACTCAAGTCCCACCAGCCCTTTGGGCGTGAGTGGTTTAGAGAGCTCTCTCTGTCCTCACCCCCCCTCCTTCCCCTTCGGGGAGGGGTTTACCCCTCCCCCTACCCCCTCCCCCTGGGCCTGGACAGGGAGTCCCGAGTGTTCTCAGGGGGGTCTTTTTCGACTCCTGGGAGGGCCAAACAACGACGACCCTCACGAGGATTCTGGCCGCCCCTCTGCCCTTCTTTGAAGCCAAAATCATTGATTTTACTACGGTTTTGGCCCCATTTTGGCCTCCTGAAGGGGGCCGCCGCGCTCCTCTTCCTTCATAGCAAAATCATTGTTTTTACGAAGGTTGTGGGCTCATTTTGTCTTTCTCAAGGGGCAGCGCTCATTTGCGCTTCTGAAGAGATCGCCAGAGGCCCCAAGATGGCCCCAGGAGGCCCCCAGGAGGCTCCCAAGAGGCCTCCAAGAGGCCCACAAGAGGCCCCCAAGAGGCCCCAAGAGGCCCCCAAGAGGCCCCCAAGAGGCCCCCAAGAGGCCCCAAGAGGCCCCAAGAGGCCCCCAAGAGGCCCCCAAGAGGCCCCCAAGAAGCCCCCAAGAGGCCCCAAGAGGCTCCAAGAGGCCCCCAAGAGGCCCCACGAGGAGCCCGAACGACTCACACCAGGACGAGGGGCCCGAACGACTCACACCACGAAGAGCCCGAACGACTCACACCACAAGGAGGGGCCCGAACGACTCACACCAGGACGAGCCGCCCGAACGACTCACACCATGAGGAGCCCGAACGACTCACACCACGACGCGGGCCTCGAACGACTCACACCACGAGGAGCCCGAACGAGTCACACCAGGAGGACGGGCAGCACTCATACAAGCCCCCCACGATGGCCCCCAGAGGTCCACCAGATGGCCCCTAGAGTTCCCCAGATGGCCCACAAGAGGTCCCCAGGAGGCACCACGAGGCCTCATGTTTCGCAAGAATTTCTGTTTTGAGATGGGCTGGTGGGGATACGCGAAGCGTGAAGAATTATAGCGAACTTGGGCGCCAAGGCATAGCGCCGAAACGAGAACGCGCCATGGTTCACCACCACGTATTCAGCAAGTGTTTGAATACCCCAAGGCTCGTTGAGATGTGCTTGAACATTGAACGACCTCGTAAAAGCCCAGACCGCCACATTGCAAGAATTGTTGGGTCATGTTTCTGCAATGCTGGTTCTGCAATGCCACATGGGCTCCTAGGAAACAAAACACACCCAAACTGCCTCCGACACCCCCAACGATCCTAGCAAGAAACGTTCATGAGGCCTCCGAGGGAGGCCCATGAGGGAGAACTCGAACTGCCATCCAGAGCCCTCCACTCCATCTGGGCCACTGGATCGAGCTGTTACCCATGTCCTCTTCGTATGTAGGCATACACGCACTCATTCGTGTTTGTCCTCTTCATCATCTGACCGGGGCAAACTAAGCCCCTTGCTCCCAAGATCGCGATGCTGCCTCCAGGGCGTGCTGAAGCCGTCAGCAGTGCGGTGATGTTGCTGCGGTGCTCCTCTGGACGGGCTACCAAAACGAAACAGGATGGAGGGAGGCCAACGCCGCATCTCGGCGGTGCGAATCGCTCGTCCGATGCAAGCCGAATGAGGGGGAATCTTGCCGCGGGGGGTCATTACTAGATCTGTGGTGTACATGGGTGCACGTACACATAAATGTTCGCTTATCGGTCTGGGCTGTTTCCCCATGGCATGGCGAGTCCTTGAACAGGTTCCAGGAGCCTCGCGTCTGGCGATTCGCCTGCCGATGCACCTTTCGCCAGGACCTTGCAGCAGAGGTCCTGGAAGCCGCAGATGCTGAGCGGTTCGGCGTGACGAGGCAGCAAAACTCAAAGGTAAAGAGCTGATCCCAGCAAGCCAAATTCCCTTGTGGTCCTGCCGAAACGTCACAACACTTCTCTGCAGTGAACCCTTCTGACCAGCAGAGCCCATGCGATCCGGAGGCGTGAGCACTCCAGCAGGCGATCGCCAGCCCGATCAAGTGGTCCAGGTACTGCTTCAGCGTCTTATCCAAAATCGGCGTGAGTGCGCCGACACGGGCAGAATAACATGGCGGGATGGCTTGGCTGGAACCAGCCAGCCAGCGGTAACCCTATGCTCGAGCAACTGATCGCGAGACGAATGGTGATTGACAAAATTCCCGCCTCTGCCAGGCAGCATGACTTTTGGGGATACTCAAACACCGATGAAACGCAATCCATATGGACACCTTGGATGGGGGGTACTCCCTCCTCGCTCCTTCCCTCCCCTTGGCTACGCGCAGGGCGACCCTGGGCCAGAGCGACCTTTGGTGCCCAGCTTTGGCTCCGCAGCGGGCTCCGCATCCAAGCTTGCGTGCCCGTGATGGGGGCACTCCGCGGGCGCGCTCCGAAAATCACCAAGGCGAAGGGCCACTCTCACGGACAGCCGGTCCTCTGGTCTCCTCTGCCTCAACCTCCGCCTCCGGTTCCGACCTCGCTCCTCCTCCTCCTCGGCCACTCCGAAGGGTGTGGTTTGCAAGGGGTGTGGTTTGCAACCCGCACCTGGGGGGGGGGGGCGAGGACCTCGACAGAGATCTCCGCCGAGCCCGACGAGGGCTCATCAAACCTTTGGCGCAACGTGGTGACCCACTGTAAGCCCCAGCGAAGCCGATCGCGAATTCCTGGCCTCCCATCGGCACTCCTCGGCCCTCCCCTCTCGGCTCCACTCGGCTTCGCTCCGCCCTCAGTCGTCCACCTGCTCCTCCTGCCCCTGGTCCTGCCGCTCTACCTTGCCATCGCTCGGACGTCCATTCCCCGTGCCCATTTCGGCCTCTTGTCTGTGAAGACGGCACAACGGTGCCCCCCACTTCGTCAGCGGCACAACGGCACGTGTTTCCGCCGGCGCAGGCGACCCCCCTGCCTGGCCGCCGACGCAAACATGTGCTTGTCAAGACGAGGGCAGGGTATACCAGTCAGTCGGCAGGCGTGAGTGAGTGAGTGACGACAGTCGCGAAGCGAGTTCGGTGGATTACGAAGCCCGAAGAGCCAACTCTGCTCGGCTGCGGACCTTGGGCCAGCGCCCTGCTAGAATACTCAAACACTGACTGACGAAGTGCCCACACAGGCAACCAAACCACAACTCGAGCCCCCCTCATGCAGACGCATGCATCGGTGGGAGCTTTCTCCTCTGGGCTGGCGCGCGGGGCCGCACAACGGGGGCTGGCAGCGCGGCCGGGGCCGCTGGACAGGGTCGGCGCGGCGCAGCCCAGGGCTACCTGGTCACCCGACCCCTCTTCTCGATCTCGTGCACTTGTCGGGTGACGAAGAAGAAGACCGCGAGGCAGGCAATGTCAGCCAGCACGATCCAGAATATCCGAGGCAAGCCCAGGAGGAAGTCCACGTCCTGCGAGGTCGAGGTGGAGTGGAGCAAGCCTGCAGGACAGAAAGGGGAGGGAAAAGAGAGAGGGGCTGGTCGGAGTTCAGACGCCATCGAAAACAGAGAGCAGATGGAAGATGAGCGACCAGAGAAGAAACACGGTTGCTGAACGGATGAAGAAAGTACTGTAGTAGTTGTGCTCCGTGCTCCTCCTCTAGACATGTACCATCATACAAAGCATGGTTTCTCCAGACAAGCCAACGCTAGCAACGTATGTCACGGACACTGATTAGAAACCCCGCTTCACTTCGCGACCCTCTGCCGGGACAGAAAAACGCATCACTTGTAGTAGCCTTTGAGCTCAAGCCTGAAAAACGCAATCGAGAAGCCCACAAGCCCCCATGCAAAATTACCAAGCAAATGCGATGTATCAAAATGAAAGGCGATCCTCCACATCTTTTGGCTCATGCAATCCTGCCAAATGTGTAAGAACCGAATGGGGTGGCGCATTCCGGGCCCTCATCTGGATGATCTCAATATCATCACTGACAGCTCAGACCCACGACGCACAGCTGCATTATTGGCAGGGGCCGCGCCAACCGAAGCAGTACGAGAAACGCGGGATTGGCAAACGCAGCTCGAGCAAACACGCTCCAGCGCAGCATGCCAGAAGAGGCGCCAGCGCCCCGGAGGCTCAGCGGCAGAGCGAACGAATCCATACACACAAAACATGAATATCACCTCCGCCTCCCTCTCCCCCTCGGCCTCGACCTGGCCCAACCTCGCGTCCACCCCCGCACCAATCTGTTCAGCATGTTCTTGGCCGCACCGATCCGACCCCCGCTCTCCCTGGCACTCCTTCCTTACGCCTGCGACTCGCATCTCACGGCGTTTCCGCTCATCTCCAACTCCGACTTACCACGCTTTGTACGGAATACGAACCTCCTGCTTCCTGTGACATGCAGCCTCGCCCTCGCCTAGGCCCGCGCCTCGCCCGTACCTGGCCCACACCTCGTCCGGCCCTGTCCTCGGTTGTTCTCACCTTTCTGCTCGTTCCCCACACTGTGCCTTCACTGAAGAATTTCCGCTGAAGTGAATTCAGGTGGCCTGTCGAACATACCAGGCTAGATCCCAGGACCTGGCCCCGACCAGCCACTCCCACGACTTGCCGCCAACGGCGTTTCCCGCCCCCGGCCCTTGCTATAGCACCCCTGAGGCCCATGAGCCAGCACTGCAACCATCGCCATCGCTCGCTGAGGCGGGAGAGGGTTACCCCTCGGTCGGAAGAACTGGGTAATTAGAATCATGAAGTAGGAAGGCGTTGAAGGCAGATTGGGTGTCCGCCCGCCCCCTGAGAACGGAAAAGGTGAAGCCACTCGATCATTGAAGTAGGACGGCGCTGAAAATAGAAAAAAACCCGTCACGGATGACAGGCGGTCCCCGTCACGGATGCCGGAACTCCTGGGGGCTGCCTCGGGGGCCTTCCAGAGCGTCTCAAGAGGCCCCCAAGGCGGCCTGAGAGGGCCCAGCGTCACCAGAAGTCGTTCCAAGATGCCCACGACAACCACTCGCTCATTGAAGTGGGAAGGCGCTCAAAAAAGGTCGGAATGTGTGCGTGTCTCCAAAGATACCTGGGTCGGGACCTCATGGTAAGCTCTGCGCGACGAGGGCCGGACACGCCCCGGGCACCAGAGCGGAGGCCCGTCCTGCGGAGGGGCACCCGAGGTCGGGAGATCGCCGCTGGGTGCACTCTCGGAGAGTGGACGCTTGCTTCCACTCGCGATCCTCTGCCCCCCTTCGCCAAGCGCGGCTTCAGCGGCGAAGTGTCTCAGATGCTCGCTTCAGGCTGCGAGGGGCAGCCGTGCTGGAGAGTGGCTGGCGGGTGATGGGACTTGCCCTGAGGCTAAGGCACGGGCAAGCTTGTGGCCAAACGACCTTGGCCCGTGACCAGCCGGCATCAAACTCACTGTCTTATCTAGACGGGCCGGATGATAGCGAACTCCGAAGACTACGGTCGCCATGCTTCGCTCGTGCTGCCCAGAAGCACGCCCATCTCCTGGGCGCTGGCTGCTCCCACTGTATCAAATATCGTCCGGAATCGGGCCGAGGGTGCCGAATAACTTTCTGAACCAAGCGCCGCGTGTCGGCACCCGCGGCAACTGAACCACGGGCGAGGGAGCAGCCTGGCACATCGAGGCTGCGCAACTACATCACAAGCCGAGGCCACGGGATGCAACTAGTGATCAAAAGCGCCTGTTGCGCACCTTCCTCCTGCTCCGACAAAGAGCAGGACAGAGATAGCCGGGCGTGGTTCACTAATGACTAACGCGCTACCAGGCAGGGGCCTTGCCAGACCACAAAGAACAAGCAAGCGCAAGGACGAGTGGAATGTAAAGGAAGACGATTGCGAGGAGGACGAGGAGGGGGCGGTGGGGGGAGGTGCCCTTTTTTGTTCAACGCGTAGCCAGATGCAATTAGCTAGAAAACATTCGAGGAAAACACAAACAACCATGACGAAGGCTACAGGGTGGCAACACGCCGCACAAGGAGCCAAATAACAGCCAATCAGTGAGCATGTAGCCATCATGGACGATGAACTTGGAAATCACTACTGCTGACTCGGAACCCAATCTTGCCTCAGAAGAGCCCAAGGCGCCAGGAGCGGGGAGGCCTCGCGGCAAAAAGTCGACCTAGCTGAACAGTACCGCGCCAATCATCAACAATTCCGAACCAGTCATTTATGTCTGTCCTGGGAAGCACTATCTTCAGCAGGGGATGTCGGAGGCAGCGGCGAGGGCCGTTTTACAACCACTAGTGCGCGTGCGCTGAGGCACCATAGCTCGCCGCCCGCGGCAGACGGCCATGTGCTACTCACGTGATCGTGGAGTACATCGGCATGATCGGTACAGGGCCGACCAGCGCGACTCCATGATCATCGCAGGCCTTGGAACAAGAAAGGGCATGGACCTCCGTGCTGACCGGCCACGGCGATCGAGGAGAGACCTGCGGGGGCGCTTCCCGGATGCGCCGCCGACCACCGCGCCGCAACATCACCAGGTGCATCACCAAATGCATCGTGAGGGCTGGCTCCGCCGGCACCTTCACAAACATCGCGCAACGCAGCAATTAAGAAACGTGATCGCATGGGTCGGCGTCCTCATCGAGATCTGCATGACTCAGCGCAACAACCCAACGGCCAGCACGCTGAGGGAGCCCAAAGAGCAAGGGCTCCCAACTTTGCGCTTCACGCTGCGCGAAGCGCGACGTGCGAATAACTTCGCGCTCTCGCGCCGCCTCCCAGGGGAGAAAAGGATGAGGAGGAATCGGAGCCGAACCGAGAAGCGCGAAGCGCGAATAACTTCGCGCCCTAGAGGGCGCCCTTGAAGAGGCTCCCAAGGCAGCGCCGAGAGACTTCCCAGACGACCGATGGGATCCCAAACCAGCACAAGTCTGGCCCCAAGGATACCCAAGAGGGTCCCACAAGAACCCACGGCTGGCCCAAGACGACCCAGGTAAACCCATAAGATCCTTTCAATCGAAGAATAGAGACGAGAGGCATCACATGTTACGGCCGTCTGGGCGGTGCTCGAAGCATCGCCACACTGAGTGCGGCCGATCCCCGCAGCTCCTCCCAGTCGCGGGGGCTTCGTGGGAGCCTCGGGTACAGTCGAGAAGTGCTACGCTATTGGCACAATCCCCCCTGGACTCCATGTGAGAGGCGGAAGCAAACATACAGCGCCACGGTTTGGCGCAAATCATTCGTTGTAGACTTCCTTGGCAGCCGTGACTGAGGGAGAATGGTGGGAAGGGTGGGGCGGGAGGGGAAGAGGGCAAGCAGAGCGAGGATCGCTGCGCCAGCAAACGGCGCCCCAGAGGAACCGCGTCATCGGCGCCCTACCCTCAGAAGCACGAAGGCCACCGCGACGACGCCAATGACCACGGCTCCGAGCGCGGGGAGCATCCCACCGCCATCTCCTCGTGCACCTCCACGACAGCAATCGCACACAAGGCACGGCGTCCGAATGTGGTGCGTGCGTGACGAGCAAGGCAGGGATCTGCGAACGGACAGATAGAGCCAGACGGACACACACACACACACACAACACACACACAACATACACACAACACGCAACGCACAACACACAACACACACAACACACAACACACACAACACACAACACACACAGCACAACACATACACAACACACACACAGCACACACACACAACACACACAACACACACAACACACAACACACGCAACACACCACACACACCACACACACACCACGCACACACCACACACCACATACACCACACACCACACACACACCACACACCACACACACACATCACACACCACACACACTCACACCACACAAACACACATACAACACACAACACACAACACACACATACACACCACACACAAACACACACACACACACACCACACACAGACCCACGCACACGACGACAGAGAGAAGCACCATTCGCGTACGAACCCTGTTCCAACCCCTGCACCCTCTCTGCTGGTCATGCTTCTATTGATGTCCCTCCTCCTCCTCCTTCTCCTCCTCCTCCCCGTCATCATCATCATCATCATCATCATCATCATCATCATCATCATCATCATCATCATCATCATCATCAGCAGCAGCAGCAGCATCAGCATCAGCATCAGCATCAGCATCAGCATCAGCATCAGCATCATCATCATCATCATCATCATCATCATCATCATCAGCAGCATTCTCATCATCACCATCACCATCATCCTCATCATCATCATCATCATGCTCATCATCCTCATCATACTCCTCCTCATTCTTATCATCATCATCCTCATCCTCATTATCCTCATCCTCGTCCGCATCCTCATCCTCATCCTCCGCCGCCAGCTTCTATACTTGTTCCTCCTCCTCCTACTCCTCTTCCTCTTCTTGCCTTTGGGATTGGGACCAAGAAACATTAGGAATAAGGCGTATTTTCAATCCAAACCGCTCTTACTTATTATCCCTAATGCAAAGACGGGGACCTAAGTGAGGCCAAGCCTTCACTATGCTATTAGGCCTAGGGGTTCTTTATCATCGATGATTTGGTGGGCGGTTTGGGGGGGTGCAGGGGGGCCAAACCCAGGCGCGCAAGCCGCTACTATCGATGCTTTCAAACATCTGGAAAACCCCAAAGTGCCCGCATCAAAGGTCACTCCAGTCAAGGGTCACTCTTTCGTGTAGCCGACCAGCTCAGGGGGGGGGAACATCGCCAGTAGAACCGGCGACACATCGCCAGTAGATCGGCGATAGGCCCCAGACTGTGAATCAGCACGCTCCTCGGCGGGGTGGACTATCGGGCCCCCGTCGGTGACGAACGGGCGCGATTGGTGGCCGATACGTCCCCCCCTTTGGCGGTGCGCACAAGGGGGTGGAGGGAGTAGAAGGAAGCTGCCTCTTAGAAGGCGCCGGCCTTGCATCCACAGATCAGGCCCGCGCCTTCTAGGAAGCAGGGGTGCTTCTAAAGAAGCCCTCCCCCCACCCCCCTCGGCGCGTGGCTGACCCCTGCTCCCCCCCCCCAAACGTTGCCCCTGGTGGATGTCGAGTGCGACGACTCTGACGGCCGACGGGAGCCGGTCGTGGCCGTCCGCCAGCCCCGCGGCGGCACCGCGCGCGCGGCCGCGGGGCCCCCAGGCGAGGCGGCCCGCCGTGCCGAGCGAGGGGAGCTCGGGGGGCCACCCTGCCTCCTCCCAGCTCTAGAGAGCCCACAAAAGGGCGTACGCGCCCAGCCATGTACATGAACACGGCCCCCTAATCCGCGAGACCGGCCGCGTGATAGAAACGTTCGCGCAATGCGTACTCTCGAAACCAACGTGAATTCATGTACGTGTATGTCCTCCTGTCGCTCCTGACCCCCGTCACCCCCACCCTCCTCGATCCCCCCTCCAACCGAAAACTGGGGTGCCCTCTGTGCTGCCAAGAGCCTGGGGTGCGGGCCTCGAGGGCTCCTGGCGATCATTCTGAGCGCAGGCGTTTAGACTTGCTGGCGCCTCCACGCCTTGTATTGACGGGCCGATTTTCCACCACCACTCCCACAGGTAGAAGAGGAGGGAGGAGCGGGGAGGAGGAGGAGGAGGAGGAGGAGGAGGAGGAGGAGGAGGAGGAAGAGGAGGGGGAAGAGGAGGAGGAGGAGAAAGGAGGAGGAGCGGGAGAAGGAGGAGGAGGAGGAGGAGGAGGAGGAGGCGGACCTCCCCATTCTCTTTTCTCCCCCGTCCTATCTATGGTAGTGGTGGTGGTAACTGGCCCATCCTTGTATCCTTGAGCCCCCCCTCCTCTCCATCCTAATCCTCCTCCCAGCGTCGCCCGGACAGCGGGGCTAGCGCGGCGGGGCGCTTCTTGCCCGGCGGGGCCACCGTCCGAATGTCCCGGCTTCGCCTGCCAGGGGGGCACGGCACGGCGAGGGGCAAAGGGGCGATGCGATGAGATCAGCCTCTCCGTGTGCGCCGCCAGGATGTTCACATCCACTGCCGTGGGGGCGTGTCCTGGGGACTCGAGAAGTGATGGGCATGGGCATCGGCATCGGGGCAGATGTCCACATCCGCCACTGCTCGCGATCCCGCAGCACGACTCCGGAGCTGAGGACATGGAACTGCTCTGGCGGCGGACCCATGGGGGGGGAGGGCCCAGCGAGAAGCGGTCAGCCGACCCCGTGAGGCAAACGGACTACTCTCCGAGCGTGGTCGCCGGTGGCTCCACGTGGGCGCCTGGAGCACTTAGGCCCGAGAACCAAAGGGCAGAACCACAGGGGCCCACATTATGTGACTATTCTCAAGGCAAGTACGGCGCACGCGTGTGTGTATGCGTGTGTCTGTGCCCCTGCGTCTGTGCCTATGTCTGTCTTTGTGTCTGTGCCTGTGCCTGTGCCTGTGTGTTTACGCCTGTGCCTGTGCCTGTGACTGTGTCTGTGACTGTGTCTGTGTCTGTCTGTGTCTGTGGATCTGTCGGTATGTCTGTGTCTCTGTCGGTATCTCTGTCTCTGTCTGTGTGTGCCTGTGCCTCTGCGCGCGCGTGTGTATGTGTGTGCGCGGTGTGCGCATGGGTGTGTGGGTGTGTGTGTGTGTGTTGTGTATGTACGTGTGCGTGTGCGTGTGCGTGTGCGCGTCTGCGCGTGTGCGTGTGCGCGCGTGTGCGCGCGTGTGTGTGTGTGTGTGCGCGTGTGCGCGTGTGCGCGTGGGCGCGTGGGCGCGTGGGCGCGTGGGCGCGTGGGGACGTGGGCCCTCTGGGCGAATGGGCGCGTGGGCGCGTGGGCGTGTGGGCGTGTGTGCGTGTGTGCGTGTGGGTCCGAATAGATAGGATCGGAGGATCGCGCCGCATCGGCGATACATCGGCGATACATCGCCGATGCATCGGCGATGTCGGCGATGCATCGGCGCCGTCTGCGTGGAGAAAATCGGGCTCCACATCGAGCCGCATTGGCAATGCATCTGCGATGCATCACCGATGCGGCGATATCCTCCGACCCCATCTACTCCGACCCCATCAGAGAGGCCCAGAAGGCACCCATGACGGCTCAAGATGACACCAAGACGGCCCACGAGGACCCCAAGAGAGCAGCAAAGGCGGCCCCGAGGAGCCCCCGAGACGGCCTCCGAGGGGGGGGCAGACGGCGCAAGAGCGCTCCAAGACGGCCCACGAGGCCCCCACCTCCTCCTCCTCCTCCTCCTCCTCCTCCTCCTCGTCCTCCTCCTCCTCCTCCTCTTCCTCCTCCTCCTCCTCCTCCTCCTCCTCCTCCTCAAGAGGTCACAAAAGGCCCCCAACAACCCTCCCAAAAGCCTCCAAGAGGCCCCCATGAAGCCCCCAGCGGCCCCACGAAACAACCAAGACACCCGCGGAGTTGTATACGAATGGCGCGCTGTTGCTATGCTCATCGGAATTTGAACTTGGCGTTGCCTTGTGCTGACACGCGGTGCATGTCGATTGCCCTCGTGGACATTCGCACGCTCGTCCCGGCGCTGAAACGGGGAGGGGCTCATCCGCCCCTCGTGGCGCTGGCAGCGCACCGGGGTGGGCAGAACGACATGGCATAACTTCGCGGCAGACGAGCAGGGCAATACACCCAACGCCCAGCCTTTATGTGCTCCGGACGTGCATCCCGCGAAGCCCGCTGCATCTCTGGTTTAGCAAACCGTTCACAGTGTGAGAGGGCGACAGCGGCGACGACGACCAGGACAAAGAGCGCTCTTTTCCTGGAGGCTCCCTTAGCTGAGTGCAAGCTCGGGCAACCGCTGCATGCTCGCGTCGTTTATCAGCTGCACGCCCCTGGTTAAGAATGCGCTGGTCGCCAGGAGTGCCACGCAGCCGCCCACCACCCCCAAAAAAACCGTCTGCGTGTCCATCTGGACCGGCTCGTTCCAATAATCACCAGTCCAGAAGTCCTCCCAGCCGTCCTCCCTGGAGGCGCCCTGGTCCTCACCGCCGACGCTGCCGCCGGCGGCGCCCACCGCCCAGGCGAGGGAGGCCCCGACGGCGGCGACCACCAGCACCTTGAGGGCCAACGTGCCCTGGAAACGCTCCAGCGCCAAGCCCCCCTGCTCCTGCAGGGGCCCCCCACATGGAGTCCGAGTAGGTGGGATCGGAGGAGGGCGCCGCATCGCGGACACATCGCTGATGCATGATGCATCGCCAAAGCATCGGCGTTGCGTCGGCGCCGTCGGCGGTGCACCCGCGACGCCGGGGTGGAGAAATCAGGCTCTAAATCGAGCTGCATCGCAGATGCACCGCCGATGCGACGGGGTCCTCGGCCTCATCCTACTCCGACCACAGCTGTAGAGGAATGAGAATGGCGTAAACATAGACTTTTGAGAAATCCGCACAGACTTCTTGGAGCGCGCCAGGGCCAGAGGCGCCGACAGAGGGGCCCAGCGCCGATCCGAGAACTTTTCGCGGATCTCCAAGAACGTTTATGCTTACGCAGCTGCTTCTCCGAACTTTGTGAGGTCTGGATCCCGGGCTGCGAGGAAGTCCAGCACCCAGCGGCACACCACGGCCACCCAGACCAGCGCGCCGAAGCGCAGCACCAGCGCGGCGCCCTCCGTGTTCGAGACGAACGGCCTGTCCCAGAGCGCCCCGCTCTCCAGCTCCTCGAGGAGCCCGACGAGCGCGTCTGTGAGGGGCAACGAGACGGGGGGGGGAACTGCAGAGGAAAGAAAACGGCATCAACCAGAACTGTTGGAGCTCCACGCGGATCTTCTTTGCATCGGCGCGGGAGCCCCCTGGCGGCGCCTCCGGCGCCGCCTCTGGCGCGCTCCGCGCGCCACGGAGGGGGTCCAGCGCCGACCCACGAACTCCGCGCGGAGCTCCAAATGCTTGTGCTGATCTGTTCTCTTCGAGACTGGCTCGGCGGGCGGGGGGCACATCGACATGGACTCGACGATACTATTAGGTCGGGCATGTCCCCCTACAGGCGGATCTTGGACGAAACATGAAAACATGTTGAACAAAAACACTCCGAAATCCCCAGACTTCTTTGTATGACTATTTTTGAATATTCCTCCTGTAGAGGGACATGCCCGACTCGACGATACTACATCGCCGTCAGAGCGGGGGCAGGCCCCCGATGGCGAAACCGCACGTTCCTGAGCGGGCTGGGCCAGCCATGCCCCCTATCGGCGACGGAGGGGCGACCAGACGCTTCCCAGATGAAGTCTGAGTCGATGGCGTGTGAGTATAAAAAGGGGCCCAGGACCACACAAGTAAATAACATACACACAAATCCCAGGATTCCACATATGTTTCCATATTTTCTAAATTTTCGTCTTCCCCTCCATGTTCCTATATTTGCCCATATTTTCCAGGGAGGAATCGAAGATTGATTGTGTCTGTGTTTTTGTCCCCTCCTGAGAGTATCGCGCCACATCGCCGATGCATCGCCGACGTCGGCACCGTCGGCGTGGAGAACAGTTCGGATCATCGAGCTCGAAATCGTGCCACATCGCTGATGCATCGGCCATGCGGCGCCGTCCCCCGACTCCGTCTACTCTTACGTCGGGCCTGTCCCTCGACACGAGGAACATTAAAGTATAGTCACAACATAGTATGGGGAGGATGTTTGGATTATGCTTTGACTATGTTTGAAAATGTTTGGCTATCTTTATTTTTCGTCCAGAATCTGCCTGTAGAGGAGGACATGCCCGACCTAAGTCTACAGTAGGGGCTCGACCACAAGAAACCGTCCAAAAGAAAACCAACCCTGGAACCCCAGGACGTCACGATTTCCATGACAAAACCATCGGAACCCAAGAAACCCAAGGCAGAGGCAAGCAAGGTTTTCCTTGGCATGGGTCCTACTCCGACCCCCAATTACCTGGGAGGCCTGGAGCGGCAGGGGGCAGGCCCTCCTCGGAAGGCGGCGCGGTGCTTCCCAGAAGCTCTCCAGCCTTCTGAGAGAAGCCGCCTCTGTCTTGGGAGGAGGCTTGGAACACTTCTCAGAATCGGGGAGACGTACGACTCGGGTTCGGGGGACTCGGGTTGGCCTGACGGGGTCATCCACGAAAACGAAGAGAATCCATCCGAAAGTTGACGCGCAAACCCCCGCTGCAAACATCCCACGAAAACCAGACCGTCAAAATCCGGGCCGCGCTCATCAAATAACGTCGGCGAGCCCGAGATCCGGCTTACTCGAATCTTACGTCGCTTCCCCGACAGAAGGCCGTGGGCCGTCCGCGCCTTGAGCAGGCCCGTCCCCTCGGACGGGTCCCCTGGTCAGGCGGGCGGCAACGGGGGGTGACCCAAACGGGGGGTGAAGAAAACAAGCCCTCAAGGGGCCCTTTAGGCCTCCTTTGGGCACCTACTCTCCTCCTCCTCCTCCTCCTCCTCCTCCTCCTCCTCCTCCTGCTCCTCCTCCTCCTCCTCCTCCTCCTCCTCCTCCTCCTCCTCCTCCTCCTGGCTCCAAAAAGGGACCCTAAAGAGCCTTGTGGGGCCTTGTTCTTCACCCCCTTGCTTGGGCCACCCCCCATTGCCGCCCGCCCGACCTGGGCTCGCCGCCGACCTGAGCCCACAGTACCTGACTACCTACCAAACCACCCCAACCCAACCCGAAGACCCGAATTTGACCCGAATTTCGGGTTGGGGGGGGTACGGGTTCCATGCGTTTTTTCAATGTTCCCCGCCCCCCCCCCCCGCCTACAGGAAATGGAAGGCAAATTGAGGCCTTCGGGTTGGGTTGGGGTGGTTTGGTGGGTGGTGCGTACCCCCTCCCCCCAATGCTGCCCCCGAGCCTCGGCCCACGGCGGCCGCGGCGGGGCCAGTGCCGTTGCCGTTAACCGCCTCCTCCTTCAGGGGCCAAGTCCGGGCGGAGTATGGGACGCACGTACTACATGTCCTCCTTGGAGGCGCGCGTCCGACCCGATCATATAGTATACCCACCTTGTAGTATATCGTTTCCCGAACGGTGTGGCCAGAACGCGCCCACCACGACACATATGCTAGAAAATGTCTCGGTGCGCGCGTCGCCCCAGCGAGGGCGACGCACACATAGTGTCAGTATGCTGGGGTGACGCTGAGAGTAAGCCTGGACGGGGACCAACCACTACGTACGGACTTGCTCTGCGAGGACTTCCCTGAGATCGAACTTTGCCACTCCTGCCGCATCGCGACACAACAGATCACGACTGGAGCCCCAGACCCCCTCTTTCTGCGCCACCGTCCGAACCCGATCGATCTGAGAGGGCCTTGGGGTTATGATGTTCTCACCTACTGTAGCCTTGGCCACCAGAAAGAATTTCGAGCACCAGCAAAGTACCGAAACGTACAGGTTCCACGTGTCGGGACCTGGGAGGCCATACTCGTTCGACACTGTTTCGATACCTTTTTCGAGTGCTCGAAATTATGTTTGGGATGTGGTCCTGGAATACTCGGCGACACTTAAGAGTGACCCTAGGCAAGAGTGCCCTTTGGTGGGGCCGGGCGCAACCGCGCAAGCCGAGGCCGTCGGATTGCATCAACGATCGGTGGGGCGCGCTTCGACAGATCCCTAGCGCCAGCAGGCAATTGCGGACCTCCGCCAATTCCTTCCGGGCGCCCCAGAACACCCGCCCGAGGGCTCTGCGAAGCCAAACGTAATCGGGCGCCACCGCGGAATGTTCTGGCACTGCCGGGCCGCATCGCGATGACGTCTGACCGGGTCCGGCGTCAAGGCCGAAACCGGGCCGAAACTTGGCCCCCCGCGGCCGCAAATAACTTTCAATAGTAAAGAATTGAGTTGTACAGCGCGAAATGCGAAAAGTTATAAAAAGTTAGTCAAAGTTCGTCAAAGTTATTCCAAGACGATTGGGGACCGGTCCCAAAGCGGAGAGCACGTCGCCCGCTCGACTGGGCCCCCCCTCGCCAAACGAAGCACGCGGCAGAATACACCGTGCATGCGTTGCGATCGATTGCGAGGGGCGCACCCTGAAACTAGCGCGCTCTGATGTAATCGCAGACTGGTGCAGCGTGCGCCGACACGAGGCCGAGCGCACTCCTCAAGAAAATCTGTCCGACCCCATTAGGAGGTCACTCTGGCCAAGGGTCACTCTTATATGTAGCCGAAATACGATTAGAACAACATAACCCTGGGGGTGCCCGAAGCCTGGCGTGGAAGATCGCCCGGTGTGTAGCAACTGCTGCGCCAGGCTTTCAGGGCGTACATTCCGCACGGACGTAACCTCCTCCCAGACCCCCGACGTCGTGATTTGTTCATTAGGTCGACCCCCAAAAGAAGGCAGAAAATCCACCCCGATAATACCCCGACACGCGAAGCCGTTTATTAAACGCACCCAGAGAAGAAATCAAACAGGGCAGGGCTGTTTAGTAAACGCCCAAGGCCGTTTAGTAAACGCCAATTGTCCGGTCCGAGTGGTTTTACTTCCCTTGGCCGAAAGGTCTGGACCCCTTCTCTGGGACCAGCTTTTCATCCTGAGTCGTTTTTGTTGCACGATCCTGAGTCGTTGTTGCACGATGCTGAGTCGATTTGTGCACTTGATCCTGAGTGGTTTTTGGGGCCCCTGGAGACAGAAAAAATAACGAAAAACATCCCGTTCTGATTTTGGTCGTTGCCCGAGGGGGTCTGGGCTCCGACATCCCCATCCGCTCCTAGAGGCCTCCTAGGTGTGGTCCGCGCAGATGGGGTCGAAGGATCGCGCCGCATCGCCAATGCATCGCCGATGCATCGGCGATGCATCGCCGATGCATCAGCGACGCCGGCGATGCATCGGCGACGTCGGCGTGGGAACATCGGGCTCCACGTCGAGCCGCATCGTCGACGCATCGGCGATGCGGCGCGATCCTCCGACCCCCTCTGGGAGGCCTATGGAGCTCCGGCAGGGCGGCCCAGCCCCGCCCGCGCCCGCGGCGGGGCGCGGGCCGCGCGGCGGGGCCCGCGCGCCCACCTCCGCGAGCGCCCGCCGCGAGGGGCGCCCGCGGGGGGCCTCCGCGGGCGGCCCCCGCGGGGAGCCCGCCTGCACGGCTTCCCCCGTGGCCGTAGGCGATCCGAGGAGGAGGAGGAGGAGGAGGAGAAGGAGTTGGGGAGGGGGAGGAGGAGGAGGAGGAGGAGGAGGGGGAGGTGGAGGAGGGGGAGGGGGAGGAGGAGAAAGAGGAGGAGGAGGAGGTGGAGGGGTTCAGCGCGACCAGCAGTACACAGGTGCTACGTATGATATGTTCATTTCCAGTGCTGATGTGAAGGGGAACTATGGGTCGCAACTGCGGGTGCGACGTGATGGCTCCTACGTCGTTGAGTCGTTCGTGCCGCGTGGCCCTCGCATCGTGCAAACGATTGGGCGGTGGAGGGGCCGCAAACGGGTCGTTCATGTCTTTTCGCGCCACGCTCTACACAACGAGCCGCCTAGCGAAGTGAAGCATTCGTTCTGGGATTCGCTTGCGTGCCATGTCGGCGGTGCCATTGAGAAAGGGCATCATGTTATGGTGCTGATTGATGCCAACGCACGGGTGGGATCTATTCAGTGTGAACACGTTGGGCCGTGTGAGCCCCGAGAGGGAGAATGAGAACGGCATGTTGTTTAGGTGTTTCCTTGGTGACCACATGTTGTATGCTAATGACACATGGTTTGACACGGGCTACACGTGGAGGCATTCCAGTGGTTCAGTGCATCGTATCGATTATGGTTGTCTTGATGAGGGTTTGCAAACTTGCGTTCATGCGTGTCGCGTGTTGTGCGGTGTTAACCTGTCTAAGAGCAGCTGGGAGGACCACCGTGCTGTGAGTGCGTCGCTGAATCTCACTTCTAATGCAGGCACCGCTGGTGGTAAGAGTCGTGTGAGGGGGAAGAGCAGAGTGTCGTTCGATGCCCGTGCCTTGGAAAATACACATCTTCGTGACCAATTTGAGCGTGCGGTGTGGGAATTCCTGCCCGGTCAGGGTTGTTCTGTCGATGAGCACGTTGCTGAATGTATTACGTTTCTGCTGAAGCATGCACGCCAGATCTTCGGGCCTCCACCGAAGTCGCCGTCCAAAGGGTGGATTTCTGACAGAGCGTGGGAACTGCTTCGACACGTCGGTCCTTGTCGTCGTGTCATGCATGTTGCGAGACAGCAGAAAAAACATGTGGTATTTGCATTCATGTTTCACGACGTGGGCTTCGGCGCTCCCTGAGTCGTACCGCCCACGCCGCCGACAGGACCGCAGCGATCACCCTTACAACCAATGCGTGTGCGAATTTGGTTGGGTTGCCTTGTCTCGGTTCGCTGACATTCGTAGCACATGGTTATCGTTGTGTTGCATTGAAGCGATGTGTTACCGTACCATTGTTGTCATCCAGCAGGCGGTTCGTGGCATCATTGACCGTGACAGGGCCCTTCACTTCGAAAACCTGGCTTTCAAGGCTGAGCGAATTGCTGACAGGGGTGATTTGAGAGGCACGTACGGAGTCGTCAAGGCCCTTGCAGGTCACACAATCCGCCCCCTCAGGCCGTGAAGCTGCATGACGGGAGCGTCTCCACGACAAAGGAGGAGAGGTGCAATCGCTGGCAACATCACTTCATGGAAGTTGTCGGCGGCAGCCTGGTGCACAGCCAGAGTGAGCTAGTGTCGCGCCCTGGAGCGCGGACAGTCCCTTTTCGTTCTGACCCCCACGTGCGTGCATGAGTCGATTAAAGCGCTGAGTGATAACAAGGCCCTGGGCCCAGACCGAATCAGCACCGAACGGCGCCGTGCCAGGCCGCAGCACCGACTTTGCACACCATTTCTTGTTGAGTTGCCTCAATTTCGCAGCACTTGCTTCTTTGTGCGTGTGTTCGTGTTGTTCGTGGATCTCACGAAAGCGTTTGATAAAGTCTTGCGTGAGCTTGTTTTCGGGTGGCCGTGTGATGTTGGGAGCGACACTGCGTCCAAAATTGACTACCTTGTCAGCTGTGGTTGTTCTCCGGCGGTCGCGGGGTGGATCTGTGAGTACATTGAATCACGCGGCACCGCGTTCGAGCAAATGGGGGTTGACCCCAAAGTGTCGGCGCCTGTTTGCGGGCTGCACTCGAAGTCATGGTTCCAATACCCCGGGTGCGATACTTTCGTTTACACTAAGACGGGAGGGATGCAGGGTTGCAAACTTGGTGGAGTCATCCACAACAGCGCTTACGCTCTTGTTATCATTGCTCTGAGATCGCGATTGCAAGGCGGCATCGTGACCTTACGTCTGAAACGCCGTGAGGGCGCATTCTGGGCGGATGGCGCCGCTGAGTGCCACCAAGAGGAAGACATTGTCGAAGTCGCCTTTGGCGATGATTTGCGCGTGTTGGTTGCGTGCTCGCCCCGCGTGTTGTGGGAAGCCACTCGCACGTTGTTAGATGTGCTTGTTCAGATATTAGAAAGAGCGTGTTCTACCGCTGCTGGCGGAAAACCGGGGGGGGGTCACTACCAGTTCGAACCCCTCCCTCCCCCCCCCCCCCCCTCCGGAATACCGGAGGGGGTCACTACGGGTTCGAACCCCTCCCCCCCCCAGTTCATCATGAAAAGGGGGGGGGTCACTACCGGTTCGAACCCCCCCCCCCTCGAAAACCGGGGGGTGTCACTACCGGTTCGAA
This sequence comes from Prorocentrum cordatum, assembly GCA_963575745.1. Lineage (NCBI taxonomy): Eukaryota > Dinophyceae > Prorocentrales > Prorocentraceae > Prorocentrum > Prorocentrum cordatum. The sequence goes on from CAUYUJ010008291.1 coordinate 234,602, forward strand.
CCCCCCCCCCCTCCTCGAAAACCAAGGGGGGGTGCGGACAGTGGTGGGGACGGTGGTGGTGGGGACAGTGGTGAGGGGACAGCGGGTCAGGTGGTGGGGACAGTGGGACAGTGGTGGGGACTGTAGTGGTGGGGACAGTGGTGAGGACAACTTTCCAATGCTCAGTGGAATTTTTAAATTCCACGCGGCGTTCGGGGCTAATATTAATCACTGCCCTCGCGGCAAGGGCGCCTACGAGCAATGGGGGTCGCGCGCACGAGCGGGGGACATATAATTAATGCCGCCATTCAAACAATGGCAAACACAGATATTATTGTTGGATAATCTTACCACTTGTATACGCATTATTGTTGTTGGATACCCAATATTATTGTTGGATACCCATGATTATTGTTGGATACTCAGTATTACTATATTGTTGTTGGATACCCATTATTACTGGACGCCCCCGCGCGCGCGCTGCGGCGCGCGCGCGGAGAACTCTGCCTTGCCCACAACTGATTAAAAGTCGCCAGGTTGGCCTGGGAACTGACATGAACTGGCGATGCTCAATGTCTTTGGGATATCGTCGTGGGAGGCCTCTCGCCCAGGGCGCGTTGGAGGCAATTGTGAAAGAATGTCAATCGAGAGCCGTCGGCGCCCACTCGCGGGGCACGTTGAAGCATAAACAAAGCATTCGAATGATTAAATCAATCGTTGGTTGCTATGATATGTGCGTCAATGTGTAAGAATGCATATACATGAATATGTATGCGCGTGTATACATGCAAGTGTGCATGTGGTTGCGCGTATATACAATACACACAGGTATATATATATATGATCATATGACCACCGCTGCACTAATTAACCCAGGGGAAGAGGAATAATATGCCTGCATGGGGGGCGATTCTTGGGAGTCAGGTCTGAAGCCTCTGGGAAACCCAAGCCTCTTGTTGTTTTTCCTCCTGCAGCGCCCCCCCCCCCCAGGTATTGGGTTTGTTGGGGACCTTCGGGGGGTCCTTATTATGGCGGGCCTCTCGGGGATTTCTGATGACCATTTTCTTGTTCCCCCCTTGTGAGCCCCTCTTCTCGGATATATCTGCTTGGGATCCTCTTAAAGTCTTGGGCCGTCTTAGGCGCATCGCGGGCCGCGTGGAAGCACGCTCGGGCGGCCTTGGGCCTTGGGGCAGTTTTTGGGAGCCTTACCCTCCTCATCATTTGCCTCCTTCATTGTCCGCCCATCCACCTCCGCATCCTTTCCTCGCCCACCCCATCCATCCCCCGCGGCCGTTTTGGCTTCGACCGCGCGCCTGCCGCGCGCGTGGCTGCATCGGCCTCCTCTACCTCCTTCTCATACTTTCCATCGGCCTTGGCTGCATCGGCCCAGGCTGCTGCTCACCCTCAGCCTCTCCAGGCAAGCATGGCGGCTCCATCCTCTCCGGGCATGGTGGCGGCTCCATCCTCTCCAGCGGGCATGGCGGCCCCGCGTTCGCCAGCCCTCAGCCCGCCCGAGATCTTGGACAAGATCTTCTCCAAGTTCAGAGACTACATGGTGGAGAAGGGGAGAGACGCCGGGGCGTGCAAGCGGTACCCCCTACTGGTCAGGCGGATGGTGGATGGCCTCATCGCCGAGGGCAAAACTTGGAAGCAGGCGATGAGTCAGGCGGTCACCAACGAGTTCAAGATGCAGGTCAAAGCCCGGATCTCTCAGAGCGACCACGTATCCGTGCCCGCTCTCAGCCAGTTCGAGCTCTTCGTCCACAAGGAGCGGCAGAAGTATGAGGATCGCCGCCTGTTGGTGCGCGGCAGGTCTCCTGCCTCGCCGCAGCAGCGGCAGCCGCCGCTGCAGCAGCAGCAGCAGCTGCAGCCGCAGCAGCCGGCCGCGGCAGCCGGCAGCAGCAGCCAGCCGCCGCAGCAGCAGCAGACAATGTGGTGGAGGGCCAGCTGGCAGGACACCCACGCCCCGCCAGACCATCGGGGCCCACCCCCTCGCGTCTCTGCGCTCCGTCGGAAGCGGCCTCGCTTGGAGGGCCCTGCTCTTCGCGTGATCGTCCCGGACGTCTTGCAGGTGAAGACCGTGATAACCGTCAATTTTCGGCTTAAGCTCAGTCCCGAGGAAGCGAAGACCACGTGGAGCAGCGCGTTCGAATGCAGGCAGCATCTATGCGAAGGTTGCGGCAAGCAATGCCGCACTGGCAAAGAGGGCTACCTGTCGCCTAAGATCCCTGAGGGCATTGACTACACCACCCCCCAGTCCACGTGGGAGACGTTCATGTGCATCAACTGCTGGGATACTTTCCGCGTGAATCCGCGGGCGTTTGCATCCAGCAGCTCCTCCTCTGCATGATCGGCGCCGAGCCGGATCTGATGGCCACTATGGGGCTGCATCGGCCCGTGTAAGTATGGCCGCTGTACTTTCCTCCATCTCTCTCTCTCTCGTAATCTATATATTTCCATATGTATTTATATATGTATATATGATTATTCGTGTTATTCACTCCATCCACCCTCTGCTCTTCTTCTCGCCCCTCCCAGCCTGCCTCCGAATGCAATGCGGCTGCGCGCCGACGACGGGCACATACAATGGGCATAGTAGTTGGCGCAGGCTGAACGTTGCAACATTTCAACTTCAGGGGTTTTAGATGGCCCTTGGCCGCTTGCATAGCAGCTGCTTGCTTCGTCATGCTTCCTCCCCCCTCCTCCAGGCAGCAGTCCCAGGCTTTCTGGCCTCTGGAGGCCCTCCTCGTTCGTCGTCGCCACGGCCGGGCGCGGCTCGAGGAACTGGTGCGTCTGGGCCCTGGCGAGGGGCCCTGGGGCCCATCTCGAGCGGATTCGGACCCATTAAATTATGGACTCAGCAGAACAATGCCGAGGTAGCGGGTAGCAAGAAGAAGAGCGAGGTGCAAGGAGAAACGACGATGAGGATGAGGGGGGGGGGGGGAGGAGGAGGGAGGAGGAGGAGGAGGAGGAGGAGGAGGAGGGGGAGGATAACGACGAGGAGCAAACGCGAGGGGAAGGAGGATGAGAAGGAGGATGAGAAGAAGATGGAGGATGAGAGGAGCGATGAATGATGGGGAGGAGCAGCGAGGTGCGAGGGGCCAGGAGAAGCGAGAAGCGATGAGGAGCAGGGGGCGGGGCACTGAGCAGCGGGGACGAAGGATGGGGACGCGACGACGAACGATGGGATGAATGGCGCAGAAGCAGAAGAGGAAGGGAGTGAAAAGGATTGCGATGAAGAGAGGCGCGCCTCCTCCTCCACCTCGTTGCCCACTTCAGCTGTTGACTTGGCCAGGGGCTGATACGGCCGTGAAGCCAAGCAATCGGGGCTGATCCGGCCTCGCGGGACCTGACTGGCTGCCTCGGCCAGCAATGCACTCGATCGCGTCGTCATCGACGTTGCTGCTAGCTTGCTCGCTCGCGCCCCCCTCGGGATGCACTTGCGGCAAGGACTCGCTGCCCGACGACAGGGGGAAAACATCAGAGCGGTAGCAGTTTTGCGACTGTAGCAGCCGACGACGACGATGGCGGCGGCGGCGGCAGCGAAGAGCAGCAACAAGAGATTGATCGGGCAGGATCGCTGGGCGGAGGAGGGAGGAGGGGCCAGGATGGCGGTGGGGGAAGGGATGACACAGAAGAGGAATGCAATGAAGGATTTACACATGTTTTTGTTTTTTCTACCCAGCCGAAGCAGCTGAGCACTTACTTGCCCAGCCGAGGCAGCTGAGCTATCACTGAAACCCCAAGCAAGAGCGCGCAGTGTCCACGGACGCAAGACTCTGGACCAATCCCCTGAATGCAAATGAATTCTTAAAGTCCTTATATGCGTCTTGGCTCAACTCACCAGGCAACACGAGCGCCAAAAGAGCGCTCTTCTTGGCGCCTGTGAACGCGGCCTTCAAGGCGGCCCAGCTACTATCCCCATCAAGTGTCCACTTGCAGTTGGGGACCCTGGAGAAAAGTAGCTTCAGGGATTCACCGTATGTGGTATTGCAGCGCGGCGACATGTATAATGTCTTCTTTAGGTGGCACACTTGCGAATACTTCAAAGCGGGGCCGCGCCCCGAAATCAGGAATCCAGGCGACACTTGGAAACCGCCTCTCATTGCGGAAGCAAGCGTGATAAATGGTTCAGTTGTTCCTGGCGTGGGGACAACGAACACATCAGCCTCGAAAGATCGGCCGATCCTCAGGGTGGCCTCCCTGAGCGCACGCTCCAGACCTGCCCTCCCCCGGCAACTGACATCCACAAAGGCAATTTTACCCCTGATCGCTGACATCATCTCTGCGCGACTTGCACCGCGCATGAAGTCCACGTCGCGCGCTTGCCTGCGCTGGCGCGCTCTCAGGTCTGCGAGCTGTTTCGCTGCCTTCTGAGCTGCCTCAGCGCAAAGAGCCGGGCTCGATTCATGTTGGAGGAGGCTCTTCTCGGCAAGTGCTACCAAGGACTTGTCCCGCAACTTGGCGTTGAGAAATGCTAGCTCCTTCTCGTGGGTCTCCCCCCATGCAGCGCCTGCTCGGAAGCCGACTAGATCGTTCTGGATTGCCAGCGCCCTCTCCTCGCTCGGCACGGACGCGGCTGCGCTCTGGGCGGCCTTCCGCCGTTTCGCGATGAAGCCTGCCTCCGTGAAATCACTGGGCGCCGCCACGCGCTTCACGCCCTTGTCGATCCGAGGATGCAGTGGCGACGCCCTGGGCGGGCCGAGCGACGTGCGCCACACTCGCTGCGCCATCCTGATGCTCTCTAACTGGTCGGATTCAGTGAAATCCATAGCCACTTTGATGAAGCCTTCCTCGTGATCCGCCGTGGAAGAGCCCATGCGGTCAGTAAATTTCAGCGCAGTCTGACTGAACTGTTGTTCCACTCCAGATGAGCTCAAACCATAAGCGATGAACGCGACAAGAGCTTGGTTCAGCACGTCGGACGGGTGGCTGGCCGCGAGATGGCGAGCGCCTGCTCTGCTCACCGCGGCGCGCCACGCATCCTTGTTGCTGGTGCTGAACATCTGGCGCGCGCGAGGATAGAGGTCGCACCACTGAGCCCTAAGCCTCAACGGATCAAGATCCGCCCCCCCCGCCGGACGGGGCCCGCGGCGAGGAGCAGGGGGAACCGTCCGTTCTTGACCCAATGATTCCGATCCCAGATGGGCAAGCGCCAGGAACAGGGCCGCTCGCGCGGGGGGCGGCGGTGAGAGCGACAAAGTCTGATAATCAAGTGACTGTGCGATCCTTTGCAAATCCTGCTCGGGCTTGTTGGGGGGGGCTCTTCAAATCGAACACGCGCCAGGCCTGGGGGGATACATAATCTACTTCCCCTTCGCCGAGAAGCGCGGGGAAGGGTGGACGACGAACGAACGAACGGCGGGGCACCCTCCTGTTCCAATGATCAAATCGGTCAACAGCGACAATGAATTCGGGGATTGGGGGGGGCGAACTTCCACGAATCTTTGATCACACAGCTGTCCTGGGCCAGTTCGAAAGTGGGGAACTCGGCCTTCAGAGCCGCTCGCGAAAGAACGATGTAGGAGCGCATCCTGGCGATGCAATTGTCAATGATATCTGCCTGGACACCGGCCTCGTCCCCGATATGATAACTGCCCCCATCAAGCTGCCAAACAATCGGAATCTTCAACAATTTCAGCATCATGCTCGCGTAGCCAAACGTTGACAAACATCTGCGTGAGCTGCCAAATAAAGCAGTGATAGACAAGCTGAACGCCAACACCTCGCGATTGAGAACGGCTGGATCGGCCGTCTCGTCATCTAAGATCCGAGTGAGTTGCATTGCTTGGTCACTTGCGTCGGCCATCATTGCCAACATCAAGCATCGTTCTGTGGTGACTGACTTGAGCCACGTCTTTGCCATCTTTGCCATATCGTCGTGCTGTCGACGAGAAATGTGCAGCGCCGTCCGGATGCACGCGTGCAGGAAGATGCAGGTGCGACCGAGAGGTTTTTGAAATGATTCAAATCGGTGGGCTGCTGCCCGTAGGTTCGTGATGTTCGAATTGATGGCCTTGCTACGGCATGTCCTGGTATAGTTCACGAAGATTCGTCGAATGTGCACGCTATTGTGAATCATGCGTGCTATGGAGCCTCGGCCACGAGCGAAGATCATAGTTGTCTCCTTGATGAACGGGTCAGCGGCCCACGGCCTGCTCACAACCCTCCTGGCTGAATGCGCTTTGTCTCTGATGACGAAACGGAGCCCCGGGGTCAAGGCTTGGGCAGCGGCACTCAAGGCAGCCGATCGCATCATCTCAGCGCTGAGAAGCTCATCGCTCGCAGAATCAACCGTGAGACACAACACCCGCGCTTTCAGATGTTCCAAAATCTCCTGCTTGAGAGCGGGGGTGCACTTCGCTCCCTGCGGGGGTCCGTGCAGCTCAGTGCACGCTCTGACCATAATTTGCTCTGTAGCGTTGGTGATTGCCGCGGCTCCAGTCCCAAAGCCACGAGCTTGCCCCAATGTCCCTGAGAACTCAGACAGGTCGTGCCCGACGCATCTGAATCGGACGAGTAGCCGCCCCTTCCGTTCGTCACGGAAAAGGGAAATTGCTGCACTTGATTTGATGATGTTCATGTCGCGTTGCTTCAGGGCCTGCTGCAAGCACCACAATATTCTACGGTGCTTTCTGTTCTCGAGGCCGCACCCATTGCCTACCAGCTTCACGACGTCCAGGAAGTCAGACTCGCTGGGGCATTGCAGAAACTCAGCCGATGCAGCCGAACTCTGCTGAGCCTGCATCTGCGAATGAGACGGAGCCAAACGCTGCTGAGCCTGCATCTGCGCATAAGCCGCAGCAGCAGCCCTGTGAGTTGGGTTCCGATCGTGCTTGGCGAAGTTGGCAGCCTGGAGCGCAGGCACAGACATAGCCTGAAAATTGCTGAACGGGCTGTTGATGCCTGCCCAATGGCAGCACGCGCAACCAACTCCTTTACCGTCCTTCCACTTGCTACTCAACCATGAACCAAGGCGAGGGCGGCCAGGATCCACCAGGAACCGCTTGGACCACTTAGGGTAGAGTCTCTTCCAAAGAGTCGCCGCGGCGAATCTGCTGTCGGATGACTTGCTGCTTTGCTTCGCCACCATAGCTACATCGGGGTGGCTGGCGGTAGCAATAATCGTTGTCGGCCGTGCAGACACATGAGACTTGAGCAAAAATGGTTACGAGAAATGGGATAAGGCGCGTGACAGTAAGAAATGGCATGGCCAGCAAGCTGGCCCATCAACAAACATGTACCATGGGTGGCGAGCCTACCCATCAACAAACCGCATCAGAGACGCCAAAACACAACAGGCCCCACTAGGGCCTTATTTATGTTAGCGGTCATTTTCCTTGGGGCCAGGTGCTGGAACTCCTTGACCTAAGAGCGACAGAAGGAAATGCAGCCGATGGGCCGGAACAGCCTGGGCCGATATCGCAAAACCGCATGCGGTACAATCAAGTTGCACTCACCACTCATAGTGCAAGGGAAATGGCACCTTCGTCTTCGTCAGCCCGGCGCTGTGGAGCCCCTCCGACAAAATGGCGCCCATGGTATGCACGCTGACTGCGTTGCCGACCATGCCGCCGATCTGGTGGTCCGACAGGTTGAGCTCAGCCTGTGGAATGTCCTTCTTGGCGAAACCCTGAAGCCGCATCATCTCCTGCAGCGTCACCCGCCGCCCGCGGCTGGAGACCCACGGACCTCCGTTCTGGCCACGGGTTTTGGTGAGGGTCCTGGCGATGTTGATCCCGTGCGTGGCGAACCTCTCGGAGCAGTCGATGTCGACCATCAC
>CAUYUJ010008291.1:242463-329963 GCA_963575745.1 Prorocentrum cordatum
GGAGGAGGAGGAGGAGGCGGACCTCCCCATTCTCTTTTCTCCCCCGTCCTATCTATGGTAGTGGTGGTGGTAACTGGCCCATCCTTGTATCCTTGAGCCCCCCCTCCTCTCCATCCTAATCCTCCTCCCAGCGTCGCCCGGACAGCGGGGCTAGCGCGGCGGGGCGCTTCTTGCCCGGCGGGGCCACCGTCCGAATGTCCCGGCTTCGCCTGCCAGGGGGGCACGGCACGGCGAGGGGCAAAGGGGCGATGCGATGAGATCAGCCTCTCCGTGTGCGCCGCCAGGATGTTCACATCCACTGCCGTGGGGGCGTGTCCTGGGGACTCGAGAAGTGATGGGCATGGGCATCGGCATCGGGGCAGATGTCCACATCCGCCACTGCTCGCGATCCCGCAGCACGACTCCGGAGCTGAGGACATGGAACTGCTCTGGCGGCGGACCCATGGGGGGGGAGGGCCCAGCGAGAAGCGGTCAGCCGACCCCGTGAGGCAAACGGACTACTCTCCGAGCGTGGTCGCCGGTGGCTCCACGTGGGCGCCTGGAGCACTTAGGCCCGAGAACCAAAGGGCAGAACCACAGGGGCCCACATTATGTGACTATTCTCAAGGCAAGTACGGCGCACGCGTGTGTGTATGCGTGTGTCTGTGCCCCTGCGTCTGTGCCTATGTCTGTCTTTGTGTCTGTGCCTGTGCCTGTGCCTGTGTGTTTACGCCTGTGCCTGTGCCTGTGACTGTGTCTGTGACTGTGTCTGTGTCTGTCTGTGTCTGTGGATCTGTCGGTATGTCTGTGTCTCTGTCGGTATCTCTGTCTCTGTCTGTGTGTGCCTGTGCCTCTGCGCGCGCGTGTGTATGTGTGTGCGCGGTGTGCGCATGGGTGTGTGGGTGTGTGTGTGTGTGTTGTGTATGTACGTGTGCGTGTGCGTGTGCGTGTGCGCGTCTGCGCGTGTGCGTGTGCGCGCGTGTGCGCGCGTGTGTGTGTGTGTGTGCGCGTGTGCGCGTGTGCGCGTGGGCGCGTGGGCGCGTGGGCGCGTGGGCGCGTGGGGACGTGGGCCCTCTGGGCGAATGGGCGCGTGGGCGCGTGGGCGTGTGGGCGTGTGTGCGTGTGTGCGTGTGGGTCCGAATAGATAGGATCGGAGGATCGCGCCGCATCGGCGATACATCGGCGATACATCGCCGATGCATCGGCGATGTCGGCGATGCATCGGCGCCGTCTGCGTGGAGAAAATCGGGCTCCACATCGAGCCGCATTGGCAATGCATCTGCGATGCATCACCGATGCGGCGATATCCTCCGACCCCATCTACTCCGACCCCATCAGAGAGGCCCAGAAGGCACCCATGACGGCTCAAGATGACACCAAGACGGCCCACGAGGACCCCAAGAGAGCAGCAAAGGCGGCCCCGAGGAGCCCCCGAGACGGCCTCCGAGGGGGGGGCAGACGGCGCAAGAGCGCTCCAAGACGGCCCACGAGGCCCCCACCTCCTCCTCCTCCTCCTCCTCCTCCTCCTCCTCGTCCTCCTCCTCCTCCTCCTCTTCCTCCTCCTCCTCCTCCTCCTCCTCCTCCTCCTCAAGAGGTCACAAAAGGCCCCCAACAACCCTCCCAAAAGCCTCCAAGAGGCCCCCATGAAGCCCCCAGCGGCCCCACGAAACAACCAAGACACCCGCGGAGTTGTATACGAATGGCGCGCTGTTGCTATGCTCATCGGAATTTGAACTTGGCGTTGCCTTGTGCTGACACGCGGTGCATGTCGATTGCCCTCGTGGACATTCGCACGCTCGTCCCGGCGCTGAAACGGGGAGGGGCTCATCCGCCCCTCGTGGCGCTGGCAGCGCACCGGGGTGGGCAGAACGACATGGCATAACTTCGCGGCAGACGAGCAGGGCAATACACCCAACGCCCAGCCTTTATGTGCTCCGGACGTGCATCCCGCGAAGCCCGCTGCATCTCTGGTTTAGCAAACCGTTCACAGTGTGAGAGGGCGACAGCGGCGACGACGACCAGGACAAAGAGCGCTCTTTTCCTGGAGGCTCCCTTAGCTGAGTGCAAGCTCGGGCAACCGCTGCATGCTCGCGTCGTTTATCAGCTGCACGCCCCTGGTTAAGAATGCGCTGGTCGCCAGGAGTGCCACGCAGCCGCCCACCACCCCCAAAAAAACCGTCTGCGTGTCCATCTGGACCGGCTCGTTCCAATAATCACCAGTCCAGAAGTCCTCCCAGCCGTCCTCCCTGGAGGCGCCCTGGTCCTCACCGCCGACGCTGCCGCCGGCGGCGCCCACCGCCCAGGCGAGGGAGGCCCCGACGGCGGCGACCACCAGCACCTTGAGGGCCAACGTGCCCTGGAAACGCTCCAGCGCCAAGCCCCCCTGCTCCTGCAGGGGCCCCCCACATGGAGTCCGAGTAGGTGGGATCGGAGGAGGGCGCCGCATCGCGGACACATCGCTGATGCATGATGCATCGCCAAAGCATCGGCGTTGCGTCGGCGCCGTCGGCGGTGCACCCGCGACGCCGGGGTGGAGAAATCAGGCTCTAAATCGAGCTGCATCGCAGATGCACCGCCGATGCGACGGGGTCCTCGGCCTCATCCTACTCCGACCACAGCTGTAGAGGAATGAGAATGGCGTAAACATAGACTTTTGAGAAATCCGCACAGACTTCTTGGAGCGCGCCAGGGCCAGAGGCGCCGACAGAGGGGCCCAGCGCCGATCCGAGAACTTTTCGCGGATCTCCAAGAACGTTTATGCTTACGCAGCTGCTTCTCCGAACTTTGTGAGGTCTGGATCCCGGGCTGCGAGGAAGTCCAGCACCCAGCGGCACACCACGGCCACCCAGACCAGCGCGCCGAAGCGCAGCACCAGCGCGGCGCCCTCCGTGTTCGAGACGAACGGCCTGTCCCAGAGCGCCCCGCTCTCCAGCTCCTCGAGGAGCCCGACGAGCGCGTCTGTGAGGGGCAACGAGACGGGGGGGGGAACTGCAGAGGAAAGAAAACGGCATCAACCAGAACTGTTGGAGCTCCACGCGGATCTTCTTTGCATCGGCGCGGGAGCCCCCTGGCGGCGCCTCCGGCGCCGCCTCTGGCGCGCTCCGCGCGCCACGGAGGGGGTCCAGCGCCGACCCACGAACTCCGCGCGGAGCTCCAAATGCTTGTGCTGATCTGTTCTCTTCGAGACTGGCTCGGCGGGCGGGGGGCACATCGACATGGACTCGACGATACTATTAGGTCGGGCATGTCCCCCTACAGGCGGATCTTGGACGAAACATGAAAACATGTTGAACAAAAACACTCCGAAATCCCCAGACTTCTTTGTATGACTATTTTTGAATATTCCTCCTGTAGAGGGACATGCCCGACTCGACGATACTACATCGCCGTCAGAGCGGGGGCAGGCCCCCGATGGCGAAACCGCACGTTCCTGAGCGGGCTGGGCCAGCCATGCCCCCTATCGGCGACGGAGGGGCGACCAGACGCTTCCCAGATGAAGTCTGAGTCGATGGCGTGTGAGTATAAAAAGGGGCCCAGGACCACACAAGTAAATAACATACACACAAATCCCAGGATTCCACATATGTTTCCATATTTTCTAAATTTTCGTCTTCCCCTCCATGTTCCTATATTTGCCCATATTTTCCAGGGAGGAATCGAAGATTGATTGTGTCTGTGTTTTTGTCCCCTCCTGAGAGTATCGCGCCACATCGCCGATGCATCGCCGACGTCGGCACCGTCGGCGTGGAGAACAGTTCGGATCATCGAGCTCGAAATCGTGCCACATCGCTGATGCATCGGCCATGCGGCGCCGTCCCCCGACTCCGTCTACTCTTACGTCGGGCCTGTCCCTCGACACGAGGAACATTAAAGTATAGTCACAACATAGTATGGGGAGGATGTTTGGATTATGCTTTGACTATGTTTGAAAATGTTTGGCTATCTTTATTTTTCGTCCAGAATCTGCCTGTAGAGGAGGACATGCCCGACCTAAGTCTACAGTAGGGGCTCGACCACAAGAAACCGTCCAAAAGAAAACCAACCCTGGAACCCCAGGACGTCACGATTTCCATGACAAAACCATCGGAACCCAAGAAACCCAAGGCAGAGGCAAGCAAGGTTTTCCTTGGCATGGGTCCTACTCCGACCCCCAATTACCTGGGAGGCCTGGAGCGGCAGGGGGCAGGCCCTCCTCGGAAGGCGGCGCGGTGCTTCCCAGAAGCTCTCCAGCCTTCTGAGAGAAGCCGCCTCTGTCTTGGGAGGAGGCTTGGAACACTTCTCAGAATCGGGGAGACGTACGACTCGGGTTCGGGGGACTCGGGTTGGCCTGACGGGGTCATCCACGAAAACGAAGAGAATCCATCCGAAAGTTGACGCGCAAACCCCCGCTGCAAACATCCCACGAAAACCAGACCGTCAAAATCCGGGCCGCGCTCATCAAATAACGTCGGCGAGCCCGAGATCCGGCTTACTCGAATCTTACGTCGCTTCCCCGACAGAAGGCCGTGGGCCGTCCGCGCCTTGAGCAGGCCCGTCCCCTCGGACGGGTCCCCTGGTCAGGCGGGCGGCAACGGGGGGTGACCCAAACGGGGGGTGAAGAAAACAAGCCCTCAAGGGGCCCTTTAGGCCTCCTTTGGGCACCTACTCTCCTCCTCCTCCTCCTCCTCCTCCTCCTCCTCCTCCTCCTGCTCCTCCTCCTCCTCCTCCTCCTCCTCCTCCTCCTCCTCCTCCTCCTCCTGGCTCCAAAAAGGGACCCTAAAGAGCCTTGTGGGGCCTTGTTCTTCACCCCCTTGCTTGGGCCACCCCCCATTGCCGCCCGCCCGACCTGGGCTCGCCGCCGACCTGAGCCCACAGTACCTGACTACCTACCAAACCACCCCAACCCAACCCGAAGACCCGAATTTGACCCGAATTTCGGGTTGGGGGGGGTACGGGTTCCATGCGTTTTTTCAATGTTCCCCGCCCCCCCCCCCCGCCTACAGGAAATGGAAGGCAAATTGAGGCCTTCGGGTTGGGTTGGGGTGGTTTGGTGGGTGGTGCGTACCCCCTCCCCCCAATGCTGCCCCCGAGCCTCGGCCCACGGCGGCCGCGGCGGGGCCAGTGCCGTTGCCGTTAACCGCCTCCTCCTTCAGGGGCCAAGTCCGGGCGGAGTATGGGACGCACGTACTACATGTCCTCCTTGGAGGCGCGCGTCCGACCCGATCATATAGTATACCCACCTTGTAGTATATCGTTTCCCGAACGGTGTGGCCAGAACGCGCCCACCACGACACATATGCTAGAAAATGTCTCGGTGCGCGCGTCGCCCCAGCGAGGGCGACGCACACATAGTGTCAGTATGCTGGGGTGACGCTGAGAGTAAGCCTGGACGGGGACCAACCACTACGTACGGACTTGCTCTGCGAGGACTTCCCTGAGATCGAACTTTGCCACTCCTGCCGCATCGCGACACAACAGATCACGACTGGAGCCCCAGACCCCCTCTTTCTGCGCCACCGTCCGAACCCGATCGATCTGAGAGGGCCTTGGGGTTATGATGTTCTCACCTACTGTAGCCTTGGCCACCAGAAAGAATTTCGAGCACCAGCAAAGTACCGAAACGTACAGGTTCCACGTGTCGGGACCTGGGAGGCCATACTCGTTCGACACTGTTTCGATACCTTTTTCGAGTGCTCGAAATTATGTTTGGGATGTGGTCCTGGAATACTCGGCGACACTTAAGAGTGACCCTAGGCAAGAGTGCCCTTTGGTGGGGCCGGGCGCAACCGCGCAAGCCGAGGCCGTCGGATTGCATCAACGATCGGTGGGGCGCGCTTCGACAGATCCCTAGCGCCAGCAGGCAATTGCGGACCTCCGCCAATTCCTTCCGGGCGCCCCAGAACACCCGCCCGAGGGCTCTGCGAAGCCAAACGTAATCGGGCGCCACCGCGGAATGTTCTGGCACTGCCGGGCCGCATCGCGATGACGTCTGACCGGGTCCGGCGTCAAGGCCGAAACCGGGCCGAAACTTGGCCCCCCGCGGCCGCAAATAACTTTCAATAGTAAAGAATTGAGTTGTACAGCGCGAAATGCGAAAAGTTATAAAAAGTTAGTCAAAGTTCGTCAAAGTTATTCCAAGACGATTGGGGACCGGTCCCAAAGCGGAGAGCACGTCGCCCGCTCGACTGGGCCCCCCCTCGCCAAACGAAGCACGCGGCAGAATACACCGTGCATGCGTTGCGATCGATTGCGAGGGGCGCACCCTGAAACTAGCGCGCTCTGATGTAATCGCAGACTGGTGCAGCGTGCGCCGACACGAGGCCGAGCGCACTCCTCAAGAAAATCTGTCCGACCCCATTAGGAGGTCACTCTGGCCAAGGGTCACTCTTATATGTAGCCGAAATACGATTAGAACAACATAACCCTGGGGGTGCCCGAAGCCTGGCGTGGAAGATCGCCCGGTGTGTAGCAACTGCTGCGCCAGGCTTTCAGGGCGTACATTCCGCACGGACGTAACCTCCTCCCAGACCCCCGACGTCGTGATTTGTTCATTAGGTCGACCCCCAAAAGAAGGCAGAAAATCCACCCCGATAATACCCCGACACGCGAAGCCGTTTATTAAACGCACCCAGAGAAGAAATCAAACAGGGCAGGGCTGTTTAGTAAACGCCCAAGGCCGTTTAGTAAACGCCAATTGTCCGGTCCGAGTGGTTTTACTTCCCTTGGCCGAAAGGTCTGGACCCCTTCTCTGGGACCAGCTTTTCATCCTGAGTCGTTTTTGTTGCACGATCCTGAGTCGTTGTTGCACGATGCTGAGTCGATTTGTGCACTTGATCCTGAGTGGTTTTTGGGGCCCCTGGAGACAGAAAAAATAACGAAAAACATCCCGTTCTGATTTTGGTCGTTGCCCGAGGGGGTCTGGGCTCCGACATCCCCATCCGCTCCTAGAGGCCTCCTAGGTGTGGTCCGCGCAGATGGGGTCGAAGGATCGCGCCGCATCGCCAATGCATCGCCGATGCATCGGCGATGCATCGCCGATGCATCAGCGACGCCGGCGATGCATCGGCGACGTCGGCGTGGGAACATCGGGCTCCACGTCGAGCCGCATCGTCGACGCATCGGCGATGCGGCGCGATCCTCCGACCCCCTCTGGGAGGCCTATGGAGCTCCGGCAGGGCGGCCCAGCCCCGCCCGCGCCCGCGGCGGGGCGCGGGCCGCGCGGCGGGGCCCGCGCGCCCACCTCCGCGAGCGCCCGCCGCGAGGGGCGCCCGCGGGGGGCCTCCGCGGGCGGCCCCCGCGGGGAGCCCGCCTGCACGGCTTCCCCCGTGGCCGTAGGCGATCCGAGGAGGAGGAGGAGGAGGAGGAGAAGGAGTTGGGGAGGGGGAGGAGGAGGAGGAGGAGGAGGGGGGGGAGGTGGAGGAGGGGGAGGGGGAGGAGGAGAAAGAGGAGGAGGAGGAGGTGGAGGGGTTCAGCGCGACCAGCAGTACACAGGTGCTACGTATGATATGTTCATTTCCAGTGCTGATGTGAAGGGGAACTATGGGTCGCAACTGCGGGTGCGACGTGATGGCTCCTACGTCGTTGAGTCGTTCGTGCCGCGTGGCCCTCGCATCGTGCAAACGATTGGGCGGTGGAGGGGCCGCAAACGGGTCGTTCATGTCTTTTCGCGCCACGCTCTACACAACGAGCCGCCTAGCGAAGTGAAGCATTCGTTCTGGGATTCGCTTGCGTGCCATGTCGGCGGTGCCATTGAGAAAGGGCATCATGTTATGGTGCTGATTGATGCCAACGCACGGGTGGGATCTATTCAGTGTGAACACGTTGGGCCGTGTGAGCCCCGAGAGGGAGAATGAGAACGGCATGTTGTTTAGGTGTTTCCTTGGTGACCACATGTTGTATGCTAATGACACATGGTTTGACACGGGCTACACGTGGAGGCATTCCAGTGGTTCAGTGCATCGTATCGATTATGGTTGTCTTGATGAGGGTTTGCAAACTTGCGTTCATGCGTGTCGCGTGTTGTGCGGTGTTAACCTGTCTAAGAGCAGCTGGGAGGACCACCGTGCTGTGAGTGCGTCGCTGAATCTCACTTCTAATGCAGGCACCGCTGGTGGTAAGAGTCGTGTGAGGGGGAAGAGCAGAGTGTCGTTCGATGCCCGTGCCTTGGAAAATACACATCTTCGTGACCAATTTGAGCGTGCGGTGTGGGAATTCCTGCCCGGTCAGGGTTGTTCTGTCGATGAGCACGTTGCTGAATGTATTACGTTTCTGCTGAAGCATGCACGCCAGATCTTCGGGCCTCCACCGAAGTCGCCGTCCAAAGGGTGGATTTCTGACAGAGCGTGGGAACTGCTTCGACACGTCGGTCCTTGTCGTCGTGTCATGCATGTTGCGAGACAGCAGAAAAAACATGTGGTATTTGCATTCATGTTTCACGACGTGGGCTTCGGCGCTCCCTGAGTCGTACCGCCCACGCCGCCGACAGGACCGCAGCGATCACCCTTACAACCAATGCGTGTGCGAATTTGGTTGGGTTGCCTTGTCTCGGTTCGCTGACATTCGTAGCACATGGTTATCGTTGTGTTGCATTGAAGCGATGTGTTACCGTACCATTGTTGTCATCCAGCAGGCGGTTCGTGGCATCATTGACCGTGACAGGGCCCTTCACTTCGAAAACCTGGCTTTCAAGGCTGAGCGAATTGCTGACAGGGGTGATTTGAGAGGCACGTACGGAGTCGTCAAGGCCCTTGCAGGTCACACAATCCGCCCCCTCAGGCCGTGAAGCTGCATGACGGGAGCGTCTCCACGACAAAGGAGGAGAGGTGCAATCGCTGGCAACATCACTTCATGGAAGTTGTCGGCGGCAGCCTGGTGCACAGCCAGAGTGAGCTAGTGTCGCGCCCTGGAGCGCGGACAGTCCCTTTTCGTTCTGACCCCCACGTGCGTGCATGAGTCGATTAAAGCGCTGAGTGATAACAAGGCCCTGGGCCCAGACCGAATCAGCACCGAACGGCGCCGTGCCAGGCCGCAGCACCGACTTTGCACACCATTTCTTGTTGAGTTGCCTCAATTTCGCAGCACTTGCTTCTTTGTGCGTGTGTTCGTGTTGTTCGTGGATCTCACGAAAGCGTTTGATAAAGTCTTGCGTGAGCTTGTTTTCGGGTGGCCGTGTGATGTTGGGAGCGACACTGCGTCCAAAATTGACTACCTTGTCAGCTGTGGTTGTTCTCCGGCGGTCGCGGGGTGGATCTGTGAGTACATTGAATCACGCGGCACCGCGTTCGAGCAAATGGGGGTTGACCCCAAAGTGTCGGCGCCTGTTTGCGGGCTGCACTCGAAGTCATGGTTCCAATACCCCGGGTGCGATACTTTCGTTTACACTAAGACGGGAGGGATGCAGGGTTGCAAACTTGGTGGAGTCATCCACAACAGCGCTTACGCTCTTGTTATCATTGCTCTGAGATCGCGATTGCAAGGCGGCATCGTGACCTTACGTCTGAAACGCCGTGAGGGCGCATTCTGGGCGGATGGCGCCGCTGAGTGCCACCAAGAGGAAGACATTGTCGAAGTCGCCTTTGGCGATGATTTGCGCGTGTTGGTTGCGTGCTCGCCCCGCGTGTTGTGGGAAGCCACTCGCACGTTGTTAGATGTGCTTGTTCAGATATTAGAAAGAGCGTGTTCTACCGCTGCTGGCGGAAAACCGGGGGGGGGTCACTACCAGTTCGAACCCCTCCCTCCCCCCCCCCCCCCCTCCGGAATACCGGAGGGGGTCACTACGGGTTCGAACCCCTCCCCCCCCCAGTTCATCATGAAAAGGGGGGGGGTCACTACCGGTTCGAACCCCCCCCCCCTCGAAAACCGGGGGGTGTCACTACCGGTTCGAACCCCCCCCCCCTCCTCGAAAACCAAGGGGGGGTGCGGACAGTGGTGGGGACGGTGGTGGTGGGGACAGTGGTGAGGGGACAGCGGGTCAGGTGGTGGGGACAGTGGGACAGTGGTGGGGACTGTAGTGGTGGGGACAGTGGTGAGGACAACTTTCCAATGCTCAGTGGAATTTTTAAATTCCACGCGGCGTTCGGGGCTAATATTAATCACTGCCCTCGCGGCAAGGGCGCCTACGAGCAATGGGGGTCGCGCGCACGAGCGGGGGACATATAATTAATGCCGCCATTCAAACAATGGCAAACACAGATATTATTGTTGGATAATCTTACCACTTGTATACGCATTATTGTTGTTGGATACCCAATATTATTGTTGGATACCCATGATTATTGTTGGATACTCAGTATTACTATATTGTTGTTGGATACCCATTATTACTGGACGCCCCCGCGCGCGCGCTGCGGCGCGCGCGCGGAGAACTCTGCCTTGCCCACAACTGATTAAAAGTCGCCAGGTTGGCCTGGGAACTGACATGAACTGGCGATGCTCAATGTCTTTGGGATATCGTCGTGGGAGGCCTCTCGCCCAGGGCGCGTTGGAGGCAATTGTGAAAGAATGTCAATCGAGAGCCGTCGGCGCCCACTCGCGGGGCACGTTGAAGCATAAACAAAGCATTCGAATGATTAAATCAATCGTTGGTTGCTATGATATGTGCGTCAATGTGTAAGAATGCATATACATGAATATGTATGCGCGTGTATACATGCAAGTGTGCATGTGGTTGCGCGTATATACAATACACACAGGTATATATATATATATATATATATATATATGATCATATGACCACCGCTGCACTAATTAACCCAGGGGAAGAGGAATAATATGCCTGCATGGGGGGCGATTCTTGGGAGTCAGGTCTGAAGCCTCTGGGAAACCCAAGCCTCTTGTTGTTTTTCCTCCTGCAGCGCCCCCCCCCCCAGGTATTGGGTTTGTTGGGGACCTTCGGGGGGTCCTTATTATGGCGGGCCTCTCGGGGATTTCTGATGACCATTTTCTTGTTCCCCCCTTGTGAGCCCCTCTTCTCGGATATATCTGCTTGGGATCCTCTTAAAGTCTTGGGCCGTCTTAGGCGCATCGCGGGCCGCGTGGAAGCACGCTCGGGCGGCCTTGGGCCTTGGGGCAGTTTTTGGGAGCCTTACCCTCCTCATCATTTGCCTCCTTCATTGTCCGCCCATCCACCTCCGCATCCTTTCCTCGCCCACCCCATCCATCCCCCGCAGCCGTTTTGGCTTCGACCGCGCGCCTGCCGCGCGCGTGGCTGCATCGGCCTCCTCTACCTCCTTCTCATACTTTCCATCGGCCTTGGCTGCATCGGCCCAGGCTGCTGCTCACCCTCAGCCTCTCCAGGCAAGCATGGCGGCTCCATCCTCTCCGGGCATGGTGGCGGCTCCATCCTCTCCAGCGGGCATGGCGGCCCCGCGTTCGCCAGCCCTCAGCCCGCCCGAGATCTTGGACAAGATCTTCTCCAAGTTCAGAGACTACATGGTGGAGAAGGGGAGAGACGCCGGGGCGTGCAAGCGGTACCCCCTACTGGTCAGGCGGATGGTGGATGGCCTCATCGCCGAGGGCAAAACTTGGAAGCAGGCGATGAGTCAGGCGGTCACCAACGAGTTCAAGATGCAGGTCAAAGCCCGGATCTCTCAGAGCGACCACGTATCCGTGCCCGCTCTCAGCCAGTTCGAGCTCTTCGTCCACAAGGAGCGGCAGAAGTATGAGGATCGCCGCCTGTTGGTGCGCGGCAGGTCTCCTGCCTCGCCGCAGCAGCGGCAGCCGCCGCTGCAGCAGCAGCAGCAGCTGCAGCCGCAGCAGCCGGCCGCGGCAGCCGGCAGCAGCAGCCAGCCGCCGCAGCAGCAGCAGACAATGTGGTGGAGGGCCAGCTGGCAGGACACCCACGCCCCGCCAGACCATCGGGGCCCACCCCCTCGCGTCTCTGCGCTCCGTCGGAAGCGGCCTCGCTTGGAGGGCCCTGCTCTTCGCGTGATCGTCCCGGACGTCTTGCAGGTGAAGACCGTGATAACCGTCAATTTTCGGCTTAAGCTCAGTCCCGAGGAAGCGAAGACCACGTGGAGCAGCGCGTTCGAATGCAGGCAGCATCTATGCGAAGGTTGCGGCAAGCAATGCCGCACTGGCAAAGAGGGCTACCTGTCGCCTAAGATCCCTGAGGGCATTGACTACACCACCCCCCAGTCCACGTGGGAGACGTTCATGTGCATCAACTGCTGGGATACTTTCCGCGTGAATCCGCGGGCGTTTGCATCCAGCAGCTCCTCCTCTGCATGATCGGCGCCGAGCCGGATCTGATGGCCACTATGGGGCTGCATCGGCCCGTGTAAGTATGGCCGCTGTACTTTCCTCCATCTCTCTCTCTCTCGTAATCTATATATTTCCATATGTATTTATATATGTATATATGATTATTCGTGTTATTCACTCCATCCACCCTCTGCTCTTCTTCTCGCCCCTCCCAGCCTGCCTCCGAATGCAATGCGGCTGCGCGCCGACGACGGGCACATACAATGGGCATAGTAGTTGGCGCAGGCTGAACGTTGCAACATTTCAACTTCAGGGGTTTTAGATGGCCCTTGGCCGCTTGCATAGCAGCTGCTTGCTTCGTCATGCTTCCTCCCCCCTCCTCCAGGCAGCAGTCCCAGGCTTTCTGGCCTCTGGAGGCCCTCCTCGTTCGTCGTCGCCACGGCCGGGCGCGGCTCGAGGAACTGGTGCGTCTGGGCCCTGGCGAGGGGCCCTGGGGCCCATCTCGAGCGGATTCGGACCCATTAAATTATGGACTCAGCAGAACAATGCCGAGGTAGCGGGTAGCAAGAAGAAGAGCGAGGTGCAAGGAGAAACGACGATGAGGATGAGGGGGGGGGGGGGAGGAGGAGGGAGGAGGAGGAGGAGGAGGAGGAGGAGGAGGGGGAGGATAACGACGAGGAGCAAACGCGAGGGGAAGGAGGATGAGAAGGAGGATGAGAAGAAGATGGAGGATGAGAGGAGCGATGAATGATGGGGAGGAGCAGCGAGGTGCGAGGGGCCAGGAGAAGCGAGAAGCGATGAGGAGCAGGGGGCGGGGCACTGAGCAGCGGGGACGAAGGATGGGGACGCGACGACGAACGATGGGATGAATGGCGCAGAAGCAGAAGAGGAAGGGAGTGAAAAGGATTGCGATGAAGAGAGGCGCGCCTCCTCCTCCACCTCGTTGCCCACTTCAGCTGTTGACTTGGCCAGGGGCTGATACGGCCGTGAAGCCAAGCAATCGGGGCTGATCCGGCCTCGCGGGACCTGACTGGCTGCCTCGGCCAGCAATGCACTCGATCGCGTCGTCATCGACGTTGCTGCTAGCTTGCTCGCTCGCGCCCCCCTCGGGATGCACTTGCGGCAAGGACTCGCTGCCCGACGACAGGGGGAAAACATCAGAGCGGTAGCAGTTTTGCGACTGTAGCAGCCGACGACGACGATGGCGGCGGCGGCGGCAGCGAAGAGCAGCAACAAGAGATTGATCGGGCAGGATCGCTGGGCGGAGGAGGGAGGAGGGGCCAGGATGGCGGTGGGGGAAGGGATGAGACACAGAAGAGGAATGCAATGAAGGATTTACACATGTTTTTGTTTTTTCTACCCAGCCGAAGCAGCTGAGCACTTACTTGCCCAGCCGAGGCAGCTGAGCTATCACTGAAACCCCAAGCAAGAGCGCGCAGTGTCCACGGACGCAAGACTCTGGACCAATCCCCTGAATGCAAATGAATTCTTAAAGTCCTTATATGCGTCTTGGCTCAACTCACCAGGCAACACGAGCGCCAAAAGAGCGCTCTTCTTGGCGCCTGTGAACGCGGCCTTCAAGGCGGCCCAGCTACTATCCCCATCAAGTGTCCACTTGCAGTTGGGGACCCTGGAGAAAAGTAGCTTCAGGGATTCACCGTATGTGGTATTGCAGCGCGGCGACATGTATAATGTCTTCTTTAGGTGGCACACTTGCGAATACTTCAAAGCGGGGCCGCGCCCCGAAATCAGGAATCCAGGCGACACTTGGAAACCGCCTCTCATTGCGGAAGCAAGCGTGATAAATGGTTCAGTTGTTCCTGGCGTGGGGACAACGAACACATCAGCCTCGAAAGATCGGCCGATCCTCAGGGTGGCCTCCCTGAGCGCACGCTCCAGACCTGCCCTCCCCCGGCAACTGACATCCACAAAGGCAATTTTACCCCTGATCGCTGACATCATCTCTGCGCGACTTGCACCGCGCATGAAGTCCACGTCGCGCGCTTGCCTGCGCTGGCGCGCTCTCAGGTCTGCGAGCTGTTTCGCTGCCTTCTGAGCTGCCTCAGCGCAAAGAGCCGGGCTCGATTCATGTTGGAGGAGGCTCTTCTCGGCAAGTGCTACCAAGGACTTGTCCCGCAACTTGGCGTTGAGAAATGCTAGCTCCTTCTCGTGGGTCTCCCCCCATGCAGCGCCTGCTCGGAAGCCGACTAGATCGTTCTGGATTGCCAGCGCCCTCTCCTCGCTCGGCACGGACGCGGCTGCGCTCTGGGCGGCCTTCCGCCGTTTCGCGATGAAGCCTGCCTCCGTGAAATCACTGGGCGCCGCCACGCGCTTCACGCCCTTGTCGATCCGAGGATGCAGTGGCGACGCCCTGGGCGGGCCGAGCGACGTGCGCCACACTCGCTGCGCCATCCTGATGCTCTCTAACTGGTCGGATTCAGTGAAATCCATAGCCACTTTGATGAAGCCTTCCTCGTGATCCGCCGTGGAAGAGCCCATGCGGTCAGTAAATTTCAGCGCAGTCTGACTGAACTGTTGTTCCACTCCAGATGAGCTCAAACCATAAGCGATGAACGCGACAAGAGCTTGGTTCAGCACGTCGGACGGGTGGCTGGCCGCGAGATGGCGAGCGCCTGCTCTGCTCACCGCGGCGCGCCACGCATCCTTGTTGCTGGTGCTGAACATCTGGCGCGCGCGAGGATAGAGGTCGCACCACTGAGCCCTAAGCCTCAACGGATCAAGATCCGCCCCCCCCGCCGGACGGGGCCCGCGGCGAGGAGCAGGGGGAACCGTCCGTTCTTGACCCAATGATTCCGATCCCAGATGGGCAAGCGCCAGGAACAGGGCCGCTCGCGCGGGGGGCGGCGGTGAGAGCGACAAAGTCTGATAATCAAGTGACTGTGCGATCCTTTGCAAATCCTGCTCGGGCTTGTTGGGGGGGCTCTTCAAATCGAACACGCGCCAGGCCTGGGGGGATACATAAATCTACTTCCCCTTCGCCGAGAAGCGCGGGGAAGGGTGGACGACGAACGAACGAACGGCGGGGCACCCTCCTGTTCCAATGATCAAATCGGTCAACAGCGACAATGAATTCGGGGATTGGGGGGGGCGAACTTCCACGAATCTTTGATCACACAGCTGTCCTGGGCCAGTTCGAAAGTGGGGAACTCGGCCTTCAGAGCCGCTCGCGAAAGAACGATGTAGGAGCGCATCCTGGCGATGCAATTGTCAATGATATCTGCCTGGACACCGGCCTCGTCCCCGATATGATAACTGTCCCCATCAAGCTGCCAAACAATCGGAATCTTCAACAATTTCAGCATCATGCTCGCGTAGCCAAACGTTGACAAACATCTGCGTGAGCTGCCAAATAAAGCAGTGATAGACAAGCTGAACGCCAACACCTCGCGATTGAGAACGGCTGGATCGGCCGCCTCGTCATCTAAGATCCGAGTGAGTTGCATTGCTTGGTCACTTGCGTCGGCCATCATTGCCAACATCAAGCATCGTTCTGTGGTGACTGACTTGAGCCACGTCTTTGCCATCTTTGCCATATCGTCGTGCTGTCGACGAGAAATGTGCAGCGCCGTCCGGATGCACGCGTGCAGGAAGATGCAGGTGCGACCGAGAGGTTTTTGAAATGATTCAAATCGGTGGGCTGCTGCCCGTAGGTTCGTGATGTTCGAATTGATGGCCTTGCTACGGCATGTCCTGGTATAGTTCACGAAGATTCGTCGAATGTGCACGCTATTGTGAATCATGCGTGCTATGGAGCCTCGGCCACGAGCGAAGATCATAGTTGTCTCCTTGATGAACGGGTCAGCGGCCCACGGCCTGCTCACAACCCTCCTGGCTGAATGCGCTTTGTCTCTGATGACGAAACGGAGCCCCGGGGTCAAGGCTTGGGCAGCGGCACTCAAGGCAGCCGATCGCATCATCTCAGCGCTGAGAAGCTCATCGCTCGCAGAATCAACCGTGAGACACAACACCCGCGCTTTCAGATGTTCCAAAATCTCCTGCTTGAGAGCGGGGGTGCACTTCGCTCCCTGCGGGGGTCCGTGCAGCTCAGTGCACGCTCTGACCATAATTTGCTCTGTAGCGTTGGTGATTGCCGCGGCTCCAGTCCCAAAGCCACGAGCTTGCCCCAATGTCCCTGAGAACTCAGACAGGTCGTGCCCGACGCATCTGAATCGGACGAGTAGCCGCCCCTTCCGTTCGTCACGGAAAAGGGAAATTGCTGCACTTGATTTGATGATGTTCATGTCGCGTTGCTTCAGGGCCTGCTGCAAGCACCACAATATTCTACGGTGCTTTCTGGTCTCGAGGCCGCACCCATTGCCGACCAGCTTCACGACGTCCAGGAAGTCAGACTCGCTGGGGCATTGCAGAAACTCAGCCGATGCAGCCGAACTCTGCTGAGCCTGCATCTGCGAATGAGACGGAGCCAAACGCTGCTGAGCCTGCATCTGCGCATAAGCCGCAGCAGCAGCCCTGTGAGTTGGGTTCCGATCGTGCTTGGCGAAGTTGGCAGCCTGGAGCGCAGGCACAGACATAGCCTGAAAATTGCTGAACGGGCTGTTGATGCCTGCCCAATGGCAGCACGCGCAACCAACTCCTTTACCGTCCTTCCACTTGCTACTCAACCATGAACCAAGGTGAGGGCGGCCAGGATCCACCAGGAACCGCTTGGACCACTTAGGGTAGAGTCTCTTCCAAAGAGTCGCCGCGGCGAATCTGCTGTCGGATGACTTGCTGCTTTGCTTCGCCACCATAGCTACATCGGGGTGGCTGGCGGTAGCAATAATCGTTGTCGGCCGTGCAGACACATGAGACTTGAGCAAAAATGGTTACGAGAAATGGGATAAGGCGCGTGACAGTAAGAAATGGCATGGCCAGCAAGCTGGCCCATCAACAAACATGTACCATGGGTGGCGAGCCTACCCATCAACAAACCGCATCAGAGACGCCAAAACACAACAGGCCCCACTAGGGCCTTATTTATGTTAGCGGTCATTTTCCTTGGGGCCAGGTGCTGGAACTCCTTGACCTAAGAGCGACAGAAGGAAATGCAGCCGATGGGCCGGAACAGCCTGGGCCGATATCGCAAAACCACATGCGGTACAATCAAGTTGCACTCACCACTCATAGTGCAAGGGAAATGGCACCTTCGTCTTCGTCAGCCCGGCGCTGTGGAGCCCCTCCGACAAAATGGCGCCCATGGTATGCACGCTGACTGCGTTGCCGACCATGCCGCCGATCTGGTGGTCCGACAGGTTGAGCTCAGCCTGTGGAATGTCCTTCTTGGCGAAACCCTGAAGCCGCATCATCTCATGCAGCGTCACCCGCCGCCCGCGGCTGGAGACCCACGGACCTCCGTTCTGGCCACGGGTTTTGGTGAGGGTCCTGGCGATGTTGATCCCGTGCGTGGCGAACCTCTCGGAGCAGTCGATGTCGACCATCACTGGGGTCACGCGCGGGTCCACC
Source organism: Prorocentrum cordatum (assembly GCA_963575745.1). Lineage (NCBI taxonomy): Eukaryota > Dinophyceae > Prorocentrales > Prorocentraceae > Prorocentrum > Prorocentrum cordatum. The sequence continues at coordinate 260,107 of CAUYUJ010008291.1, forward strand.
CCCGTCTTCTTCTTGCAGACTTTCTTGTAGGCGGCCTTGCACAGGTCCCGGCTGCGCTTGCTGCTGGGGAGCCGACCTGCCACGTCGGTCGCACGCTTGGGCTCCAGGATGGAAGTCACTGGAGGCGTCGCCTGCTTCTGCGGCCACGTGAACGGATGCATCTCGCTGTCCTGCCGCACGCCGACAACATAGACGCGCTCCCTCGACTGGGGAACTCCAAAGTCCTTGCTGTTCAGCTTCTTCACGTGAACGACGTAGCCAAGCTTCTTCTGCGCTTCCTCGATGCCCTTGAGGATGCGGGCGAACTTTTTGGTCATGAGGGTCGGGACGTTCTCGAAGATGGTCAGGCGGGGCCGTTTGTTCTTTATGAACTGCATGCTCTTCTTGATCAGGTCCCCCGTGCGGCGCTCGCCGCTGACGCCCTCCTGTTTGCCGCCAGCAGAGAAGTCTTGGCAAGGAGGGGTCCACACGTACACGTCGGCGTAAGTCTCCTCCGCGGCCGTACGCTCCAGTATGTTCGAGAACGCGTGCGCCGGCTGGTGGTTCTTCTTGATGACTGACATGCACGCCGAATCAGACTCGCTCACGAACTCGAGGGAATGACTGATGCCCATGCGCTTCATGGCCACGGACGCCGTCTCGACGCCCGAGAAATCAGATCCCAACTTCAGGACCTTCGGGCGCCGCGGCTGCCTCGGCTGCCCGCCAGCAGTATTCTTCACCCCAGCATTGACTGTCGTCTTCCCCATGTCGGCGACGCGGGGAATCGCGCGGGGGGAACAGGCGGGCAGGAAGAGAAGACACGATTGTGTATGTAGTATTATTGCTTCTGGCCGAAACAGCTGCAGATGAATCAAACCTTAGTTCGTCGCCCTCTGCTGGGGGGGTCACTTTAAAGTGCTCCGGAACAACGTTTCCAGAGCACATTGGAATGACATGTCTGTAGTAAGTAAGAACGCATCTGCTTCCTCTTCGGCGTCGCAAGCGCCGTCGGGACCGCCAGTCAGACCACCAGAGCCCCTTGTAAAACGAAAGCCCCTGAGGAACGAGCCACGCGGCTCGCTGTGCAATTTGTCAACTCCACTGAGGGGGAACCAACGCGGTAGATTTCGGAACGCCGTAACTTATGATCCCCCCGCCGTCGCCCCCCAACAACGCGGCCCCCGCGCGAACTGCAGGCATGACACGGCAGATGGCGGAACGCCAATCCATCCTATATGTCTTGGATGAGCCCTCTGATGCGGCCCCGCTGGGGGGCCCGATAACCACATCAGAAGTCCAGAACACGCGGCCTCGTTGCTGGGGGCCTTGCGAATGCATTCGGCCCCTCCTCCCCCCAGCCCACCTGCCAAGCACCCAGTGATGATGAAGGCCCCCCTCCCACTACCAACGCCGCGCCCGAACGCATCCGCTGGCACCCCGCCACTGTCGCCGCCGCCTGCACCACCGCCGCCGCAGCTCACTGCCGACCTCGAGCTGCGGTAGGAAAGGTCTGTCGCGCAATTCGCCGACGGCAGCGAGCTGCGGTAGCCACCGCCACAGCTCGCTGCCGACCTCGAGCTGCGGTGGGAGAGGTCTGTCGGGCAATTCGCCGACGGCAGCGAGCTGCGGTAGCGGGGGTGGTCCGTCTGCACCACCGCCACCGCAGCTCACTGCCGACCTCGAGCTGCGGTAGGAGAGGTCTGTCGGGCAAGTCGCCGAGGGCACCGCAGCTCACTGCCGACCTCGAGCTGCGGTAGGAGAGGTCCGTCGGGCAATTCGCCGACGGCAGCGAGCTGCGGTAGGGGCCGGCGGCCCCTACTACCGCTGCTCACTGCCGACCTCGAGCTGCGGTAGGATAACTCTGACTGAGACGCCCCCTGTCGCGCGAGTCGCCGATGACGATGGGGGGTGGGGGGGGGGGGAGGAGGGGGTGCGAATGAATGGCGGGCCCGTCGTCGCTCGTGGCCGACGCGCGCGTTCGTTGCCGCGGGAGCTGCGCAAGGAGCTTACTAACAGTCGTCTCTAATCGCAGCTCCCTGTCGCCAGGGAGCTGCGGTAACCAATGTTCGGGAGCATGTTGCGAGACGTCTGTTCGGGGGCCCCCGAACAGACGTCTCGCAACATGCTCCCGAACATTGGTTACCGCAGCTCCCTGGCGACAGGGAGCTGCGATCAGAGACGACTGTTAGTAAGCTCCTTGCGCAGCTCCCGCGGCAACGAACGCGAGCGTCGGCCGCGAGCGACGACGGGCCCGCCATTCATTCGCACCCCCTCCTCCCCCCCCCCCCCCACCCCCCATCATCATCGGCGACTCGCGCGACAGGGGGCTTCTCAGAGTTCTCCTACCGCAGCTCGAGGTCGGCAGTGAGCTGCGGTAGGGGCCGCCGGCCCCTACCGCAGCTCGCTGCCGTCGGCGACTCGCGCGACGACAGACCTCTCCTACCGCAGCTCGAGGTCGGCAGTGAGCTGCGGTGCCCTCGGCGACTTGCCCGACAGACCTCTCCTACCGCAGCTCGAGGTCGGCAGTGAGCTCTGGTAGGGGCCGCGGGCCCCTACCGCAGCTCGCTGCCGTCGGCGAATTGCCCGACAGACCTCTCCTACCGCAGCTCGAGGTCGGCAGTGAGCTGCGGCAGGGGCCGCCAGCCCCTGCCGCAGCTCGCTGCCGTCGGCGAATTGCCCGACAGACCTCTCCTACCGCAGCTCGAGGTCGGCAGCGAGCTGCGGCGGCGGTGGCGCAGGCGGCGGAGCCCAAAGGCCTTGACCAATACTCGAAACAGAACCTCTACGCATAGTGAGCGCCATCTGTTGCAGTAAAGTGTCTGGGCGTGTTTGCGAGCATCATCTGTTGCAGTAAAGTGTTCGGGCGTTTTCGAAGCTATAAGGAGGGGGGGGGGAGGAGGGGATAGTGAGGAGGAGGAGGAGGAGGAAGAGGATGATGAGGAGGAGGTTGTCACGGCTATCCTGTGTGCTTTAAGTGCCTCTTTCAAATCCAGCGCCGAGTCCAACTCCAATCACGTCCAAAGCCGCGCGAACATTCCGATTGGAAAAGCACAATACATGGAAGCTCGAGGGCATGAGTGAGCCAAGGCGGGCGGCGGAAGCCATGCATGTTTTTTTGCAATGCCATCCGTCATGGTGGGATGCGCTGGCGAGGACAGAAGGGGCCTGGGGCTAGCCGAAACAGCCTGCCCGGCGCGCCCGCCGAATCAGCGATGCTAAAAAACGCGCGCAAATGCTGCCAGAAACCTATGTCAGCTTAGACGGTATTATTCTACAACAAACGCAACGCACGCAGCTACAAAAATGCCATCGTCCCAAAGCTTGGGTAAACCGATAAACTCACGCATCATCATCATAATCCTCATCATCATTGCGGGGGATGGGGTTCTGAACTTCAAACAGGGACATCTGATTGGGCCGATGACTACTACGGTAATGGCTGCTCTCAATCATCATGATCGCATGACTCGTCCTCGCAGGTTGACTGCACCTCAGCTCTAATCCTCCTGCAAAGGGTCCCAGAGCTCCTCGTCAGCGCCAGGCAGCCCTTCTGCCGCGGGATCGTCGTCGAACCCATCATCTCCTCCGGCAAAGCCGCCGCTCTGGCAACCACCGCCACCGCCGCCGCCGCCCTCCTGCTGGTCACCACCATCGCCGCCGCCGCCCTCCCCCGCGCCGGCGTCGGCCTCCGCTGCCGCGGCGGCGCCGGTGTTGCGGCGGCTGCGGCGCTTCGGCCCTGGCTGTACCTTCGGCGTCGGCGCCACCTCCTTGCCGACAGCTTTCGCGTACTCCTTGTTGAACAGCTTGGACCCAGGATCCGCCATCGCGCTCTTCACGAGCTCCGCCAGGTGGAGGTAGATTTTCTCCATGTGTTCTTTCGTGAAGGCCACCCCGACGTATGCGACCCTCTCCTCGAGACAAGCCCACGCGAATTTCGCGTTGAGCGGGGTCATGTCGAGGACGCATTTGACAAAGAACATGTGCAGCAGCTCTTTGTAGAAGAGAAGCGGCATGCCGTGGTAGGAAATGGGGACAACGGTAGAGTCGGTTTTCCGCTCGGCCTCGCCTTGAATGCCCTCTGTTTTGCCCCCCACCGCAATCAGATTGCGCTTCCCGTATATTGCCTTTTTGTCTTTCCACGTCACGTGCCATTCCTTGCTCAACTCTGGGAGCTCGATGCCGTTGATCAGATCCCCCGCGGTGCTGCCCTCGAAGTGCTTGCGGCGCCGCTCAGGGACCGAAATGCGCGAGTGCGCCAACATGTGCACCCACTCTACCTGCTGCAAGCTCCCCGTGCCTCCGTGAACCCTGTTGCGGCGCTTCTTGAGGCTCTCCTCCGTGTACGCGAGCTGGATGATCGAAGCTTTGAAGCCGGCCTTCTTCTCAGCGTCGCTGTTGTCGTCATCCTCCTTATCATCGTCATCGTCGGGCTCATCGCAGCCGCGCCCCTTGCTCGGCGGTGTATCCTTCTTCGTCTCGATGGTGTTCTCCTTCCACGGCCCGAGCAACTTGGTCGCGTTGCCCCTCCGCCCGCCGTCCAAAATCACTGCGACCTCCCCATTGCGGAGATGGGCTAGTTGCCCCTGAGGCGCCCTCGCGTTCAGCATCGTCCGCACGAGGCGGTGGTACGGGCCATCCCTGAGGGGCGCAATGCGCAGCTCAGGCCTGGTGAGCGGCTCGCCGAACTGCTTCACGTCGAAGTGGTACAGCACCAGCCCCGTGGGGTCACCCTTGATGGTGGCGAGCGCGGAGTCCCGGAGCATGGTCTCCAGCTCGGCCGCCGTTTTCTGGTCGGGCACGATCTGAACGTACGTGCGAATGAGCTTGTCGATGAATTTGTTCCAACTCGTTTTGTCCATCTCTGGCAGCTTGTCGAAGTTTTTCAACTCCGCGGGCCTGTCGCCCGCCACTGCGGTCATCTGCCCCGCAGGGTTGTCAGCCCCGGCAGCTGCAGGGGTGCCCGTGCCACTTCCAGCCGCGGCCGGCGTGTCAGTAGTACCATGCCCCCCATTGTTCTCCCTCCGCACCATCTCGATGACTTCGTTCATGCGCGTGGAGATCGATTCGTAGGCGAGAAAATCCGCCGCCTCGAGCTTCGACTGGACGGCGTTCCTGTAGCGAGAGTCGAACTCGGTTGTGTACACCAACTCCTCGATGAGCGTGACAGCCGAAACAGCCGACTGCTTGCCACCAACACTAATCAGAGCCTGCCACGTGGTATCGACTACCCCCCCTGGGTAGGAACTGACGTACGTCCGCACCGCGTCGAAGGTATTCATCTTCTCTTGCATCAATGTGACGTGTTCGGTTGGGATGCCAGTGCGCGGAAGCCACTTGAACAAGAGCTCGTTCTTCACGTCGTATTTCATGTTCAAGATTTCAACGTAGCTCTGCCTGTAGTCCCTGAGCTTGCTGACACCGAACTCGCCTAAGTTGATGAAGTCCTGGTGGTTCTGACCCCTCCCCAACGCTGATTCGCGCCGTCCCGCCGACGACGACGACGCGTCGTCGACGGGCTGGCGCGAGCAGCGATGGGTGTTCAGAACAACCCCCGGGGCGCCATGCGGTAATGATCCGTGAGGCCCATCATCGCCCAATCGATCTTGTTGGGGGTCGACGCGCGCTCGACCACAGCGTGCATCGCGTAGAGGCTATTCCACGGGGACTTGTTCATCAGGTTCTCGTCCGCCCAGACAAGGCACCGATTGGACGCCTCCAGGGACAGCAGCCGCTTGTGGACTGTGATTGCGTTATCCACGAAGGTTGGTTTCACTTTTCAGTAGACCGCGCATACTTCATCTTCTTCTCGTAGAGCTCGCTGACGTCCTTGGCGCCCAACGTTTTCTCCAGCTCTTTTTCCTTCGCCGCCTTGAACCCGACGATGTCGTACACCCATTGCCTCGCGGTGAGTTGGGCTGTCTCCCCATGCTCGATCCACTCCTGCCGAATGTTCTGGGCGCGCCAATACCGCATGTCACCTGGCAACACCACCTCGAACGTCACTGGCGCCGAAAGCACGACCTGCATCCACTTTGACAGGATGGAGTCCTCCGCCTGCTGCTTTACCGCGTCAGCGATGGCCATGAGCAAGGCCAGCTGCGGCTCGATTGGTGAGAGGCGCTGCAAACTGCCCAGGTGCTTAGCGACGTCCATGTCCGAGCTGTCCACCGCGAAGACGGTGTTCATGGGGAAGACATTTGGCGGGCTCTTAAGGTGGTAGTTCACGATCTCCCTGACCTGCCCCATGTTCACAGGGGTGCGGTAGCTGGAGCTCCAGAAGAAGTTCTGCCAGAAGAGGTTGCACCCACATGAGTAGGGGGATCCGCGGCTGAGGGCATCAGAACAATCCTCCTTCACGAACGGCGCCTGGCGACCGCCCTGGGCGATGGTCAGCGGCATTTTCTTCTCGAGGTCGGCGAAGAATGGCGACCCCTTGATGGCGTTCAAAGCATCGGTGATGATGTCCAGCGTCGGGCCCACGACTTGGTTGGTCTCCGGCGGCGCCTCCGGCTGCGCACCTCCTGCCGAACCAGCAGGGTCAGACTCCGGCTGCTTAGCCTTCGCCTTTGCCCTTTTCATGGGCGGGGGGGCCGAGGCAGCCCCCTTCTGCTCACGCTTGACCGCCTTAGCGGGCATGACTGGCGTAACTCCCACTGCCAGTCGACGAGTCCACACGTTATGTTCGTTCTGAAGGGCCGCAACAGCCCGCGTCGGTACACACTGAACCAAAACGGTTGCGGAGATGGAAATGGAATTGGAGGAAGCGGAGGAGGGGGAGGAGGAGGAGGCGAGCCGCAGGCGGGAGGGTAGCGGGGGGTCGACGATCGATCGACGGGCAGATCAGCAGCAGCGCTGACGACGACGACGACGAAAGAAGAAGGCGCAGGGCGGCGGCGAGCGAGGGTCGACGGCGGCGGCGACAGACGACGACGAACGCGACGACGGCAAGAAAGAGAGAGTTGGCCGAAACGGCCGTCAGGATCCGGCCGACGCAGCCGGCCTGGCCTTCGGCCGAAACAGCCAAAGTGGTAGAAATTGAGACGGGGCAGGGTTCCAAGTTCCAGAGCAGACCGACCATGGAAGGAGTGCGCGGACCAATCGACATGCCCAACCCACATGGGCCACTTGTTGTCCCGAAAGCGTTCCAGAGGCAGAATCTGACGTGGCCCAGATGTTCAGGCCCATCCCGAAGTAACTAAGAACTCAGAAAGCTCTCTTGGAGGCGCAGCTGACGCAAATCACATGCAGACAAAGAAGATGGGCGTGGCCAATAACCCATGGAGCTCTCGTGGAGGCGCAGCTGACGTAGTTGAACGGATGGGTGGGGGCATATGTCCCCGCCGCTGCAGGGGGCGCTGCTGGCTAGGAGGCCGCTGTTGCTGGCGGGTGGCCCCCCCTTCTCCTCTCCCCCCACTTCTCCACCCTCCAACCCTTCTCTCCTCCCCCTTCTCCACCCTCCAACCCTTCTCTCCTCGCTATCCCTCCTCGTCACGGCCCTCCCTCCTCCTGCTGCTGTTGCCTCTCCCTCCTCCTCCTCCTCCTCCTCCTCCTCCTCCTCTTCCTCCTCCTCCTCCTCCTCCTCCGCCTCCTCCTCCTCCTCCTCCTCATTCGCCATCCTCATTCATTCATCGCCCTCTGATGTCTGATGATGGCGATGATGATTTTTCCACGGGCGGGTCGAGCGCCGATCTCAGCAGTCGTCTCGTAACTTGCGCACTTATAGCGAAGAATAGCGTGCACCCCCCTGACTATACGGCGACCGCGCAGTCGTCACGTTGTTGACGCGCGTCCAGGTCGCAAAATTACAGGGGCGCTCGCTGGTCGAGCACACGACGCGGCAGTGCTTGTTTCAAGCACGGTGCTGCTCGCAAATAGTGTCTGGGTTCGACTCCTGCAACCTCTGGCAGCACACCCTGCGCGCAAACCTAACGCAGTATGCGCCAGGCTGATTGCTGTTGCACTGGGCGCACATGGTCATCGCAGGCGCCGTGCGGACTCCTGTAGGCCTCGCGCCAGCTCCGAAGGCCCGTGCTCGAGCTAACTTCTTCAGATTCCAGGCCCTCGAATGCTGCGTGGCCGATTGCCAGCCCTGCCACTCCTCCCCCCCGGCCGATGCAGCCCCAGGCTCAGGAGGAGGAGGAGACGCGGCTGCCGCTGCAGCAGCTCCTGACGACGACGCCGAAGCAGCCCCGGGCGACATCTGCAAGGCGATCAGGGTGTTCATTTGCGCCTGCAGCATCTCGACCTGATGCTGGAGCTCCTGCTGCGTCATCGTCGCTGCCGGCGCTGCTGCGCCCGCAGCCGACGACGACGGGCGCCCTGGCGTCGGCGGCGGCGTCGCCATGGCGTAGCGCCCAGGACGAGGAGGCACCTTCGGCTGCTGAGGCTGCAGCGGGATCGCCGTCGCCGCCGCCGCCTTCGCAGTCTGGGCCGATGCAGCCGAGGCGGCGGCCACCGACCCCCTGGCGGGCGGCGCGGCGGCGAGGTGGGTCGGCGGCGGCACCAACGGCGGCGACGCCGCCTTCTTGGCCACCAGCAGCTTCGGCGCTGCCTTCCTCGGCGGTGGAGTGGACGCCGCCGACCTCCTCGGCGGCGTCACGGGCCGCCCGCCCCCTCCGCCTCCTCGGGGGCGACCGCCAGCACCATCTGGGCGATTGTCGTCGTCGCCGTCGATGATGTCGCCGTCGTCGTCGAGCTCCTCCGTCGGCGGGCGACGGCGCACCCTGCTGGAGCGGCGCCGGCACTGCTCGATCAACTGCTCTGGCGTCTTGTCGGTCGGCGCGGGGCGATGAGGCGGCCCGAGCTGCGCCAGCTGGTCCCAGATGTCCATGTTCGGCAGGCCGAAGTAGTCCGCGACCTTCCATGGGCTAGCGGATTGTTATTATTACTGAGGGGGCTCCAAAAAAGAAGAGGGGAATCCCCGACAACGACGAAGAACGACAAACGAACGACAACGACAGACGACGACGACGACGACGACGACGACGATGAAGATCACCGAGCTACAAAACACATACCCACCCTGACGCCCCCTCCAATAACAATAATGCGCCAGCCACCTCCCAGAACGTGCTCATCCTGAGCAGCAAGTCGTCGTCGTCGGGGTCCCACTTAGACCCAGCGGCCCTGACGCCCGTGTACTGGATGACGGCGTTGATGGTGTTGGCCTGCTGCTGGCCAGCCTCGTGGATGACGCTCCACAGGCACTCGAGGTCGTTGTCGATCATGTGCGTCAAGACCACGCGGTCGTCAGCGCACTTAGCGCCTTTCCCATCAGGCCCGCTCTTCTGCTTGGTCAGGTGGACGTTCATCTGCCTTAGCCCCATCTCGAACAGACCTGTGCTCCTGATCAGCCGCACGACCCAAGCCTCCACCTGGCCCAACCTATGATGGCGAGAATGCCACGTGCCACGGTTAGTGCGACTGATGAAGTGGAAGTCACGCAGGCCGAACTCAGCCGCATAGAGAACCGCAAAAGGCCAGAACCCGTGCTCCACAGCCATATAGATGTCATCGCCTTTGGGGGCGCGCAGGCTCATGGCGCGCCCCGCGGAGGCGCCGCGGCGAATCTGGCGGCGGGCTGGGCGCCACCGCCAGGCCGCCGCGGCGCCGCCTCCGAGTGCGCCATGCGCTTGCACACCTGGCAGAACCTTCCAGACGACCACCCTGGCCGTCGTCGCCCTCCCCAGACGCGACGCCCCCCACGTCGACGCCCAGCACGGGCATGGCAGCGGCGGCGGCGGTCGGCGGCCGATGCTGGCCGCTGCTGTGTGGGGAGAGGACAGGAGGAGCGGAGCCCGCTCCCAGCACTCAGCCAAAATGGCTGTTTGTTACGGTGCAACGTGCTGCCCGCCCTCTTTCCCCCTTTTCTTCTTCCCCCTGGGGGGTTGCTGGCTCTCCCCCGCCGTTCGTGAGCTTAAAAGCTGTTTCGGCCGTGCCCCCCCATGACCGTCGTTTCGGGCTGCGTCCAGCTGGGGCGACGACGAGGAGGCCCCCCTCCGAAAGCCAGAACTCCCAAAATCTCGATCCGCCAGGGCCGAGGCTCGAGCGCCGCCGCGCTGGCTGAAGAAGGGCGCTGTTGATATATATATATATATATATATATATATATATATATATATATTCCCCGCGCAGCTGGAGGTCCCTGGAGGTCCCTGGAGGTCGCCGGATGTCCCTGGATGTCCCTGGAGGCCCCCGGCAGCAAAGGCCTCTGGAGGCCTGGAAACGTCAGAGAAATGTAGGAAGGCATCCTCGGACGTCAGAGCGGGGGAGGCGCAGAAGAAGCGGGCATCCTCGGACGTCAGAGCGGGCATCTTCGGACGACGGCGAGGAGAAAGCGGAGGAGGCGCAGACGGAAGTGGCGGAGGCACGAATGCCGATGAATGGAATCAGGACGATGGCGGAGGGAGGAAGGAGACATCATGGTGAAGTTGTTCGGGAGGGGGACAGTGAGGACAGTGCCGAGAGCGTGCAGGTGAATCACGAACACGCCTCGAAAAGGAAAGGGACGAGAGAGAGACCCTCATCCAACAAGGGGCACTCTCCGCGCCGTGCGCGGGGCCGGGGAGCAACGGTGCGAGGGTCACTAACGGCGCACCGCCGGGCAGTCCCCACTCGCACCGCGCCCCCGTTGCCGTCGACGTCTCGCCGCCGCCACCGCCGCCGCCGCCGCCGCCGGCCGAAACGACCAGCAGGGGAGCGCGGCCGAAACAGCCGCCGCCGCCGCCGTCGCCGCTCCATCGTCGTCGCGTCGTGTTCTTTCTCTCTGTCCCTGCCCCCCCCGAGGACGAGCACATACTGTCGAATTCTTGACGCTTCTGTTTGATCATCTAATAGCCTTCGGCCCACCTGAATGATGATGAATACTGACCCTGATGATGATGGCGATGATGATGATGATGCTGATGATGATGATGATGATGTGTGCCCTCGCGGGCGCGAACGATTCCCCGTCCGTCCGTCGGCCTCCTTAGCCACAGACATGTTCGATTCAGTTTTTGGAATCACATGTCGACTTTTCTATTGTGGACAATACAGAACTCCCCAACTTCCGTCGGCCTCTTTAAAGGGCCACAGAAATTTCAAATTCAGTTTTCGGAATCACATGTCGATTTTTCTATTGTGGACAATACAAAACTCCAAAACAAATCCAAATTCAGTTTTTGGAATCACATGTCGACTCTTCTATTGTGGACAATACAGAGGGTGACCCGCGCGGGGTCGGGTCACCCCAAATCCCGTCGGTCACCTTAAGGTGACCGACAGGATTTCGGGTGACCCGACCCCGCGCGGGTCACCCTCTGTATTGTGGACAATTCAGAACTCCGACGCGCGCGCGCGTGGGATTTCTGTATTGTCCACAATAGGAAAGTCGACATGTGATTCCAAAAACTGAATTTGAAATTTCTGTTGCCCTTTAAGGAGGCCCACGGATGTTGCGGAGTTCTGTATTGTCCACAATAGAAGAGTCGACATGTGATTCCAAAAACTGATTTTGACATTTCTGCGGCCCTTTAAGGAGGCCGACGGATGTCGGGGAGTTCTGTATTGTCCACAATAGAAAAGTCGACATGTGATTCCAAAAATTGAATTTGAAATTTATGTGGCCCTTTAAGGAGGCCGACGGATGTTGGGGAGTTCTGTACTGTCCACAATAGAAAAGTCCACGCGTGATTGCGAGGCCCAACGCAACTTCATAATAATAATGCAACGATCGCACAGCGCGCCGAGCACTCGTGCGCCCGCATTAATTTTTTCTATATATTAATTAATTTTTACGTAGCTAGAAATTAATATGCGCGCTCGTCGTCAGCACGTGGGGCAATGGAATTTTAAATTCCGCTGAGCACTGGAAAGACAATGGTGGGAGCAGTGGGGACAGTGGACAGTGGTGGGGACGGTGGTGGTGGGGACAGTGGTGTGGGGACAGGGGGAGGTGGAAACAGTGGGACAGTGGAGGGTACAGTGGTGGGGGGGACAGTGGTGCAGGCGGTGGCGAAGACGGCGGTGGGACAATGGGACAGAGGTACAGTGGGGACAGTGGTGGGACAGTGGGGACAGTGGTGGGAACAGTGGGACAGCTCACTGGGACAGCGGAGGAGTCAGTGGGACAGTGGGGACAACAGTGGGGATAGTCGGGCAGTGGTTGGGGCCGTGGAGAAAGTGGGGAGTGGAACCGTGGTGGGAACAGTGGTGGGGACAGTTTGGACAGTGCGACAGTGGTGGGAGCACTGGTGGGGACAGTAGGGACGGTGGTGGAACCAGTGGGGACAGTGGTGGTGAGGACAGTGGCGCTGGGAACAACAGTGGGGGATGTGGCGCGGACGGTGGTAGGGACCGGGAGTCGTTTGCTGGCGGTGAGTGGGGGGGGTGGGGAGGGGTTCGAACCGGCAGTGACCCCTCCTCCGGTTTTCAAAGGGGGGGGGAGGACGAACCGGTAGTGACCCCCTTGGTTTTCGAGGAGGAAGGGGGGGGGTTAGGGGAGGGGCGGGGTTTGCCGGGGTAGGGAGGGGGGGGGGTCCAGCAGGGGGGGGGGATTTTCGGAGGGGGGGGGGGGGCGGGTTCCAGAGAAAAAGGGTGGCAATTTTCCACAGTAAAGCGGCGGTGGATCACGCTCTCTCAGATATTATCATCTTTTCGTTTATTCATTTATTTGAACAAAGGAAGCACCGAATCTTTCATGAGTGGGAGGAGGAGGAGGTGGAGGAGGACTAGGAGGAGGAGGAGGAGGAGGAGGAGGAGGAGGAGGAGGGAGGAGAGGAGGAGGAGGAGGAGGAGGAGGAGGAGGAGGAGGAGGAGGAGGAGGAGGAGGAGAAGGAAGAGGAGGAGGACAAGGACTAGGAGGAGGAGGATGAGGAGGAGGAGGAGGACTAGGAGGAGGAGGAGGACAAGGACTAGGAGGAGGAGGAGGACTAGGAGGAGGACTAGGAGGAGGGAGGAGGAGGAGGAGGAGGAGAGGAGGAGGAGGGGGGAGGAGGACGGGTCGCCTAAGCCCCTCGGAGAAAACCTTCACCCGCGGGGGGCCGCCCGCGGGGGGCGCGGCGCGGGCCGCGGGCAGCGGCGCAGCGGCCCAGGGCCGGCCGCCCAGGCCCGCCACGGCCGCGGCGGCCACGGCGGCCTGCGCGGCCCGCGCGGCCGCGCGCGCCGGGCGGATCGGCCCGCGCGGCCGCGGCCGTCGGCGGCCGGAGCCCTCCATGGGCTCACCGCGATGGTCCTCGGAATGCCTGGAGAGATCCCTGCGCTGCCGTTTTTCACACCGGGCGCTCTCGCCCGGCTCTTCGGGCGCCCGGGGCCTCCTCACGGATCGCTTCGGCTCTGAAGACGGCGCCCAAAAACTGGGTCTGGGGCTCCAGTAAGAGGGCCGGCACGGGCTGCATGCCGTCGGCGGAGCTCAACGGGGCAGCACACGCAGTTGGCTCACACACGCCATGAGGATCATCGAGCTTACGGCGTCAGGGGCTGGCCGCAGCCGCTCGCGCCGGCATGCCTCTCGTGGGTGCCGCGGGGCAGCCTGGCGCTCGCCGTCGGGCTTGGCCCACGATGAGCGGCGGCGGAGGATGAGGGGCAACGATGGGGGGGACTGGCAAAGGGGGGGATACATCGACCTGGAATCGGCGATACATCGCCGATAGATCGGCGATAGGCCCCCGATCGTGAATCCGCACCTTCCTGGGCAGACTGGGGCCATCGGGACCCCATTGGGGGTCGATGTATCCCCCTCTATGCCGATCCCCCCCCTTATCGTTGCCCTTCAGAGCGGGATAGGCTTGGGGCCTCTGAAGATGGAGGATGCAGGACGGAGCAGCGGAGGGCGGAGCAGCGGAGGGCCTCTGGCCGCGGCGGCCATGGAATTGCCGAACGCAAGCGCAGCCGGGGGGGCAGGGCGAGAAGAGGAACGACATGGAAGCGGGAAGAGTGGAGAGGGAAGAGGGAGAGGGAAGAGGGCGAGAAGGAGAAACGACAGATGCGCCCGAAAGGCAGCCAGACGGCTGGGACTCGTGTCTGCGGACTGTGCTCCGACCCGGGGGCCCTCGGGCTTCGGGGCAGACTCGTGACGCCGCGCCAGACCCCTACGTCCGAGCTCCTGCAGAGGTGCCCGCTGGGAGGACTCGGGGGAGTGCCACGAGCGAGGGGGGGATGCATCGCGCGGGGCGGGCAGGAGATGGGCCGCACTTTGCGGGGCGTGAGGGGGGGGGGGGATCGCGCTGGGGGGTGGACTCGGTGCGGGTGGGGGGGGGCTGGAACGGCCCGTCGGGCGGGGTGGTCTGTATGGGCGGCGGGACTTGTCGAACAACTCGGAGCAGATAAAAGGAAGCCAATACTGTGAGAGAAAGGGGGCAGAACGCTCTCACGAGCAGGATCAACAATTTGAATACTGATCGCTCTTGTTTACTCGCGTGTAGCTCAACATGTGGACACCTCAACAATCGACTACACGCCCTCTTCGAGGGGATGAGTTGACCTTGCGGGGACAGGCGAACGTAGGCAGACGAGCGGGTGGGTAGACCGAAACAGGTCGGCGGGTTCTTTCGGGCGGGCCACAAGTCAAGCGGTCGGGGAGCAACATTACACAAAATGAGGACTAGATCGTGAACTTGACAACGGCTTCCGTCGAAGAGTTCCTCACAACTTACTCAGGACCCCGCTCCCGCCTGGGACTTTCTCGGGGGCCTGCTAACCCGGGTCAATCAGACCCGGGTCAGCAAGAAACCAAACAACTGCAATGCAAGAACAAACAACTGCAACGCAAGGCTTCGCAAACCCGGGTCAGCCAATGTGCGCGGCCGCCTCGCAGCCACGAGCGGCTCGCTAACCCGGGTCAGCCAGGCGGGGTCTTCGCAAGATCCTGCAGTATCCAATGCCCTGGCTGAACCCCGTTTGCATTGACCCCCGTCTCTTAAACTCCGACTTTCTCAACTTACTCAGAAACCGGACTGCCGCTTGAGATATCTGCACATCTGACTTGGGAGTCGCCATCTCGCCGTTCAGGAACCACGCTTTCGTTGCAGATGTCTTCGCAGCTTGCTCAGGCTTCCTGCTCTCGCCTGGGACTTCCTGGCAACCTGCGCAGTCATCGCGCACTCGCCGCGTTGGCATCGCGCCCTCGCCGCTCAAGAATCGCTCTCTCGCCGAGGACTTCCTCGCAAATGACTCAAAACGGCCCTGGCTGCCTGGGGGACCCCCGTCCGAGAAGCTGCCGAGCTCTTCAACCCCCTGGGCCCGTCAGTTCCTTCCGCAAACCACCGCAATTCTCTCTTCTCCCTCCTCCATCCTTCCTCCATCCTCCGTGTTCGCTCCGTTCCTCCCTCCCACCATCATCCGTCCTTCGTCTTCCTTGCTTGGGGTCCCCGATGTGCCTTCTGACTCGCTACCTTCTCGGCCCAGAAGCTAGTAAGAAATCTATCCCCCTAAGGGAGTGAATTCGTATACATCGAGGGTGGATTCAAAGAGGAACATCTTCAGGGTAAAACAATGTATTGGCACTTTCGTAAGATGACCGTTGTTGTTCGCTTCCTGTCATCGTCGCTCGCCCGACGACCCACCTGCGACCCGCGACCCAACCGCGACAAACCCCGCCACCCGCCCGCGACCCAACCGCGACCCGTCGACGACCCACACGGCGACCCACACGGCGACCCACCTGAGCGACGATCAGAAACGGGTCTTACACGAGATCGCATAGCGACATTACGCGGTGGCGCATTAGGCCGCCAGCGCGGCACGCTTTTGTTCTGACGGAAAGACTTGTCATGATCATCTCCTTTGACTCACCCTCACCGACTACTAACGATTGTGATGCTGCCAAAATGCGAGGGTGCCAGGATGCGCCGTGTGGGACCCTTGAGACCTATAGGACCCGTGGAAACCGTGCGACCTGCGGAGCTTGTTGGACCTCCCGGCCCAATAGGGAGTGGCTCCCGCTTGAGACTTCCTCGCTATGCACTCACCGACGAGGCCCCCGCTCGAGACATCCTCGCGGCTTGCCCCCTTGGGGTGCACAAGAGATATGCCTGCCACTGGAGGCAAATGACCCGCTAACATGATCTGCGGGCCCCATAGGCAGCTCCCGCTTGAGACTTCCTCGCAAACGAGGCCCCCGCTCGAGACATCCTCACGGTTTGCCCCCTTGGGGTGCACAAAAGATATGCCTGCTACTGGAAGGAAATGACCCGCTCGAATTGCTAACATGATCTGCGGGCCCCGTAAGCAGAGCGCTCCCGCTTGAGACTTCCTCGCAATTCACTCACAAACGAGGCCCCTGCTCGAGACATCCTCACGGTTTGCTCCCTTGGGGCGCTCACGTGCTATGCCTGATACTGGACGCAAATGACCCGCTCGGATTACTGACATGATCTGCGGGTCCCATACCGAGGGGGCTCCCGTCTGAGAAGTCCTCATAATTGACTCGCAGACGACGCCCCCGCTCGAGACATCCTCACGATTTGCGCCCTTTGGGGTGCACAAAAGCTACGTCTGGTAGAGTATCCCGATGACCCGCTCGGATTACCAACATGATGTGCGGGCCCCGTGGGGGGGGGCTCCCACTCGAGACTTCCCTAAAGGTGAGTGTGAGAGTGTGTAAGTGTGGATGGTGATGATGAGAGGTGATGATGATGATGATGATGATGATTGACGATGATGATGACGATGATGATGACGATGATGATGACGACGACGAAACTGATGCTGATGATGACGACGATGATGCTTATGATAATTATGATGATGAGTATGATGATGATGTTGATGATGATGTTGATGATGATGACGATGATGATGATAATGCTGATGATGATGCTGATGATGATGATGATGCTGATAAGTGGTGATGATGCGTGAATGTGTGGATGTGAGTGTGAGTGAGAGCATGATGCTGACAATGATGAAGGCGATAAATATGATTGCGATGGTGTTGGGTGTGGTCTCCTGTGCGGGGTGCCCAGAGAAAGCAATAACTCCGCTTAGGATGTGGGGAAACACATGTGCTTGAGGCGGGCTTATGTACATGACCTTTCGATCCTCCTAACCCGCCGACACCCCGCCTCGCAACCCACCCACATTGTTTTGCCAAACTCGGCGCCTGCATAAGGCCGACTGTTTGAAAACCGCATTGGCGCCGGCGCCGGGCTTCTTCAGACTGGCGCGAGCCCTGCAGTCCCAGCAAGACAGGCAGGGCAGCCCCGCACTCTGATCCCTGTGAGTCTCCCTCGCTCTGGGCAACACCTGTTCACACCGAGTCTCCCGAGGGGGAGCTAACGCATGCGCTGGACTCTCGGCACTGGAGCCCGATCGGCATGAATGCTCAAGATCTGCACGTATGGGATATGGCTTATGCTGCTCCCATCGTACTGAAGGACCACACCCCAGAAATAATTTCGAGCACCCAAAAGAGTGTCGAAAGAGTGTCGAAACAATGTCGGACGAGTGACTTCCAGGGCCCGACACGTGAAAACCCGTGGGTTTCGGTACTTTTTGGTGCTCGAAATTCTTCCTGGTGATCAAGGCCAAAGTAGGTTGGAACATCCTAAGATATGGCCTACTTTCGCGAGCAACCTGGCGAGCGGGCGTGAGAAGCTTCATTCACCTCCCATTCGACAGGCACGCACACAATCTCACCAACCCAATGCCCAGACGCTTCAGAATACACTTCCAATCAAGCCCTGTCTTCCCTTTCAGGGAAGGCCTCATACCTTTTGGTCGGGCATGTCCCCATACAGGGGGATGTTGGGAGACAAATTACAAATACTCAAAACATACACCAAAATAGTCAAACAAATGCAACACATATCGTCCCCTGACTATTTTAAACTATGTTTGAATATTCCTCCTGTAGAGTGATAGGCCCGACCTCACCCTACCTCATCCCCCAGGGTCTGAACGGGGCGCCGCGAGGGGCAACAGCGTCCAAAATGGACCAACACGGCCCCAAGATGCCCCCAGGCAGCAAAAGAGCCATCCACAGTGGCGCATGGTTCCACCCCCCAGGCCACATCTCTCCAGTGCCAGAGCTCTAGGACTGGAGGGAACCTCCCGCCTTTTGCCTCCTCCTGCTCCTCCTCTTGTCCTGACGACGACGGCGGCGACGACAACGACGGCGAACTCTCCCTGGCCCGCGGCCTCTTTCGGCAGTAACTTTGTTCGGGCACTCTCGTCGGCGCCCTCCTGCGGTCACGGTCGGCGCCGCGGCAACGGCGAAGCGTCGGAGTGCTTTCCCCCCCCTTTCTCCCTCGCTCGATGATTGCGCCAGCGAATGACAACACCTGTGTCAACGAAGATGGGTCCAACCAAGTCAACCAGTGCTGAAGCGCATCCTCATGTGTATATATATATATATATATATATATATATATATATATATATATCAGACGCCTGGGCGCTCGGGGCCCAGGCCCCAAGGCCGGCACACCCTCCCGGATACCCTCCCCCACGTTGTCCGCCGACGGAATTCGGCCCCCCCCTCCGGAGCCTCCCCTCCCAAGCCTCCCCCGGGCCGCTCAAAACAGCCCCGGGGGCCACGAACTAGCGAATAGAGTGGCTCAGTAGGGCTCAAGGCAGCTCGAAAATGCCCAGGACGGCCTCCGACACGGGCCCAAGACCCCCCCTCGGGTAATCAAAAGGTTGCGGGGGGGGGCAGCTCTCGGTTTGCGATTGGCGTCGGATCGGTTTCGCGATTTACGTTCTACGTGATGCAAGCGGTACGATGCACAAAATAATTTACATCGCATCGATTATTTACATAGCAATCTAAGTTGTGTGACCGATTTGCGCGGGTGCATTATATGCGGGTACGATCTGCTTTGTGTTATCTGCGTTGTGCAATCTATGTGGAATAATTGGTTTTAACAAACGAGTTGACGCACCCCACGTTTGTGGAAACATCCCACCCACCCACCCGCAATTTGGTTTACAAAACCCATGCGGTGGCGATTGCGATGCATGCTTGGCGTTGGCTGATGCATCTTTGCGGCCGCGCCAACCAAACACGCGCGCGCAGCGTTTATCGTTTTTGGCGCGACCGACACGGCCGCGGTGGCGCTGACCGCTGGGCACATCCCAGCGAACACTTCATCACTGCGAGTCGGCGATTTGGGCGGGCGCGGCATCATGGTAACGTCGACAACGGTAGACACGATAATGTCAATCGCCATGCTTGTGAAGTTGTTGACAACGACGAAAGTGCGGCCAGTGCGGGCGCCGGTGCTGACCACGCCGACGACGATGACGGCGCACTCGCATCGGTGATGTAGGTTTTGGAAACAATTCGACATGCGCGCGCGGCCAGCGCACGAGAGTGGCCCGCATGGTGTTCTTTGACACGGTTCGTGCCCCTTAGCACGCGAGCAAGGGCGTGCGAATGATGTCGGCATGCGGCGCGAGAGGCCCGTTTGGTCGAAGTCATGAAAATGATCAAACACCCATATGTTGATATGTGTGTATATATATACGCAAGAGTACAAGCGCACGTTTTTTTTTTGTTTTCTTTTTTTTGTTTTGAAATATGCTGCTGCGAAACAGTATGTGTGTTTGTATGGTTGTGGACACTCGGTCTTGATCGCTACGACATAGAAGGTGTTTGATGGATGTTGACATGCGCAGGCGACGAGGCGCGCGCGTGTTCTTCGTCTCATTTGTTGCGGCACATTCTCGCGACGGCACGCGCGCAAAGGCGTTCGAACGATTTCGACATGCGCGCGGGCAAAACATATGAATATGTTGAATAACAACATTTGTTCTCTTACGAATTGCCAAGAGCGTGCGCAGTCTTTTTTGTTGAAAACACCTGTTGCGAAACCATGTGTTTGCTATATGTGTTTTTGTGCACTCGATTTCGAATTCCTTGCGGAAACAAGAATTGTCGAAGGATTTCGGCATGCGCGCACAACGACGCGCGCGTGTGCACTTCGTCCTGCTGTTCGCAAGGGATTTTGAACATATGTGATTTTTGATCAGCGAACTCGCGCGCATAATATGTGTTCAAAAGATGACGGGGGCGGCGAGACTGGCCTGGCTGGGATGGTACGAGCTCATATGAAGGATGGACGATGGGGCAGGATCGAATGTACATTGAAATCCGAAAAGGGGTGTCGATAACCCCACTGGGGGGGAGATCGGGTCTACTCTTTTGTAGAAAGGATAATATATCTCGTGCATCTGGTGCGATCCATGTGGTACGATCTATGTGATGCAACTATGCGATGCCGCGACGAGGCGGCGACGGGGCGGCGACAGCGGCAACATAGCCGCTGGACCGACAGACAGGCCCAGACGACGGGCGGCGACGAGGCGGCGACGGGGCGACGACGGCGGCAACATAGCCACAAGAGCGGCAGACAGGCACCGACGACGGGCAGCGACGAGGCGGCGACGAGGCGGCGACGAAAACTGCGACGGCGGCAACATAACCGCCAGAGCGGCAGACAGGCCCACTTCCTTACTGGAGAAGTAAGAACCCCTAAGCGCACGCACTGTTTGGGGGATATACCCTTTTCCTGATCTCAGTAACTATCAGTCGATCCCGATATCAATTACGCTACCGAGGAACCCCACATACCTGTTTTATTTCCCATGTGTACCATCGGTGCTTCTGCTGCTGCTCCTCCTTCTCCTCCTCGGTGTCCTCCTCCTGCTGCTGCTTCTGCTGCTGCTGTTTCTGCTGCTGCTGCGCCTGCTGCTGCAGCTGCTGCTGCTGCCGCTGCTGCTGCCCCACCTCCTCCTCCTCCTCCTCCTCCTCCTCCTCCTCCTGTACATCCTCCTCCTACCTCCCAGCGCACCCCCTGTGGCGTCGACGACATGCCACGCCTGCCACGCCCTGGGAGCCTGCAGCGCATAGGGCCCCCACCCCCAGCGCACCCCCTGTGGCGTCGAGGAAATGCCACGCCGGCCACGCCCTGGGAGCCTGCAACGCATAGGGCCCAGCCCCAGCGCACCCCCTGTGGCGGCGAGGGAATGCCTCGCCTGCCACGCCCTGGGAGCCTGCAGCGCATAGGGCCCCCACCCCCAGCGCACCCCCTGCGGCGTCGAGGAAATGCCACGCCTGCCACGCCCTGGGAGCCTGCAACGCATAGGGCCCCCACCCCCAGCGCACCCCCTCGCCTGTCACGCCCTGGGAGCCTGCAGCGCATAGGGCCTTCACCCCCAGCGCACCCCCTGTGGCGTCGAGGAAATGCCACGCCTGCCACGCCCTGGGAGCCTGCAGCGCATAGGGCCCCCACCCTCAGCGCACCCCCTGTGGCGTCGAGGAAATGCCACGCCTGCCACGACCGTCGTGCATAGCGGCCGAGCTCAGGGACCACCCCCCTGCACACCCGCTCTGGTGCGAGAAGGAGAAGGAGAAGGGGAGGGGGGAGGTGTGAGACGCGGGTGCGGCGCGGCAGGGAAAAAAACAGAACCCCACGAAACATGTGGGGAAAAACACACAGCCGATGTACGAACAATAATATACATATGTGTAAGTACAGAAATGCACATATACCAGGTGTTGTCCTCGCCGTCCATATATACACATACGCAGATATTCACACATACAGGAATATAACCATACATATTTACATGTGTGCATCCATCTACCCATGCATATATACACATAGACACACACACATCACACACGTGTATGTATAGATGTACGCATGTATGTATGTATGTATGTATGTATGCATGCATGCATGTATGTATGTATGTATGTATGTATGTATGTATGTATGTATGTATGTATGTATGTGTGTATGCATGTATGTGTGTACGTACGTACGTACGTATGTATGTATGGATGTATGTGTGTATGTATGCATGCATGCATGTATGTCTGTCTGTCTGTCTGTCTGTCTGTCTGTCTGTCTGTCTGTCTGTATGTATGTATGTATGTATGTATGTATGTATGCACGTATGTCTGTGTATGGCTATGCATGTACATGTATGTCTATGTATGTATGTCTATGTATGTTTGCATGTATGTATGTGTGTACGTATGTATGTATATATATATATATATATATATATATACATGTGTGTATCCCTGGGCACGAGGCGGGGGGCCCGGGACCCGTCCCCCGACAGCGCTTGGGGGACCGGGCCGCCAGGGACCCCCACAGACGGCCCAAGACAGCCCCAAAACATGCGAAAAGCACCCCAAGTGGCCTCCAAGACGGTCCAAGAGGGCTCAGAGTCGTCGAAATCTCGCTCGAACACGCCCAAGATGGCCTCCAGACGGCCCAAAAGGCTTTCAACACGGCCCCAGGGGTCTCCAAGAGCACTCCACAAAGGGCCCCAAGAGGCAAGAATCATTGACTTTCCTCAGGTTTTCGATTGATGTTCGCGTGTCTGCCTTTTCGGCTTCCCGACGCTCCAAGACGGTCCCAGAGGCCCCAAATATCGCTCCAACACGGCCTCAGAGGCCCCCAAGAGGGCGCCGAGACGGCCCAAGGGGCGCCCCAGACGGCCCAAGAGGCCTCCAAGGCAGCCCAAGAGAGCCCCAAGAACGCCTCAAGAGCGACCCCAGAGGGGGAACACGAACCGACACTTCAAGCTCTCCGCCCCTTGAGGCCCCCAAAAGGCCCCAAGCGGCTCACAAGAGGCCCTCAAGAGGCCCCAAGAAATCCACAAGAGGCCCCCAGGAGGCCCCCAAGAGGCCCCCCCAAACTCCCCCCCAGACACCCAGATACACTTCTGACGATCCTCGACGCCGTTCCATCACCGAGTGCCAGTTGCATCCCATGTCCCGCTCGCCCGCCCGTCTATGTTTCTTTCGCGCGTCTTTGTCGTCAGCGTTGAATATTCTACACGTTTGCCTCCTCGGGGCCTGAAGGAGGAGGAAGAGGAGCAGAAGGAGGAGGAGCAGGAGGCGGAGCAGGAGGAGTAGAGAGAAGGGGAGGGGGAGGAGAGACAAGGGGGAACAGACCGATGAAGAAGAAGAGGATGAGGACGAGGAGGGCGAACAGAAAGGCCAAAGGGCTCTTGGATGCCGTTCGGAATCTCTTCGGATTCCTTCAGAGAATGTATTGGGGTTTTCTTGGGGCGTCTTGGTGGTCTCTTGGCAGTCCTAGCGGCCTCTTGCCGCGCTGGCGGCCCACGTTAGCCCTGGAGTGGAGTTGCAATGTGTTTTCGCGTACGATCGTTTTGCTTTCGTCGCTCATTTGTGTTTAACCAGGGTCGCCTTGCTAATGTGCGGCCATGGGAGGCGGCACAGATCTGCCCCCTTGCGAACAATTCTCCATGGGATCATCTCGATTAGGCCCACACGGGAACTCCACAATGTTCCTGCCATGTTCAAGGACGCAACGCTGGCAGTGATGGTTTACATGGTCCGTCCCTCGGACGCACAATTCTCCACTGGCCACGCCTGGGACTGTTTTGGGCGCGCCGTCGCCTGCACCTGGGACGCATCATCTTCGAGCGGGCACGCTCCAGAATCGAGGCCAGATCCCAAAATGGGAGCTGGGGACACCCCCGTTTGAAATGCACCATCCTCTGGATTGGGATCCGGGAATTGAGCTGGACGACAAATACGAAGATGACATATGCTGACCACCAAGGCCCCAAGAGATGAACTATGTGCTAGGCCACCGTTAAACTCTCGGGTTGCCTCCCTCCTCCCACTCCTCCCTCTCTGGTGAATTCTGCCGGCTGGTGCATTTTTCTTGCTGTTGAATTTTGCCAGCTCGTTAACTCCGCCGATCCAGCGTGTGAGTTTAATGAGGGGGGGTGACCGGCCGGGGTGGCTCTGCTGGGGTAGGAGGAGCAGAGGAGGGGGGGTCCGGTGGCGTGGGTTCCGGTGGCGTGGGGGGGGTTCTGGTCATCCGTCCCGACTGTGGACAGGGGGAAGTTGGGGAAAAGGGGGGTGAGGGTCTGGTGGCCAGGGCGGCTCTGCCGGGGGGTACGGAGGGCGGGGGGGGAGGGGTTCCGGTGGCGAGGGTTCCGGAGGTAAGGGGGGGGGGGGTCCGGTCCCCCGTCCCGCCTATGGACGAAGAGGGGGCAGGGGGTCCGGTGGCGTGGGTTCTGATGGCGCGGGGGGGGAGGGGGGGGTCCGTGGCGTGTGAGTTTGAAGGAGCCTCAGCTACAGCCTCGAGGCTGAGCTTCAACCTCTGGGGGGATTGCCGGGGTGGCTCTGCCGGGGAAGGAGGGGGAAAAAGGGGGTTGCGCGTGTGGGTGGGGTAATGTTTGTCCGTGTACGCGAGAATGGAATCGGGGAAAGAGGGGAAAAAAAGTGGAACGGGACAAGAGCGGAAAACGGGGAACGAACGGGGGGAAGACGAAGGTGGCGGTGAAATGCGTGTCTGTTGTGTGGTGTGTGCGTGTGTGTGACTGTGCAGTGTGCGTGGGGTTTGTATGTGTGTGTTGCCAGCGTGTGCGTGCTTATGTGCCTGCGAAGGTGGCGCGCGTGTGTGAATGTGGTGTGTGTGTGTTTTTGTGTGTATTTGTTTTTTGATCCCGAGGCTTTGCCTCCTCCCAGCCTCGCCGTGAAGCTGCGCTCATTCCCTTCCCCCCTCTTTGTTAATTCAAGCTTCGCGCGGCCCGCTTAGCTTCGACAGGAAGAGGTGCGCTCTCGACCCGCGAATCAAACAAATGTTGTGTGTATGTGGTCGTGTGTGTGTGTGCGTGTGTGTGCGTGTGTGCGCGTAATGTTTGCGAGCGTGTGCGTGCGTGTCTGTCGGCGAAGTGTCGCCGCCCAGTCTTGGGGGGCACCTCAAGCTACCCAGATCGGCGGCACTGGCCGAAGACCACTACAATCTCTCTCCTTGAATCTCAATGTTTTGGCGAGTCCTGGAGCTGTCATTGTAGAATCGCCAGGCAGCAGCAGTCCGAGTTGTGCATTGCGATTCGCGCTTGGGCGGGTTTGCCCGATACGCGCTCTGGCCACGGACGCCGGTCGAGGTCCTGCAGCGCCGCAAATCCCACCATACCTCCGATTGGTGAGTCCTTGCTGGAAACCTTCTTACAGGACCTCGAGAAGGAGAAGTATTTCAGCAGGCTCGCAATTCTGGACTTCCGACATCCTTAAACGGCGCAAGGGCATGCCAAGATCGCCAGAGGAGGGCCTGACTCCAAGAGCCCGTCAAGACGGCCCACCAAAACGACCCGAGAAGCCTCCCAGACCGCTTCTAGCAGGGGTCCAAAAGGAGGAAATCGAGCGGGCTTCGAGAGCCGTGCGCCCAAGGCGGCCCTAACGACCTCCAAGCTCGCCCCTAGACGGCCCAAAAGCGCTCTAATAATATCAAAGATGGGACTGAGACAATTCAAGCCGGCCCAAAGAGGGCCCCCAAAGCGAATCAAGATGTCCTAAGAGGGAATTTGAAGGAGCACAACGCGGCCCAAGATATCCAAGAAGACTTCGAGACGGCCCAAGATGGGCCCAAAATGGCCCCAGCGCGGCCCCAAGAGGGCTCCAAGACAGCCCAAGGGGCCCCCAAAACGGTCGCAAGGTTTCCAAGATGGTCCAAGCTTCCCCCAAGACGGTTCCAAAAACGGAGCTTAAGGACCTCAATACCGCATTTCCACCAGGCGCCCAAGAGGCTGTAAGGAGACACATGGACGGCTGGAGGGCGCGGAAGCTCTTCAATAATGCAACCTAAGAAGCCAGATGGATTTTCTCGACTTCGTTGCGCCTTGGCTTGGCCCCACATGCGTTGCCAGGAAGGAAGGGGGCGGCATTCGATAATACTCCGTGGTCTGGCCTTGGTCGCGTGCACTCCGGAGCCAGACTCGGGCACAATTCTTCGTTGCTAAGCTCCTCCTCCTCCTCCTCCTCCTCCTCCTCCTCCTCCTCTGGTCCTCGGGTGGATCCAAGGAACCGCAACAAACATCGAATAAACCCCAATACACCCCGACACGTCGCGGGGATCCCAAAAGTGAATTGCCGCAGGTCCCTCGACCACCCCCGAAGTATCTCCAGAATCGCCACTACATTCCCCATTCGCAACTTGCGATGCGAGTTCCTTGAGCGCGGCTAGAACCCAAGAGCGCGCGTGGTTCAAGTACATGAACACATACACATCCATCCATCCATCCATCCATCCATCAATCCATCCAGATAGACAGACAAACATACAAACAAACAAACAGACATTCATACATACAACCGATCCTCGTGGCACGTGCACTGTCGTTAAGTCTTCTGTGTCATGATGCATTGTCAACATACTTTCATGGTGAACAATATATCTAATAACACTAACAATAATACTAGCAATGATAATACGGGTAATAATGATCATACTGGGAATACTAATGATACTAACCATAAAGATAACACTCACAATCACATTATATACATAAACATAAGAGTAATAATGACAACGACACCCACAGCCCGCAGTCCCTGGCGCTCTCAGGATCGCCCGCGTGACTTTTCCAGAGACCCGAAATCCAGAGGGTTCGCTCAAGACATCCTTGAAAAACAACCCCCGAGGGTGGTACCCGAGTGGCTTTTGAGCCCAATCCCTTGCAAAGTGCGCCAAAGTCACGCCCCCGAGGCGACGACCCTCGGAACATTACGCCAGGTGTGCGCCCACCCAGGGCCACGATACCTCCTAAAGTAGGCCGCGCTCCCGCCCCCAAGGTCACGATCTCCGGGGGCGCGTAAACATGGATTAGCGATCCATGGATTTGGCGCACGATCGCCACACTCCTGGATCCGGGGAAGTGCCGTCCCCAAAATGCGGCCGGTATCGCCTCGTTCGGCGGCGGAAATCCACGAAAGCCCATGGAAACGGGACCCGTCGCTAGTCGCTAGTCCACACCCTTGATCCATGCTTGCGATCGCCTGAGATCTCTCTACAATTACGCGAAGTTCGCGCCCCAGGGGCCACGATCCCCCGTAACTTGCGCCGCACCCGCGCCCCCGAGGCCACGAGCCCTTGTGAATTACTGCGCCGCGCTCGCACCCCCGAGGCCACGATGCCCCGCAAATTGCACAACGTTCGCGCGTGCTCCCGCGTGCCTTCGTCGGAGGCCAGACGGCCCCAATGTGGGTCACGAGGGCCCCGAAAAGCCTCCCAGAAGGTCCAAGAGAGCTCCGACTCCAAGACGCCCAAGATGGCCTCAAGAGGGCCCAAGAGGTCCCCAGGACGCCCCAGGAGGGCTCAAGAAGGTACCCCCAGCCAGAGGCCCAAATCATTGATTTCTCCATGTGTTTGAATGCCCTTTCGAGCTTCCAGCGCTCCAAAACAGCCCGAGAGGCCCCAAAGATCGCTCTCAGAAGACCCCAAGAAGCCCAACAGAAGGACCCAAGAAGACTTTGGTGCTCCCGCCTTTTCGAGCTCCCAGCGCTCCAAAACGGCCCGACGAGGCCCTAGAGTTCGCTCTCAGAAGACCCCAAAAAGTCCCAGAGAAGGCCCTAAGACGGCCCCCCAAAAGCCCCGAATAACCCCAGAGATGGCCCCAGAAGAGGCCCCTGGCCCCAAGAGAGCTCGGAGTCGAATCGAACAATCGGATCGACGATCGATACAAAAAATCTGCAAGTCGAAAACATCGGAAACACATTGAAAAAAACGAGATGTCGAAATTACCCTGGCGACGTACCCAACCCCTGCGCAATGCGGGGCATGAGTAGATCGGGGGACGCTATACAGAGGTGATGACGTGACAGTCGTGAGGCGCGCAGGCCCCCAGGGATTGCGAGGTCCCGCTCAGATCTGCGTGGTGCCTCACTCCTCTGGACCCGCCACAAGCCTTCTAAAGTAGCGACGGTTTCGCAGATCGCAGTCTTCAAGGACGGCGAAGTCCCGCTCAGTTCTGCGCGGTGCCTCATTCCGCTGGACCCGCCAGCAGCCCTTGAAACTGGCGACAGTTTCGCAGATCGCAGCCCCCCAGGGACGGAGAGGTCTCGCTCAGATCTGCGCAGTGCCTCACTCCGCTGGACCCACCAACAACCCTCGAAAATGGTGACAGTCTCGCAGATCGCTACGCTGAGACAGTTTCGCGAATCGCAGCCCCCTAGGGTTGACGTGGTCTAATTTGGGTCTGCGGCGTCTGCCCACTATAGCTGGCCCCCCAAACAACCCTCGAAAGTGGCGTCAGTTTCCCAAGCAGCCCTCGAAGATGGCGACCGTTTCGCAAATCGCACCCGCCCCAGGGATGGCGAGGTTTAATTTGAATCTGCGGCGGGTACCCACTATGCTGGCCCCCCAAGCAGCCCTCGACAGTGGCGACAATTTCACAAATCGCAGCTCCCCCAGGGGTGGCGAAGTCTAATTTGAATCTGCGGCGGTTACCCACTATGCTGGCCCCCAAAGCAGCCTTCGAAAGTGCAGACGGCTTCGCAAATCGCAGCCCCCCAGGGATGGCGAGGTCTACTTTGGATTTGCGGCGGCTACCACCCACTACGCTGCCCCCAAAGCAGCCCTCGGAAGTGGCGACAGTTTGAAAATCACAGCCCCCCAGGGGCGGCGAGGTCTAATTTGAATCTGCTGCGGCTACCCACTATGCTTGCCACCCAAGCAGCCCTCGAAAGCAGCGACAGTTTCGCAAATCGCCACCCTCCAGGGATGGAGACTTTGGGCCTGCCCTCTCGTTCGCACTGGTGGCAGCGCCTGACTACCCAGTCGAAATGCAAATCGCAGAATGGCCTTTCGCCTTTGGCATCTGTGCGGTCGTCGGAAACGTTGCAGATGAAGCATCGGTTATCATCGGTCATGGCCGGTCTGGATCGGGAGCCCTCCCGCTGACTTGCGCCCCCCCCCCCCCCGATGTTCGGACCCGCGAGGCGGTTGCCGATGCGGCCCTTCTGACCGTGCTCGCCATGCCCTGCAGGCCGTCATGCACCAGCTGTCGCGCTTGCTGTCGGTAGCTCATCTCGCGTCGAGCCTCCCATTCGTGCGCAGTCGAGACAGCTTCCTTTTGAAAATGATGCTTTGCTGCTTCCACTTCCAGCTGGGCTTGTATTTCGGTGTTTCGCATGGCTCGGATTTCTTCCTCTGCTTCGTTTCTCGCACTGGCGTGGCCGGCCCGAGGCGTTTCTACTGCCTGCTGAGCGCGCCGGTGCATGGACCTCAGTTCGGCCGCTCGGCGGGAAGCCGACTCATGTTCAGCGAGCACCTCTGCCCTAGCTTGGTGCAACGCTTTTGCTTCCTCACTGCCCTCCCCCCCGGATCGCTGACGCAGTTTCCGAAGCTTGTTTGAGCTCAGCGTGTATCTTCGCAGCTCCAGCTTGCGACGTGCGAGCCTCATTCTCCAACTGTCGCTGCTTTGTTTGCGCAGCTCGTAGAGACAACGTGGCCATCTCTTGGGCATTAGAGGCCTTCTCCTCCATGTTACGCTTCTCAGCGATCGACTTCACGGCGACCTGTTCCGCCCTAGAAACGGATTGTTCACGGAGCGCAGTGGCTTCCTGCTGTTTCAGACGAGTACCGTTCTCGAGCTGTGCTTCCCTGTCTTGAGCTCCCCGGAACGCTCGACGCGCTTGTTCAGCTATGGATCGTTCAATATCCGTCTGTTCCTTAGCCTCGCGGTCCGCCGAAAGCGCAGCCTCGTGGAGGAATGTTTTTTCTCCGTTCCTTCTCTCTGGACGATTTCGTGCATGTCGTACCCAGCCTCCTGCGAAATCATTTCGGCCTGCCTCTTCTGATCTGCTTCCGTGTCAACCGTCATCGTTCGCATGGCAGCGATCTCGGAAATGCATTATTGTTCCATTTGCTGCTGTTCATTTCCTGCTGCTGCTCCCATTCGCGGTTCTTGAAAGCGAAGCAATTGTGCAACTTCGGGGGCGTGCAATCGAGGCACGGGTAGTTCAAGTTGCACAGCGAACATTGGAATGAGCAGCCTCGGCACACTGGCTTCTCGCATGGTCCGTTGTCGAAGGTACGGCCGGGACAGCACCCCTCGGGGCCTTCCGCGCAGTTCGGCCCCTGATGGGCGCAAGGCCCCTTGATCATGTATCTGGACGCCGGCGACCCCGATAAAGACGAGCTGTGTCGGGAGCTCCTCGGGGCGCGGCCAGGACCACCCTTTCCCGACCTTGATCTCTGGGAGATGGAACTCGGGGACTCTAGGAGCTGCCTTCCTCGGCGTCGGGCCCCCGGTATTGCGCTGGGCGCGTCATTATTGCCTGGCCGACCGGTCTCGATCTTAAGACGCTTCTCGTAAGGCGACACCTTACTGTCAGCCGGGTCTCCCTTCGGGGTCTTGCCGAACCACGCTTCCGCCGCGACCCCCTCGGACGATGGTCCTTGGGCCCCAGTTTGGTCTCCATTGCCTTCCCAATTTGGCTCCCCGCCCGGACTTCGGACATGGCCCGCAGTCTCCTTAACTGGCGTCCTTTCGAGCATAGACGTTTCGATCGTCTCCGATATGCCCAGACCGGAACATGCGTTTTCTCTGTTTTTTAAGGGTACTTACCACGCCTTCCTCGCCCGACGAACTGGAGTGGACAACGAATGCTTGTGCAACATCATCGGATAGAGGGTTCCGGGGGCGGCTTTTGCCGCCATGCCACTCATCTTCTTCGTCGGAAGTATCTTCTGGTACGGGTGTGTCCTGTCTTCCACGGTTGACGGGCATGCCATCTGCCTTTCTTTGATCTTGGATGCGCTGGGAAGTCGAGGACATCGGTCCATCGACCTGAATATTATACTTGCCTGGTTTTGTTGAGCCAAGGTCAATTCCCGCATTCGATATTTCTTGCGGGACGAGTCTCTTATGGAACCCAAGATGAATTACATGGTCGGTCATCCTTGGGTCGGCACGTTCGGCTGATAACCCATCATTACCCAACTTATGCCCAACAGGACTAATATGATCAGGATGCACTGGTGGTAAATGTGGTACCCCTAGCATTGGTTCCAACGAGCGTCTTGGGCTCGAGGATAACCGAGAGACCATGGCGGCAACGTGAACGGCGGCAGCCGTCAAAGTATGAGGTTCGACTGTCCGTTAAGCGGATAGGGACAAAAGAGAAAGTGGTGTCGCGCGCTTTAACTCTCTAGTCCCAGACAGCTGAAGATTAGTCAAAACACTTTTCAAGGCAGTGGAAATATATGTACATACGGCGGCAGGGAGCGCATGGTAACGACTAATAACCACGGGGCGCCGATCCAACGATCTACCAATTTCACTCTCAACCAACCGATCTCACGAACAACTATCTTTCGGTCCCCCCCTCAACCCGTCTGAACATCCATATACTGATATCGATACCAACATCTGTCGATAACAGGATGTAGCGATTTCACTCCCTGCGCGCCGATCATCACATCAATCTATGTAT
This sequence comes from Prorocentrum cordatum, assembly GCA_963575745.1. NCBI lineage: Eukaryota > Dinophyceae > Prorocentrales > Prorocentraceae > Prorocentrum > Prorocentrum cordatum. The sequence continues at coordinate 291,284 of CAUYUJ010008291.1, forward strand.
CGACGGCACAACGTATATACCGGTCCACCTTGCTCTATCTACGGACGGGACAATATCAAGACAATCGCGAGACAACCATGGAACACCGATTTTAGATCCATCGGTTCGAATGGCAACCGGTCGGCCGATCTCAAGATAAATCGGTCTCAGAACCTGTCTACAGATTTCACGATCAAGCTTCGATCGGTCTCAATATATACCGATGTCACCGTCAATGTATCAATCAATCTCACGATCAGTCCATCGATCTCACCTGTCTATAGATGGGCCAATCGCAAAGCAACTTCGGGCCACCCATGTGACAACAACGAGAAAATCACGGCACAATCACAGGATAACCACGGGACAAGCGCTGGACAACAACAGGACAACCACGGGGCAAGCACGGAACAACCACGGGAGAACCGCGGGACAACCACCAGACAACCACGGAACAACCACGGGACAACCACACCCATGGGACAACCACAGGACAACCACAGGACACCCATCGGGATGCCCATCGGCACAACTACTGGAGAACCACGAGACAAGCGCGGACCAACCATCTGGAGAACCACAAAGCCAAACACAGGAAACCCACAAGACAACCACGGGATACCCACTGGACAACCCCCGGACACGACCCAGACTAGGGGGGGGGGGGGGGGCAAAGTGCCTTCATCTGGGCCTAGCTAGGGCAAGAACTCGCGGAACTTCGCCTCGCCCGCACGCACGCCACGAACCGAAACCAAAACCGATGTCCAAGTTGATGGAGTCCGCTCCACTTCATCTCACCCACTCCAGGCTCCGATCATAAACGTTGCATGAGTTCCACATTCTTGCCTTTCCGATCCTCGGGGGGGGGGGCCAAGACGGGCCATGAAGCCCCCCAAAAACGAAGGGACCTTGGGGCTTGAATGAAGGGTTGTCCTGGGGTGGGAAACGATTCTGGTGTCTTGTCGTCTCGGGGAGTCTGGGAGACCAACTATCGGATCTGGGGAGCGCCGCAAACTCCGATAATCCGCGGAACCTTCCATGCGGGCGACGGACGCAGACGCGCAGTGATGGAGCAAAACCGACAACATGCTCAAGGGACGGGACGAACAATAACCAACGACGTAGGACATGGGCCATATAATATCAGACAATGTTATGACACTACTCGATGGTGCTAAAGCAAATGCACCAATGTGTAGCCCCGCACGCTAACATCACCCAAGCAAGACGGCACCGTCCTGCCTCACCCCATGCGGCCCGCATTCGGTTCCCGATTGCCGCTTTCTCGCGCGTCTCGGGCGACTGCAGCTGACTCAGCAATTCGAGATGGACGTGATGCAACTGTGGTGTATCTCCCGCTGTAGAATCGGAGGCGAAAGAGAGCACTGGCTGGCGCTCCATGAAGCCGATGATGCGCTTGTCGGCCCATTCGCGGGCACTCGGCCGGGTGGGGGGTCTGCATCCATCCCTCCCTCCTCCCTCCTGCCTCCGTTTGGACCAGAAGGAGTAGGTCGGGCAGGTCCCCCTACAGGCGGATGTTGGACGAACCATTAAACATAGTCCACAAATATGCAAAATACTGAACACATTGGAAAACAATCGTCCCCATACTATCTTTTGACTATTTCTGAATATCCCTCCTGTAGAGGGGCAGACCCGACTTCAGACCAGTAGGACGACCACACGCTGCTCAATGTTGGACGGCGAGCCCAGATGAGACACTGATTCTGCTCCCGAGGGTCTGCAGCACCCTGAAAGCAATGGAAACGTCCCGATCTACTCTCGGATTCCCTCTGGGCGTCAGCCTTTCCTTTATAGTTAAGTCGGACATGTCCCTCCCTCTACAGGAGTAGTATTCAAACATAGTCAACACATTGTTTGGGGACGATTGTTTTTAACCATGCCCGACCTAACTTTACAGTCTGGTGCAACCACGCACTGGAGGCAAAGTTGCTCCCTCTCCCGCCGCTTTTGCCCTGGATCGGCACTTAGCCCATGACCAATCATCATCACCGCCACAGACAATCGAACCAACATCATCCTGGCCCTCTTCATCATACCCTGAATCATGATCGTCGTCATCGCCGCCGTGCTCGCCATCATGGCCTCCGCCGACACAGCAGAGTCATATGAGGCTGCAAAGGGCTGGGCCCCTCGCCAAGCAAACGTCAGCTGGAGTGGTACATCGAGGCGTCCGAGAAGCGCACGACACGCGACCAATAGGACGGCCGAGCAGGCACGGGCGGGGCCTGTTGCTGTGCAGCGTGTCCTCGAACGCATCCGTGACATCCTGGCCAGCAATTCCCAGGATGACGTCGGGGCCTCCAGGATGCTCCTGGCAGAGAGAGCTGACGAGGAAACGATTTAGAAAACTGCATTGAGCATAAGCAGGACACGAGCGGCGGGCACCATGATCTAAGGTCAGGCAAAGAGGGTTGACACACAGGTCATAATCAAATGTTCAACTGCACGTTGGCAACATACATTGTGAAACTAAGACAGGTGTTGTAGGAACGGATCTTCAGAATCGCCCGCCCAAGTGGCCAGAAGCGCGCTAATAGTTCCGCAAGAGATTCAGAATGTTCTAGTTCGCGCGCGCGTGGCTGTCCCTGGGGGTCCCTGGACGAGAAATACCCTGGCAAGGTCCCACAGATGCCGGAACTCCTGGGCGCGGCCCTGGGGGGGCCCCAAGGAGGCGCAAAATAGATGGCAGGCCCCGCGGCCTCATGTCAAGAGCGTTCCAAGATGACCCAAGTAGGTTTCAAGACGGCCCAAGAGGCGCCCAAGACGCCCAGGGAGGGATCCGAGACGACCCGAAGAGGGCCCGAGGAGGCAACATCTATTGATTTTGCGTGGGTGCTTGAAGGATCTTGGCGTTACCACCTTTTCAAGCCTCCGACCACCCTGGACGGCCCAAGGGGCTCCGAGATCGCCCACAATCGGCCCAAGATGCTCCCGGGACGGCCGAAGAGGCACCCCCAGAGGGCTCCGCAGGCTCCCATGAGGACCCCAAGAGGGGGAACCCGAACAGACAGATCGGAACGTCCCCGAAAACTAGCTCCCCAGACCGCCAGGAGGCTCCCAAGAAGCCCCCAAGATGACCCCACAGCCGAAAAGGATGCCCCACGGGCCCCCAAGAGGCTCCAGGAGGTCCCACAAAATGCCACCAACAGCCCCCCGAGAGGCCTCCCAAGAGACCCCAAGAAGCGTCCCAAAGAGGCGTCTTGTCCGCGACTCAGATTAGTCCTCACAGTGCCCCAAGAAGCCGTCGAGAGGCCGCCTCCTCCCCCTCCCCCTCCTCCTCCTCCACCTCCTCCTCCTCCTCCCCTGTCGAGGCAAATGTCCTCCTTCTCGCCCGCCATGGGCACACCAACAACTAGGAACAGCGGAGCAATGTGGGCAAGCGGAGTGAGCGAAACGTGTAAAACGGCGGGCCCCCTGCGGGCCCTCGCCGTGTTAGGGCTCGATGGTAGATGATGAGATGGAGGTGAGATGGAGGAGAGCGAGAAGCATGCAGGAAAAGCCTCGCAGGAAGGGCTTCGCGCGCTCCGCCGGCCCGAAGAGGCCCGAAGAGGACAGCCGCAGGGCAGCCACACCTCCATTTTCATTGTGGCACGTGAAAATGCAAGTGATCTGCGCTCTCAGGCTCCTGCTGCACGTGAAAACACAAGCGAGACGTGCTCAGATGGCCTCAAATGACAATTTCGCTCGGGACATCCTCGACATATTGGCTTCGGAAGGGATTCTGAATCTCAAAACCGCCGTTTCGCTCGGGACGTCCTCGATAACCCGGTTTCGGAGAGGACTCTGAATTTCACAAATGGCAATTTCGCTAGAACATCCTCGATAAATTCGCCGGCCCAACGGGCCAAGGGCGTGCTGAGATCACAATATTCTAGTTCGCGCTCGCGGGGCCGCCGCTGGGGGTCCCGGGACACCCCCGGGACAGCCCCGGGACACCCCCGAGACACTCGGATCAGAGATGCCAGACTGGGTATTTTTTCGACACCCCTCACGAGGATCGTGGGGGAGGGGCGCAATCGACTACCCCCCCCCTCCTTACCCAAGAGGTCCCAAAGACTGCTCAAGAGGCCCCCGAGACGCCCAAAAAGCGCTCCAAGACGCCGATGATGACCCCAAGACGGCCCAAGAGGCCTCGAAGTGGCCTCCAAGAGGCCTCACAAGAGGGCCCGAGAGGCCAAAATCATCAATTTCACTATGGTTTTGGAAGGATTTTGGCCTTGTCGCCTTTTCGGCCATCTGATGCTCCAAGACGGCCAAAGAGGCACCCAAGAGCGCCCCAAGACGGGCCAAGAGGCTTCCAAGAGGGCCCCGAGAGGGCCCCGAGACGGCCCAAGAGGCGCCCACGACGGCCCAAGACGGCCCCAAGACGGCCCCAAGAGGGGCCAAAGAGGAGGACCACGAACCGAAAACTCGAGCCTTCCGCCCCAAGAGGGCCCCAGGAGGCCCCGAGAGGCCCCCAAGAGGCCCCCAAGAGGCCCCAAGATGCCGCCAAGAGGCCCCCAAGAGGCCCCAGGAGGCCCCCAGGAGGCCCAAAAGAGGCCCCAAGAGGCCCCGGAAGTTCAAAAATGCCTCCCAGGCGCCCCCGAACGGCTTCTCAAAAGACCCCAAGAGGCCTCCCAAATAATCATCTTGACGACGACCCTGTTTGGCCCCAAGAGCAACACAAGATGCCAACGAGAGGCTTCCTCCTCCGCCCCTTCCCCTTCCTCCTCCTCCTCCTCCTCCTGCTCCTCTCCTCCTACTTATCTTCATCCTCCTCCTCTCCTTCTCATCCTCTCCTCCTCCTCCCCTTCCCTTCCCCATCCTCATCTTCCTCCTCCTCCTCCTCCTCCTCCTCCTCGGCGGCGCCACAATGGCCCCGGGCCCACGGCGAAGCAGTAGCGATCATGCAACATGGGCCGGCGGAAGGAGCGAAGCGATTGAATAAGCATCGGAGAAGACTCCGAGTCTCAATGATTACCGATTCGCTCGACACATTCTCGACAATCTGCCTCGGAGGGCGCTTTGAAAATTAAACCAGCACGGGACGCCAATATGGCCTTGATGATTGGTGAAGATCGTCGTCGAGGCGGTATCCCTAACATACACTGACTGCAAAAACCTGCGTGCAAACTTCCCCCTGGGGGCCCGCCGTGTCTCCCGGTCTCCGGGCTCAATAATATCATCGGCCTTCTGGGCGAGGGGAATCGAGCGGGTGCTTTCTCCAAACCTCGTTAGTAACCACCCCTTTCGGGGAGCCAACTTACCGCTGCGCCTCATGCATAAACAACCCATCCCCCACTCAACCGGCCGGCGACCAGGAACAATCCGCCCTACCCCCACCACCACTGTCAAAAGGTAGCACAAAGCGAACGTAGCGGCAAACTCTGGATCATGAGCGGGCGCTCTGCTCTCATTGTGCATGGGCTTTTTGAAAGCATTGGTGGGGGGGATCCTCTTTGTCCACTAAGCTGGCCCCATATCCGCCACCGTGCCTCTGGCACGAAGTGGAGTGCCCCAAGGCTCACGCAGCACTGAGAGGGCTGTGCTGCTGCTGCTGCAGCAGCCAGAAGTGTAATTAAGTCTTGAAGGGCCTGGACCACTTGTTTCCCCGGCCAGCCCAGGGTCTGCCGGGTCTGCGGAGTCGCCGGAATCGCTCGGGGTCCCAACCCGAGCCCAGATGGCTCCAGGAGGCCAGGAGGCCCCCAAAATGGTGCCCCAAGTCGCCCCAATATCGCTTCAAAACGCACAAGATGGCCGAAAGATGGCCCAAGAGGCCTCCAGGCCTCCAAGACGCCATAAGAAGCCTCCAAGAGGCCTCCCAAGAGAGCCTGGAGACGCAACAATCATTGATTGTCCCAAGGTTGTTGAAGGATTTCGGCGTTCTCGCCTGTTCGGCTGTACGGCGCTCCAAGACGGCCCAAGAAGCCCCCAAGGCCACCCCAAGAAGGCCCAGGAGGCCTCCAAGAGGGCTCCAAAGCGGCCTAAGAGCGCCACAAGACGGCCCAACAACCGCCCAAGACGGCCCAAAAGGGCTCCAATACGGCACCCAAAGGGGCCCAAGAAAGGGAACACGAACTGGAAATCCAGCCTTCCGCCCCCGAAACCCTCAGGAGGCCTCAAGAGGCGCCCAAGAGGCCCCCTTGAGGCCCTCAGAAGCCCCCAAGCGGCCCAAAAGAAGCACCCCCAAACCCCAAGAGACTCCAAAACGGCCCCCGGGAGGCCTCAAACCTGCCTCCAGGAGGCCCGCGAGAGACCCCCCACGAGATCCCAACGAACATCCAATGGGCGGCTCTATACCAAACAACCCAGGCACGGTGGCGGGATGGGCCGAAGGCCACGTAAACTGTGTACGGGTGCGCACACACCATACACGATGTGGACCACCCCGCCAAAACTTCGCCCTGGATCCCCAATCAGTGCTTGCACTGACTGGGGCCCATGCGGACATGAAAGGAATAAACGAACATTCTGGGCCGATGTCGGTACGCGTTTGGGTTCCTGAATTCCTCTTTCGGTCAAACATGTCAAGCCGATTTCGGTCGGCGTCCAGGTTCCCGAATCCGTTCTGGGGTTCCCGCTACTCGAGAGTGGAGTTGGCAGCAGAGAGTGCAGATCAGCGGGTAGAAGCAGATTTGAGCAAAGAGAGAGTATACGACAGAGAGTAGAGACTGAAACCAGGGCGAGTTGAGAGGGCATGTAGAGTAGCAGAGAGGAGTTACAAAGACTGATAGGGGGAAAGAGAGAGACAGTAAGAAAGAGAAAGAGCGATACAGAGACGGAGCACAGAGAGAGGGAAATAGCAGTTGCGATCAGAGCCAACCTCATAGAATATGACGTAGAAAATGGGTAACTGGGCTATGTACCACAACATAGTTCGGAACTGAAATCGAAGTGAAACGGAGAGCCCCCCTGCCAAGAAATCGGTTTCGGTTTCGTGTTCGTGCGTGCCGTGCGTACGGGCGAGGCGAAGCTGCGTGGGCGGGCGAGAGGAAAATCTCCTGTGGCTGAGACGCGGCCGGACCAAATGATTCCCTTCCGGCAACTGGTGCCACGCGGTGTCCCGCCGGTGTCCCGCTGTGGCTGAGGCACGGCCGGACCAAATGATTCCCTCCCGGCGTCCAGTGCCGCGCGGTGTCCCGCCGGTATCCCGCCGGTGTCCCGTCGGTGTCGCGATGATGATAATGATGTCGATGATGTCGATGATGAAGATGATGATGATGATAATGATGGTGATGGTGGTGATGATGATGGTATCCCAATGATGATGATGATGATGATGACGATGGTGTTGACGGTGTTGATGATGTTGGTAATTGTGGTGATGGTGGTGATGATGATGATGGTGTCCCAATGACGATGTAGTTGATGATCATGTTGCTGATGATGATGGTGTCCCGATGATGATGAAGATGATGATGATGAAGTTGATGGTCATAATGATGTTGCTGATGATGAAATGAGGTTCATATCATGATGATGATGAATATGATGAGGATGGTGACCCGATGATGATGATGTTGATGATGATGTTATGATGGTGACGATGGTGTCCCGATGATGATGATGTTGATGAAGCTGGCAATGATGGTGTCCCGATGATGATGCTGATGATGAGGATGATGACGTCATGATGATAATTTGGATGATGGTGGCCCGATGCTGGTGATGATGATGCTGATGTTGGTGATGAAGATGGTGTCCCGACGATGATGATGATGATGATGATGGTGTCCCGATGATGATGGTGTCCCGATGATGATGATGCTGATGTTGATGATGTTGCTGATGATGGTGGTGTCCCGATGGTGACGATGATGTTGATGATGTTGTTCATGATGATGATGATATGATGATGGTGGTGCTCCGATGATGATGATGGTGTCCCGATGATGATGATGTTGTGAATGATGGTGCCGATAATTGTGTCCCGGTGATGAGGATGGTGATGATAATGATGATGTTGACGATGGTGATGGTGATGAGGTGATGGTCATGGTGCCCCGATGATGATCATGTTGAAGATGTTGATTTTCCTCGACGTCAGGACCAACATCCGATAAAGTAAATGGCGTACAGTGAATCTGAACTTGGAGATCCGTCGCAGAGAGCCAACTGTCTCGAAGTGCCCCGCGTGGGCCATGCTGCCAGGGTGTTGCGCAGAGGGGCCTCCTGCGCAGCGCGTGCCAAGCAACATCAACCTGTGCTAGCTGAAAAGATATTCGGCTGCTCCATCTTCTGCGATTGTGTCGAAATCTGGTGGGCCCTCCACCTCGCAGAACTCCTCTGCATGCGCTGGCACGGCATGAGGATGAGGCGGAGGCTCAACGGAGGAGGGAGGATACGTAACAGTGACCGTGCTGCTACTGGCAGGGAGGCCTTCATGTTGATGACGTTGATGACGATGATGTTGTTGATGATGATGACGTCGATTGTGAGATCGAGTGTGACATCAATCGTGAGATCGATAGTGAGACTGAATGTGAGATCGATTGTGAGATCGATAGTGAGATCGATTGTGAGATCGATAGTCAGATCGATTGTGATATCGATCGAATGAAATAGATCGAGTGAGATCGATTGTGAGATCGATCGAGTGAAATCGATCGAACGAGACCGATACTGAGATAGATTGTGAGATCGATAGTGAGACCGATCGAGTGAGACGTTGGTTCCTACCCCCCCGAACCTCCTTATCACCCGAAGGGTGGTCGCCTAGGTATATTTGCTTAGGTACACGCATACACACATACGTACATACACACATACATAGAAACATACATTCATTCATGTATACATACACATATAAACACCTACCTACCTACCTACCTACCTACCTACCTACATGCATACATACATACATACATACAGACGTACATACACACGTACATACATACATACATACATACATACATACATACATACATACATACATACATACATACATACATACATGCATGCATGCATACATACATACATACATACATACATACATACACACATACATACACACATACATACATACATACATACATACATAGATACATAGATACATATATACATACACACATACGTAAACACGTACGTACATAGATAGATACATACATGCATATGCATGTATGTATGTATATTGGAAGTTGGGGGGTGAGATCGCAGTGGAACGGAGACCCCCAAGCGGGAAATCGTTTCGTTTCGTTCGTGTCGTGCGTGCGGGCGAGCCGAAGCTGCGTGGGCGCGCGAGAGGAATGAACCCGCCGTTGCTAGGGCGAAGTCAAGGCAAATGATTTTCCCCCGCCCGTCCGGCGGTGGCTCGCGGTGTCCCGCGGTGTCCCGTGGTGTCCCATGGTGTCCGTCGTTGCGAGGGCGAAGTCAAGACAAAGGATTCACCCCGCCCGCCAGCCTGTCCGTCCGTCCCTCGCGGTGTCCCGTGGTGTGAGATCGATAGTGAGATCGATAGTGGATTCGATAATGCGATCGATACTGAGATCCATGTGGTGCCCCGAGGTGTCCCGTGGTGCCCCAAAAAATGAGATCGAGAGTGAGATCGACAGGTGCCCCGTGGTGTCCAGTGGAGTGAGATCGATAATGACATCGATCGTGAGACCGATACTGAAATCGATGTGGTGCCACGAAGTGTCCCGTGGTGTCCAAACAATTGGGATCGAGAGTGACATCGATAGTGAGATCGACAGGTGTCCCGTGGTGTCCCGAGGTGTCCCGTTGAGTGATATCGATAGTGAGATCGATAGTGAGGTCGATGTGGTGTCCCGAGGTATCCCGTGGTGTCCTATGGTGTCCCATTGAGTGAGAGCGATCGTGAGAGCGATAGTGAGGCCGATCATGAAATCGAGAAAAGTCCCGCGGTGTCCCGTGGTGTCCCGTGGTGGCCCGTGGTGTCCCGTGGCGTCCCGTTGAATGAGATCGATAGTGATATCGATATTGAAATCGATGTGGTGCCCCGAGGTGTCCCGCGGTGTCCCGTTGAATGAGATCGATAGTGAGATCGATTGAGTCAGATGTTGGTTCCCCCCCCTTTCCCCCTCGCAACATCCTTATCGCCCGAAGGGTGGTCGTATAGGTATATGTATGAATGAGAGCTCCAATCGGTCTTAATTAGTAGAACGATAAGGAGAGGCGGAAATACATAAAGGAGAGAAAGAGAGAGATATTCTGAGAGAGAAAAAAGATGGGGGAGGAGAGGAAGAGAGAGTGAGAGAGAGGGGGGAAAAGAGAGGGCGAGAGAGAAATAGAGAGAAAGAGAGGGAAACGGGGAGACTGCGACCGGGACTGGGGCTGGGACGCTCGCGCGGGCGATCGCCTGGGCCCCATCCATGGGCGAAGCGGGCGGGGCCGTGACCTCGCGGACATGGCCGGCGGGGCGGGAGCTCACCCATCGGTCGGAAGAAGTAGGTAGAAAAATGAAATAAGAAAGCGTTGAAAATAGATTGGGCGTCCGCCCGCCCCCTGAGCAGGACGGAAAAGGTGAGGACACTCGATCACTGAAGTAGGAAGGCGCGTACAATAGATTGGAATATGGGAATCCAGAGATACCTACTCTCAACAACCGAAGGGTGCTCAGGGAGCAGGCGCCGCGGAAGCATCAGGAGTGGAACGCATGACTACTGGCGTATCCAGTTGCGTCACAATCTCGTCGTCTGCAGCCAGTTTGAGCCGATCGATGTCGGCGCGCGTCGTAGCTATTCATGGAGGGTCGCTCTTGCGCGCCATGGGATGCAAGAGAGTCGCGCGCGTCACCGTCCCATCGCTTCTGCTGTCTCCCCTGAATTCCCGCGCCATCCCTGAGAAGCACGGATGCCCGGGCGCCAGTTGACAACGCATTGCGCCCGCTCCCGATGGGGGCTGTTTCGAAGCCTCCGCGGCACTTGCCCACGCCATTCGTCTTTGCCTTGGAGTCATTTGTGTCGCGCGGCGCTCGTTCATGAGGCACCATGATTGTCTTGTCGCGCGCTTGATGTCTTCGAGCCACGACTCCAAGACAACGTTCCCCCGTGCGACATTACTCTCGTTGTTGGTGGAGGGGGGGGGGGGGGGGCGCCTTGCTGGAATTTGCGTTTGGGCGTTAAACTGGCGGTCGGTATGTTTGGTTGTTCCGTGCGCGTCGGCTTCGTGGGGTTGCGGCGCGGTCGTCGCATGTGTCGCGCGACGGTTGGTCGCGCTCGATGTCGGTCCCGCGTCGGCGGCGCTGAGTCGTCGCGGGGGGCCGACGCTCATTCGCGCGGCATGCGTCGTTGGGTGCGCCGCAATGTCGGCGCGAGCCCAAGCGGCCGCCCCGCGTGATACCGCTGGTGTGACGCCGCCTTCGAAGAGCGGGAATCTGCTCTTCAAGGGGCAGCGCTTCGCTGCGAGTTCTCGCCCATGGCCAGCGAAGGCTGCCCCAGCCTAACAGAGTCCGGCGTTGCACCTCGGCGCGCGCGGCGCGTGGAAGCTGATGCGCTGTCCTAGGTGCTTGACTGCCCGCTGAAAAATAAAATATCGATATCCAGTTTGTTGATGTGCACGCTGTGCTGATGTGCTCTCCCAGTCCTCTGTCGAAGTCGTCCGGACATTCGCCTTCTGGGTGGACGTGGAGACCGCGTCGCTGCGCAGCTGCGGCCAGCTGCGCAAGCGTTGTCGCCGAGCGCGGCAGGGCGCGCCACGCCCGGAAGACGTCGTCAGCAAAGCGCAAGTCGATGGGAGAGTAATTTTTGGAGACGCCGAGTTGGACGCCCCGGCCGCGCGTTCCCCTCGCGATAACATGGGCGCGCGATGCGTTCGAGAAGCAGATGAAATAATTAAACGAGAAGGATTCGCCCTGCTCTGCGCCCCTTCTGCAAGCTGAATGGGCGGCCGCTGGCCAGTCCACGCCGTTGCCGTCTGGTCAGAATTCAACTCCCCGAAAAGACGCGCGTCGCCTGGCGCGACGCCTGGTCCTTCAGCGCGGCCCGGAGGCTCTCCCGATAGACCGCGTCGAAAGCCTTCTTGAGGCCCGGCGTAGCCATCCAAAATGGCCGGCTCCATTGCCGCTCCCTTTCGCGAGGCGCAAGGGACGCGATGCTGTGATTTTGCGGCGAACGTCCCAGACGGAATCTGGCTCGGCCTGGGGGCCGTTCCGCGCCCAGGAGCAGCTGCAATGTCTTGCGCGGAAGCTTGCTGGAGAGCTTATAGCGGAGAGCGTCGCGCGCGCCCGGCAGCGCCAGAAGCGCCCCAAATCGGCGGCGCTTGCCGGAGGCCACTACAAAATGGCCTCTGGTCGCCCCCCACAGTCCAGAAGCGGCTGTCCCCCCGTCGCATCGAACAGCGGTCAATCCCGACGTTCGGGGCCCATCTGGATGACCACCTCTTGCTGAGAAAACGCGTCTATTCGAAGTGCCCCCAGTGACCGCGCGCCGTCTCGGGCCGTTGCTCGACGCGGTCGGGCCGGAGCTCGCCGCGAGTAATAAGCGCGCGGGGGGGCCTGAAGAATGCGCGCGCGAACGCCACCGCCGGCGCGGGCGCGCCCGGCCCCGCCCCCCACCCCCGCCCGCGCCGCTGCGCGGAGGCGCGGAGATCGTCGAGCGCGCCGGCCGGGGGCAGGGGGTTGGAAACCGAAGCTCGGATTGCCGGGCTGCGCGGTGAGAGGCCGCGGAGCGCCGCGCCGGTAGAGCATGACGAGTAGAGAGTAGAGCTGGAAGTGAGAAGCTGGGCGGCGGGGGCCGGATGTCGGAGCCCCGAGCTGGCGGGGGGCGGGGTCTAGAGGTGAGGCTGGAGAAAACTCGGATGCTCGAGGCTGGATGTCGGGGCCGAGCTGGCGGGGGCCGGAAGCCCGCGGGCGGGGGCGGCGGTGGATATCCGGTCGGACGTCAGGGGCCCGATGTCGGAGCGCGGAGCTGGCGGCGGCCCGCGGTCGACGCGCGGAGCTGGAGGCGGGCGGAGGTCGATGGGCGGCGGTGGAAATGGGAAGTCGGCCGCTCGAGGTCCGGGGCCGGGACGCCGGCGGGCGGAGGTCGGAGGTCGACAGTTGGAGTCGGGGAACGTCTGATTTTGTCACCTGGAGGTCAAAGTGCTGAGCTGGCGGAGGCTGGAAGTCGATGGGCGGGGGTGGAACTGGCTGGGGGCTGGAAGTCAGAGCGCCGGGCTGGCGGGGACCACAAGTCGAAGCCTGCAGGCGCAAGGGCCGCTGGAGTCGGATGGGCCAGAGTCGGAGAAGCCAGGGGGGGATGACGACGGCGCGATCCGCGCGTCCCTGCAAAGGCTCCGTGCCACCGCAAGTAGAAGAACAGCTCGTGCAAGCAGGTGGTCTCGTTTCCGGAATCGGCCCTAGATTTGGGACTTGGACAACTTGCGGCAACGGCACCTTTGCCCGCGTCCGCGTCCGTGGCCTCAGGATGGCCGCCGGGCGGTTGAAGCTGGAGGTGGAAATCGATGCTGGGAGGTGAAGGTCGGGAGTCGGAAAATGGAGGTCGGGAGCGGGCGCGGAGGAATCGACGCGCGTATTCTGAGGTAGAGGAGATTTTGGTCGGACGAAGACCTGAGCAATAATCGGGTGTGCAGATGCTGTCATTGTGGTCACGTCGGTAGCTTTGCCCGCGATAAACGCGCCCAGAGACCAAGAATGCGATACTGTCGTCGGTGCGACTCGGGCACTGTCTGCGATTGCTCATGTCCGCCGTTCGTCCAAGGCGAAACCATTGGACTGTCCTTTCGCGTTTCCTTTCAGGTTATGGATGCACGCTGGGCAATCCCGTCGCACGTCTTTGTCAACTCTATCAACTCGTCGTTCCTGCGACGTTCCGCCCCATTCCACGCATGCGCCCGCACTTTACTCACGTATGACCGCGCCCTGGTCGATAATCACGCTGAGGGCCAAGTCCCCGGCCACTTTGACCATGTACGGCTGTTCCGTCGTCAACCTGGATGGCGCACGTGAGGCCCATGGTGTTCTTCAGCAGGTAGTTGACGCCAAAGAACTAGTTGAGCGCAGGTCAAACCAGTGGTTCACGGCTGATTGTAGCCCAAACCTGTTGTCCGTTCCTGATGAGCTTGGCGTTTCGTAGCTGGGCAACAACAAAGCTCCTGTCGTCTATGCTCACAAACTCCATGTATACGTGGATGTTGGATGGCGCCAGTGTTCGAAGACGTTGTAGTTCATGTTTTATCTAAGTGTTTGCGGCACTCAAAGTGTCGAACAGGCCGATGTTGCCTACGGCGGCGATGATGCCAGTGTTGTCTATGCTGTTGTTGGTGCTGTGGGTCGCAGGTGTTCTCGGACGCGCTGGAGTAACTAGCTGCTTTTTCGTCGGTTCGGTATCCATCTCTAGCTGCATTGTTGTGGCTCTGGTCGCAGAGTCCGATGACACTGCAGATTTTGCAAACGACGGCCGGGACGCTGTGTCCAACGACGATACACGATTGGCAAAATCGTCGAAAGAGTATTTGGTTCACTGCGGTGTCGAAGTCGACTCGCGAGATTCCATGTGTGTTGATGGCCGCGATGGTCGTTTCGGATTAGTTTCCAACTGGTCGTGAAAGCTGCTCCAGGAACTACGCTGGTGCCCGCGGTGTTGCTTTTGCCTGCGTCATTGAGCCGCTGCTCGAACAGTGCCCGACCCGAGCTTCTGCCTTTTGTTTGTCCACCTTGAGCGGCGGGCTGCCAGTGCGGGCCAGTTTCTCTTTGAGCGCTGAGCTCAGCGGCTCAGGAGAAGAGACCACATGTTTCTCCAGCATGCTGGCGAAAGCACTCGGAGTAAGTTTGCGCATTACCAGGTGGTTATGTATGCGGGTTTGCACTTGCGAATTTGCACGTTGAGCCAGACAGAAAGAGAGAGAGAGAGAACACACAAAAAACTAAAGAAACGGAAAAGGGAGAGAGGGAGAGAGAGAGATAGAGAGAGAGAGACAGATGGAGAGGGAGAGAGAAACGAAGAGAGAGAGAGAGAGAGAGATGGGTACAAAGAGAGGAGCGAAGGTGAGCGGCGGGAGAAGAGAAAGAGAAAGAGAGAGACAGCGAGGAAGAGAGAGAGAGAGAGGAGAGAGAGAGAGAGAGAGAGAAAGAGAAAGGGAGAGAAGAGAACATAACACATGAAGAGAGAGAGAGAGATGGATAGGGATAGAGAGAGAGAGAGACGGACAAGTGAGAGGGGAATGGAAGCAGATAAGGCCCTTTGTCCGAGCCTCTGGTATGCACTCAGCCAGGCCAAGGCGACCGAGCTACGGAGTCCTGGCAAACCGACTGGTCCCTGCAACAAGAAGCAGGCCCTGCCGCGCAGCAAGCAAAAAAAAAACGCGCTGGGGATTGCTGGGCGCACTGTACACACGTCGAGGGGGTGCGACAAAGAGGCGCTTGTCGCCAGATGTCTTGCCAACCGCGCTGTGCCGAAGAGACGCCCTTCGGAGCTACCAGCCGTGTGGAAGCGTCGGGTAGCCAGGTGACATACTTTCGCGAATCGCGCCCTTCGACGCGCGACCCGCTGCTACCTCGGCGCCCTCGCGAGGCCACCTTGGAGAAGGGCGCCTCTCCAACTCAAGCCGCGATGCGCGATGCGCGATCATCTTCGCGCTCCCTGGAGGGGGGGGGACCTGGGATAATTAATCGCTGGGATGCTGGGCGGATCGTCCGCTTCCCATCTCGGCTCCCGAGCAGGGGTGGCCTCCCGGGCCCGATGATGCCAACTCCACGGAACCAGCCTGGCACGGCAAGGACGGCCCCCGCTCCTCGTCCTCATGTCGCTCCTCTCCATCCCGTCCTCTTTGTCCCTCGCCACTGCCCATCCGCCTCCTCCTCTCTGCTTTGTTGCCGCCCTTGCTGGGACAAGCTCCGACACTCCCCGGCGATCCTGGTGAGGACAGGACTGAGATTCCTCAGCTCAAGAAGTTCTTTGCCGATTCAGCCTGCATCGGACGAGGGCCAGCGACGGGACCTGACTTTTACCCAGGCGTTGCTTTCTCCGATGGTCCCGAGGGCCTCCGCCATCAACAAAACTGGTGTGGCCGAGGCTTCTGATGAGAAAAGAGAGCTGAGGGCACTCACTCAACTGCTGTCTCCCTTTTTGAGGCAAACGACAGTGTGTCTAAGTTTCCTCCCCCCACCCCTTCTGCCTCGCCGCCTCCTCCTCCCCTCCACCCCCCCCCGACATCCTCGAGCGCATGGCAGCTAACAGGGCCGAAGCCCTTAGACGACGTAGAGAAATATCCAGAGAACGCAAGAGTGCCCCTGTCCATATCAAAAGCTTTTTCCTCCTGCGGATCGATCCGTACCCAAGCCCACAGAACCTGTGCAGACTGACCTGCGCAGATGGCTTGCCCTGGCTGTCGCCAATATACAATGATGAGGGAGGCCGGGATCAACTGAAGAGGGTGAATGCTCGAGCTGAAAGTGCTGTTTGCTTGCGCCAGTCTGTCTCCCTGTCCCCCTGCTTGATGGTAATGGTTGTGGTTGGTGGTCCTTCTCCAACCCCTCCACCGCCGCACCGCACCCCGCATTGTCGAGGCAACGCGTCTGCTACGCCTACCTGTTCTGCTAAGGTCTGTAGGCCGAGGATGGGAGGAGAGGGGCTGGCGGTGGGGGGCCTGATGTGCTCTGAACCCTCACAGTTGCTGCTTTTACGTGGTTCAGGCCCTCTTTGGTCGTGGGCCCTGTGCCTCCTGTCTCGAAGTTATGAACTGCTGGCGCCCTATATTCGAGGCAACGGGCTGAAGCTATGGTGCTTCAACCCCCCGGGCGTCCTCTCACTGTGAAGCCTTCGAGGACTACCTGACCTGACCTTACCTTACCTCAATTCCTTTCCCTGTGAATAAGTCTTCTTTGTCGCACCCCGAGGCTGGTCGAAAGGACGGGCCGGGGGTTTCGCCAAAGACTTCCTCTCCATGTATGATCGTGAAGCTTGAAACTTGCAACAGTCTCACGGATAGTGCGGGTGGTTTTCAAAATGAGGTTCTCCCCTTAGCGCCGCGCGCATTCGTCTTAACAGTTCGCAGCAACTTCACGGATGGAGGGCAGGCCGTCTTCAAAATGTGGCTCTCGCCTTTGCGCCGCGCACATTCGTCTTTAAACAGTTGCAAGAAATTCACGGATCGAGGGCGGTTCCTTTCCTTTGCGCCACACACTTTTGAAGGATTCTCATGGCTAGTATCCCCAAATGTGTGTTTTTGTACGATGTCGGACTGTCAGGGCGCAACAATTACTTTGATTCGTAGTGCGGACATCCCAGAAATGGTGTTCTGGCACGCTTCAGGATTGTCAAGACGCAACAGTAACGGTGATTCGCGGCGATGCAGTCCAGGAATGGTGTTCTGGCACAGTTCAGGATTTTCAAACGGTTGTCTTCCAACGGGGCGCTTCCCTGAATGACAATGAACCCTTGTACGGGCATATGGAGAGGGAACTTGGAGGGGGAGGGTTTATTGCAATATCGTGGACGGGTCTTGGCGTTACACTGGTCCTCCTCATCCTCGTCCTTGTCCTCGTCCTCCTCCTCTCTCTCTTCCCTTTCCGCCCCCTATGTCTTTCCCCTCCCCGTCCTCCTTATCCATGCTCATCCTCCTCCCCCCACTCCTCCTCCGCCGCCTCCTCCTCCCCCTCCTCCGCCTCCTCCTCCACTTGCGTTTCTCAACCCATCGTCCTCCCCTGCCCTCCGAGCTCCCTCCGCTGCCCTCCAAGCTCCCTCCACTGCCCTCCGAGCTTCTTCTGAGCTCATTCCCCTTGGAGAAACTCAAAGACGTCATCTCCCCCCCCCGGCCCCCGTATCCGAGGCATCCCATCTTTCAAGCGGGGGATGCGGGCCAGGCGCCTGTTTTGGCGCCCCCGAATGTCGAAGGTGGAGCGCCGATGGCCTAATGTGCCCGCACGCTGCAAGTGCGTGCAGAGACTCATGCTCGGCAACAGCTCCAAGCCGCTCGCGCGCGGCCCAACCTCCGACGTCGTAGCGGGGAAGGACCTACCACAGGCCGCGCACGGCCTGGGGACGAAACTTCCAGAATATCCTAAGGCACGGCGAAGGAGCGAGGAACGGGGTACTGGGAAGAGAAGAGGAAGAGGCGGCAGAGGACGTGGCGGCGGAGAGAGCAGGCAGGAGGGAAGGAGGGCGCCACAGATGGACAAGAATACGGAGGGGACGGGAGCATGCGCGGAGCTCGGCTCATCTGACCAAGCCGCATGTGAATTTTGGCGGACGCTGCGCTCCACCGGCGCTTGGAGGCGGCTAGGCCTTCGGCGCAGGACGGCTCGGGAGAGCTGGATGGAAAGCGTGCCCAGGAAGTGAGGCAACAGGATCATGGCACGGGGTTCTGCCGCGGCGAGGCAGGCAGTACGTGAGAGCAAACTGTGATCACAGGCGAGAATGACGCTGGGGAGGGGCAAGGCGACCGATAACACCAGGCAGCACGTGTGAGCAAGCGATCCCTGGGATTTTCCCACTCGAGCTGCCAGCATCCGCTCATCCCCCCCCATCCATCGTCTCGCCTGCTCCCACTCGCCACTATTCCCTCCCCCGTCCCCTCCTCAGCGTCGCATCGGTTCCTCCTCTTTCCTTCCACCTTAGGCCCCCCTGTTTCGCTTTGTTTGTTGCTTCTCTCTTTCTCTCACTTCCTCCCTCTATCTGCCTCCTTGTTTGTGTCGATACCTCTCTCTCTATCTGTCTCTCTCCTGTGTCGGCTCAGGGGCTGTTTAGGCTGCTGAGGGCAGCCAGTGGTTATCAATTGGGCCTGTTCTGAAGTCTGAAAGCAAGCACGCGAAGGCTGCCTAACCCCGAGAAGCAACTTCATTTGCCTGCGCAGAAATCCTAAACTTAAGTCGGGCGTGTCCATCTACAGGGGGAATCGTCAAAAACAGTAAAAAATACTCTGGGGACGATTTTTGAGTATGTTTGAACATTCTTGTTTTGTTCGTTCGGGGGGTATTAACTTTTCGCAATAACTCCGCCTGAAACGGGGCATGACAGACCTAACCCTAAACGTGTCCTTGATTTTCGAGGGCGGGTTGTCTCGCGAACCACCCGACGCACGGCCCGAGAGTAAGCAAAGAGCCACCTGCAGTCCAGGAGAGGGCGCAGGAGGAAGTTGTGATTGGATGCATCGCGTGGTACATGCGGTGTAAGTGTAGTGTACATGTAGTATACATGTAATGTAAATGTAGGTGTACATGTGGTGTAAAGGTGGCACGTGTCGTGTAAATGTGGTGTAAAGATAGCCCAAACGTTTGCCACTGTTGCACTCGAGTCGTCTGGTGTCTTCCCAGGATCGACCTCCAATGCCAGTGGGCCACCCCAGACTGCACTGATCCCTTACAGTAGTAATCCCAGGCGGGTCCGCCGTATTCTCGGGGGCGTGGCAGGAATCGCCGGGAGGCCCCAGCGTGCGCGACATGCGACCTGGGGTCAATGTAATGTACATGTCATATAGCTGGAATGTTAATGTAGTGTAAAGGTAGTGTACGGACTGCGTAGAAGTAGTGTGAATGCTGTGTAAAAGTAATGCAATTTCTCGGCTTTGATTGTGAAAAAATGTTCGGTGTACGTCGGGCGGCTTCGGTGGGTCGGAAGAGCCCTTGCATAATGTGCTGCTCGGGAAGCGAACGAGGGGTGCGCAACAAAGGATGCTGTACATCCGCTGATCTCCACGCGGGAAAGCGCCCCCCCGTCGGGCTTAGGAACTGTTGTCAGAAAATAAGAAAAATGCTCTCTCGCCGCCCTCTGCAGCCAGAGAACGAGGGTCTCCGACACACCGCGCAGCGACTACCCGAGACGCACAACAATACAGTTGTTGGCATCGCGAGACTGTACACACGCATCCCGCCTTGTGACTGATTCGTGTCATCCACCTCCAGTATCCGCGCGCGCGCCATGGTTCCGAGAGGTCCTCGCCGCGCGCCTCCTGCGCCACAGCTGCCCAAACCACCTGGCAAAGACCCCCAAAAAGCTACCTGAACATATCGACCATATACCAACCTCAATCGGAAGGGACCCTGCGTCGCCGCAACTTCAGAGCAGTGGTGGTGCCGACCCAGCAGTCGTTGCATACAACGGACTCGCTCACAAGCGCTGAACTGATTTCGATACCATTTACCACCAACACCACTCCGACCCACGCAAACTCATGGGCGAGCTAATGGGAATTTGCGGGAAAACAAAATCAACTACAAAATGCTGCATGTCTCCCACACGCGCAAAATGTCGTAGACCGTGACCCATCACCAGTAGGGACCACGGTCGACGCCGATGCTCACCAGGGCAAAAACAAGGCCCCTCTCATCAGCCTGGATCCATAACTGGGGCGCCCCGTTACCACCGCGCCCAAAAAGGGGGGGTGACGAAACGTCGTGCACCAGTAGCGTCTCGCTTCGCACGCTAGAGGAACGCGATCGCTTACTACTGCAGATCTGAATTCAGGACAAACTTCCGGCACTCGCAGTACTGGGGCCCATTCATACGGACTACCCAGGCGGCAAAGAGAACCTGATCCAAGCGCCCCGTCGCAAGGCCAAGGCTACCAAGCCTCCGCCGGGACACATCCAAAGGACCATCTACCAGTTCGGACGGGAGGCGGTCGAGTGCCTCCATAACGCAGCCCATGTTACTCTCGACCCAGCGGGGGACATCGCCTGGATCCGCGAGGCCATTTGCGAGTCTGACGCCATCGCGATCACGCCTGCGCTCGAGAAACTGTTCGAGACACAATGCTCAGGAGCTGCAGCCGCTACCCAGGTGGGCCAGGCACGGCTCAGTAATAAGTTAAAACGACGCCGAATAGTATGACACCCCACGCAACCAGCTTGACGACGACCTCGCCGACTCGTTCATGGTCGCATGCACGTCGCACTTCCGCGCAGTTTTAAAGCAAGAAGCCATGGAGCTCTTTGGACGCCATGGCGCAGCGGCAGGCAAATGCAGGACTTCGACCACCTTCGGGATTAAGTCAGCGGACGTCCCTCTGATTCTCTCCGCCTCCAGGCAAGGATGCATCCAGTTCGACCCCAGCTACCGCGGTTCCAAAGGGCCCCTGCCTAGCAACTATACCACTGCGCGGAGCCCAGATGGTCGCCAGACCATGCGCAGGATAGTGTGCAAGACTGCCACCAAACATAGAGATGTTGGCGCTGCCCGCGAGGACGAAAGGGTGGGTATCAGGGTCAACGCACACACCCAGACAGCGAAACAAGTCGCCCTGAAACTCCAATGGGGCCGACGCTGCCATCGCCAACGCAAAGTGCCGAATCGCGGGCATCGAAACCACAGAGCGCCACCATGACGCAAAACGCAGTGGTCTTCGCATCTTGCCGCGGCACTGCGAAGTCCAACACACCGGCCTGGACAGGGCGGCCAGGGATGATTTCGACATTGCCATGGCGGCCAGCCCCCACTCGAACGCGACGGCCCACGCCCACGGGCCCGCCATCCCATGGACCATCGCCAAGACGGAGGCGTACGTCACTGCTGAAGTGGACTCCCCGGAAAGACCACCCGCTACGATCGCCTCACCAAAGACCATCGCGACGGAGAAACCCGAGCCGGAATCACGCCCAGGAGGAGTGGGAGTCTCTGCAAGACAAAGCGGGGGGTCCCGGGGGGGTCCCAAGGGGGTCCTGGGAGGGTCCCAAGGGGGGTCCCGGGGGGGGTCGCCATACGCTTTCACTCCCCGCACGTCCGGTGCGGTCCCCGCGCGGTTCCGGAACCCTGCGCGGCTTCCCGGTTCCAAAAATGGCCCCTGGAGGCCGAAAATGACGAAAGACTGAACAGGTAGAACAACTTCCCCTCCCTCTCCTCCTCCTACTCCTCCTCCTTCTCCTCCTCCTCTTCCTCCTCCTCCTCCTCTTCCTCCTCCTCCTCCTGCTCACTCTGCTAACCCCAGGCTCGAGGATCGAGGCTTTCTGGCGCCGCCGGAGCCCTCTCTTCGGCCACCCTCCTGCTGCTGCTGCTGCTGCTGCTGCTGCTGCTGCTGCTCCTCCTCCTCCTCCGGCTCCTCCTCCTCCAACTCCTCCTTCTCCCGCCACCCCCCTGTCCTACTCCTCCTCCCCTCCTCCTCCTCCTCCAACTCCTCCACCTCCTTCTCATCCTCTTCCCCCTCCTCCTCCTTCTCCCCCCTCCTCCCCCTCCTCCTCCCCCTCCTGCTCCAACCTCCACATCCACGCTCCTCCTGCCTCCTCCTCCCTACTCCTCCTCCCTCCTCCTCCTCCTCCTCCTCCTCCTCCTCTCCTCCTCCTCCTCCTCTCCCTCCTCCTCCTCCTCCTCTCCTCTCCTCCTCCGCCTCCTCCTCCCTCCTCCTCCCTCCTCCTTCCTCCTCTCCTCCTCCTCCTCCTCCTCCTCCTCCTCCTCCTCTCCTCCCCTCCTTCATCATCATCATCATCATCATCATCATCATCATCATCATCATCATCATCATCATCATCATCATCATCATCATCATCATCATCATCATCATCATCATCATCATCATCGTCATCATCATCATCATCATCATCATCATCATCATCATCATCATCATCATCATCATCATCATCATCATCATCATCATCATCATCATCATCATCATCATCATCATCATCATCATCATCATCATCATCATCATCATCATCATCATCATCATCATCATCATCATCATCATCATCATCATCATCATCATCATCATCATCATCATCATCATCATCATCATCATCATCATCATCATCATCATCTTCCATGGCCTCCGTCTCCGCCCGTCGCCGACGTCGTGGTCCTCGTCAGGGTCGGCTGCACCGGCCGTCAGGCCTTCGCAATTACCGAAAAATGTTCCCCAGACTATTGTTTGACTATTTTGAAGATTCCTCCTGTAGAGGGACATGCCCGACTTAGCACCAGCAGCTCTCGGACACTGTCAAACGCCTCGAAACAATGGTCACCAGCGCGGCCTCCGGCCAGGCCACCATTGCGCAGCAACGCCACCGAAACAAGGGATCCACGCGGTCCAATCGGAGCAGATCAGCCTGAACACAGGCCTGAGGAACCCCACGAATCAAATGGCGCCTCTCGTCTCACTGGCCCAAGCCCAGACGGCAGAAGCCACTCAGAGCCCGCCAAACCCCGCGCCGCTCCCTCCTGGACTCGCCAGCGAGGCCAGCCCCAGCGACCCACCCTGAAACCAAGAGAGGAGGAAGTGAATGGGCAACCGAGTAGGTGGCCATGGTGCGCTCCATGCCAGCACCACCGCGGGGACCGCATTTAAAGGGCCTCGACGGGCTCCCCTCACCCCGCCGAGGTTACACATGTAGAAGGACTTACATCGTCACTGGCCCCTGCAGGGGCAAGGCTCGCGGGTTAGCAATAGCCTGAGTTACGCTTTACGCTTAATGCTTCTAGCTTCTATGCGCCGCCGCTGTCCAGAGGTTGACCGCAAGTTTAGCTTGCTTGTGCTGGGAATACTTTGCTTGCGCGCGGCGCCCACATCATTTGGCTCAGCGACGCCCGCCTAGCACGCCACGCGCCAGCGCCCGCCAATTCCACTTCGACGTCATCTGGTGTTTCGACCCCATGAGAGTTCTCGCGCACGTCTAAACCCTGTCTGGAGGGGTGATTTCAAGTGGCCCAGGGATAGGGGCACCAGCCCCAACGAACCAGCAATTCTCCCGCAGCGCATGCGAAGGGGGAAATCATGCTGCACAGTTGTTCGCCAGCGTCGGCCACGAGCAGCATCGCGCTGCCCTTGCGGCATCGACCGAGTCCCTGAACAACAAACCAAGTCACCACCAAAACAAGCGCTGGGCGGAGCACGACTATCCTGCTGCTGGGAGACACTAACACTTCAGCCAGCCGCGCCCACGTCAGTCGGACCCAGTGTCAACCGCGGGACATACATCAGCTCCGCCGCTTGAGTCGGGCCTGTCCCCCTACAGGCGGATTTCGGAATACAAATCAACAATAGATAAAAACAAATCGTCGAAATAGCCGAATATACTTCAACAGATCGTCCCCAGACTATTTGGTTGATCCGTTTTTGAATATTCTCTCTTTACATGTACAAGCCGACGACGAGGAAGTAAACGCGCCGAAGGGTAGCAGGCGCCGTCCACACCCACCACCATCGGAAATCGGCGGCGCGCACCAGGGGGTGGAGGGAGGGGGGAAAGCTTCATAGGAGGCTGCTTCTTAGAAGGCGCCGGCCCTACATCTGCAGACAAGGCCCGCGCCTTCTAAGAAGCAAGGGTGCTTCTTAGAATCGGGAAGAAGTAAGACTCGGGTTCGGGGGTCTCGGGTTGGCCTGACGGTGCCATCAATGAAAATGACGAGACCCAGTCTGGAATTTGATGCGAGCTCCCACTGCAGACATGCCACGAAAATCGAAGCATCAAAGTCCGGGACGCGCTCGTCAAAAAACGCCCGCAAACCCGAGTTCCGGCTTACTCGAGTCTTACGTTTCCCCGGTAGAAGCCTTCCCCCATCCTCCTACCCCCTCCGCGCGTGGCCGCGGGAAACTGAAGGGTCCCCAAGACACACACAAACAAATGCACACAAATCCCAGTATACCCCATATGTTCCCATATCTTCTGGCTATTCGTCTTCCCCCCCCACTTCCCATAATTTCCCATATTTTCCTGGAGATCGACGATGAACTGTGTCGGTGTTTTTTCTCCCCTCCCGGAAAACATGAACAGCGTCTTTGCGCTCCACGGGGCCCTGCTGTGCGCCACGCCCCCTGGGCAGCCAGCTCCCCCAGAGCACTCGCGCTGCCAGGGGGCAGCGCGGTGCCCGCGGACAGTAGCCCCGGGGGACTGAGCAGGGACCGATTGTCCAGGCACTCCTATAGGCCTACCACGACGTGTTCGCAGAACCCAAAAGTGCTCGATGAACCAAAACAGTGTTCTTAGAACAGAAACCCGATGTGTTCAAACAAGACAGTCCCGGCCAGAAATGTTCTGAGAACATTTCGTACAGACCACGACAGGTTCTTAGAGCATTCTCTGGTGGGCCTATAGGCGAGCCAGGCCGCTTCGCCGCTGCTTGACAGCACCTGTTCAGCAGTCTCAAAGCTACAGCCCGGCATGCCAAACGGCCAAGGGGCACCAGCCCCTACGCCGAAAACCGAGAGGAACGACCAGCCTCTGGAGGACCCGCTCCCCCTGACCCTCCAGGACAGCAGCACAACTAGCACCAGGACCTTGACGTCCAAATTCACGTCGAGGTTTCAAAGTCCAGATGGGTCTGGAGTTCTATTTTCTCGCACTCTGGAAGGTCTGGGTCCACGGCCACGCTTCTTCGTGGCGACGTCTCTGGAGCTCGATGTGTTGGTTAAGGCTAGTCGCGGTCACGCCCAGTGCCACGGCCGCCCCCCTCCCCCCCTCCCCTGGTAACGCAATGACTCGCGCTGGCGCCGCTGGGGAAAGTCTAGAGGCTAGAGGCTAGAGGCGCCCATAAACGGTCGCAGGCTCACGTCGTGACGCTTTGTCGGCCCCCTCCGGCCGCTCCTCCACCCCGCAGAGACACGTCATCGCCAGAGAAGCAAGATCCAGGCCCTCGTCGCGTCATGGCACGAGGAATGTGCGCGGACAAGACGGGGGGCCAGGAAACGCCTTGAAAGAAGAAGAGGTGGCCGTGAAAGCGAGGGCAAGGCCATGAGATCCACCCTCCCCTGGTCCTCGCCCATCTTGGACGCCTCCGACCTCGGAGCGGCGTCCCTGTCTGAGTATCGTTTAACCGAGCCCCATCCCCAGCGGCGTGGCCTGGGCCCCGCTGGCCGATGTACACCCCTAGATGGGGATACAGGTCGTTCTCTTCGGGTTTCGAGGGGTGTATCCCCAACTGGGGTGGCAATTTGATGGGGGAGATGGGGATGGGGATCGTTTAAACGATAATTGCGGACTGTCGGCCACAGAGGCGCCCGTCGTCACCAGCGGCGGCGGCGGCGTCGTCGCCCCGTTGGCAGCGGCGGCGGAACGCGCCGCGCCTTCGAAGGCCGGCGCGGCTTGGGGCGTCCGGCGGGGTGGCGACGCGCGGCCAAGGCCGAGGCGCCCTCCCGGACCAGCCCCAGGGGGGGGGAACCCACCCAGCGAGCGTGTGCGAGTAGCCCAACGAACGAACTGATGAAGGAGTGAGACACCTCTCGGGGGAACGAAAGGGGGGGAAAGCAAAGGGTAGGATAGAGAATCAGCTCACGTAGCTGATTTTCCCAGCGCCTCCCAGCGCCGGGAGGCGCCCATGTATCGAGGAATGGGCCCGGCGGCGGGACCGAAACCAGCTGCATGCAGCAGGTTTCGTAACCCCCCTTTCCCTATCCCCCCCTTTCGTTCGGCCCGAACCTCGATGGACTGAGACCAAGTGTGTGAGACCACGGCATCCTGGATCTGGCACGTGTGGAGCACAGAAACACAAGCGTGCACCAGAACCGCGAGACAACTAACAAGGTTTGACGGAGACAACAGGCGCAACTCAAAGGGAAGAAGGCGGGATCTTCGATTTGTGCTACGTTCGCTTCGCGGGGCGCTCTGAAGAGACCGAGCCGAATTAGCCAGAAACCGACAATCGTGCGATTGTCCAGTGCTGCCGATGCCAGCGCGGCTCGCGGGAGAGGGGGGGACTAAAGGGGCCGACGAAGGGGGGAGGGAATTGCGAGGGAAGGGGAAGCGAATAAATCGAGGGGGGCATGCAGAACGGTGGTGCTCGAGCGCGCCAGGTGGGCAGTGGCTGACCCGCAGGGGGTAGGCAAGCATGGCGCAGTAACACTA
The DNA here is from genome assembly GCA_963575745.1 of Prorocentrum cordatum. Classification (NCBI taxonomy): domain Eukaryota; class Dinophyceae; order Prorocentrales; family Prorocentraceae; genus Prorocentrum; species Prorocentrum cordatum. The sequence goes on from CAUYUJ010008291.1 coordinate 317,928, forward strand.
TTGAAAAAGAGCCCGAACAGGCGAGAAAAGGCGGGGAGACGTACAGGCAAACGGGTAAGGAGGCGGTCCGAGACACACACACACAAACTCGCTCTCTCACGCACACACACACGCACACACACACACACACGTGGACGCACTCGCACACTCACTCACTCACTCATTCACTCATTTACTCACTCACTCACTCGCGCTCGCCCAGTCATTATGCCGGTCTCACAGACATACCACGCACATTGAACAAAAACGCAGCGGCATGCACAACATCATCATCACATGGGCATTCCCCCCACACGAACAACGACAGGATAAGGCAAGCCACCTGCGATCTCATGCTATCGACTATTCATAAGCGTTCCGCCGCTGCATGCCAACCTGTTTCTGCATGCCCACCTGCGGCTGCATACGTGCTACGCTGCCCCCTGGATCCAGGCGGTTTTGCCTCAGGAGACGTCGTCGTCGTCTTGTTCTTCGTCGTCATCGTCGTCATCATCATTACCACCACCACAACCAACACCATCATCATCATCATCATCATCATCATCATCATCATCATCATCATCATCATCATCATCATCACCATCATAATCATCGTCATCATCATCATCATCGTCATCATCATCATCATCATCGTCAGCATCATCCGCATCATCATCATCATCATCATCATCGTCGTCATCATCATCATCAGCAGCATCGTCAGTATCAGCATCATCAGCATAATCAGCATCATCATCAGCATCATCAGCATCATCATAATCAGCATCAGCATCAGCATCATCATCCTCATCCTCATCTTCATCATCGTCATCACGATCAGCAGACTTAGCTTCATCATCATCACATTCACCATCATCATAATCATCATCACCGATATCACCTTTGCCATCACCATCATCATCACTACCATCAACATCATCACCATCGTCATCATCATCACCACCATCATCATCAGCCTTCTCATCATCATCAGCATCATCAGCATCATTAGCATCATCACCTTTACCACCACCATCATCACCATCATCATCAACACCACCGCCACCACCACCACCATCATCATCACCACCACCACCATCATCATCGCCACCACCACCACCATCATCATCATCATCATCACCATCACCTTGACCACCACCACCACCATCATCACCATCATCATCAAGACCACCACCACCGCCACCACCACCATCGTCATCGTCATCATCATCAGCAGCGCCAGCTTCATCATCATCAGCAGCATCATCATCACCATGATCATTCCATCATAATCATCAGCAGCATCATCAGCATCAGCACCATCATCATCATAATCAGCATCGTCATCACCATCGTCATCAGCGTCGTCATCATCATCAGCGTCACCATCATCAGCGTCATCAGTATCATCATCATCGTTAGTGTTATCAAAGTTCCTCCCCCTCTTTCTCCTCCTCGTTCGTCCCCAATGATCCATCCCCTCTCCTGTGCCATGTCTTATCATTCATCATTCCTCTCCCCACCCTCCTCGACCTCCTCCTCATTCGCCTCCCCCCAATCGCCCTGCATCCGGCATCCTCCTCATCCTTCACGTCCTTCGCCCCTCCGCCCCCGCCAGCGGAGACAGCCCAGCGCCGCACTTGTTCTCAGGATGCGCGAACTTGCACAAGTCCTGGTACCTGATCGAGAGAAGAAGGCGAGGGAGAGAGAGAGAGAGAGAAACAAAACAATCCCGATCTGGAGGTGTATCTCCCGGGACGAGGTGAGGCTGCCTGCGAGAGGTGAGCCGTGACATGGCCCGTTTCAAACGAAAAGACATGACATGGCCCGTGACATGGCCCGTGACATGGCCATTGCCCGAGTTATCGAGTAGGGGGCGGGATGGGGGAGGTGACGGCCGATGCCCTGACCTTTTCGCTTTGGGCAGCCCCGCGTAGACCCGCGCGCACCAGTACTGCGCACCCCTGGGGGCAGGCTATCCGAGGGGGGCAGGGGAGGGGGTGCTGGGGCCAGGTGACCAGGGTGATTGCTAGACGCTAGACCCTTGAACAAAAAACAAGTGGCACGCGTGCCCTGGCTCTTGCACCAAGGAGCTGCGAAAGACAGGAAACGTTCGCCTCCTTCCTCCAGGAGTCCCCTTCCGTGGCCTGGGGGAGAGGGGGTAGGACTAACGACGAACGAACGAACGACGACGACGAACGAACAGAAAGAGGGCCGAGCTCAAGAACACAGCTGCCCAAGGTACTAGAGTTAGGTCGGGCATGTCCCCCTACAGGCGGATGTAGGACGAAAAATTTAAAATAGTTAAAACGTACTCCTAACATGCTCAATAATAGTCAACAATCGTCCCCAGATTATCTGTTCACTCTTTTGGAACATTTCTCACTGTAGAGGGACAGGCCCGCCTAAAAACTAAAGTCTACAGGGGCGGCGGGCCGAGCTCCCGCGGGCCTCTCTTGTGGCCCGCTGCAGGACGGGAGGGGGTCGGGGGGGGCGGGGGGGCGCAGAGCAGGGGCAGGGGCACGGAGAGGCGGATGGCGCGAGAGGGGGGGCGGGCGAGGCCTGGATCCTCCTCCGCCTCCCTCCTCCCTCCTCCCTCCCACCTCCCTCCTCCCTCGTCTCCTCCCTCCTCCTCCTCCCTCCTCTCCTCCTCCCTCTCCTCCTCCCCCTCCTCCCCTCTCCTCCTCTCCTCCTCCTCCTCCTCTCCTCCTCCTCCTCCTCCTCCCCCTCCTCCTCCTCCCTCCTCCTCCTCCTCCCTCCTCCTCCTCCTCCTCCTCCTCCTCCTCCTCCTCCTCCTCCTCCTCCTCTCCTCCTCCTCCTCCCTCCTCCTCCTCCCCTCCCTCCTCCCTCCTCCTCCTCGCGTCCTGGAGAAAGAGGGGCGTTATGAACTCTCCCCCCCGAATCCAGGGGGGCGGATCCAGGGGGGAGGGGGCCGGGCGAGGCCTGCGGCCGCGAAGGGGAGAGGAGGCGAGGGAGGAGGGAGGAGGAGGGAGGAGGAGGATGATGAGGAGGAGGAGGAAGAGGAGGGGGAGGAGGAGGAGGGGGAGGGAGGAGGAGGAGGAGGAGGAGGAGGAGGAGGAGGAGAGGAGGAGGATCAGAAGGAGGAGGAGGAGGAGGAGGAGGAGGATCAGGAGGAGGAGGATGACGAGGGAGGATCAGGAGGAGGAGGAGGACGAGGAGGGGGGAGCCCCTTGACGATGTGGCCGCCTGCACCAGCCCTTCGTCCTCCAGTGGCAGCACACCGGCGCGGCCTCGTCGCAGCGCCCGCCTGCACTCTGCGGGGAGTGGCTCTCCGCTCCCTCCTCGAGGAGGCGGCAGGAACCCGACTGCGAGAGAGGAGGAGAAGAAGAATGACGGCGACGACGACGACGAAGACGACGACGACGACGACGACGACGGGAGAAGGTGCTTCCGAGGCCCTCACTCACACCCTCAGAATGCGCTCACCGGCCTGTCGACCCAGATCCAACAGCGCCGTGCGGTGTGCCAGCCGCCCGCGCCCGAGACGGCAGCGGGTGGACGCCAACTGACAGCCACCCCCTCTCGGCTTGTGGGCTGCGACCTGCACATGTTGATTCACATTATTGGCATGTTTTCCACCACGACCACCATAAGTTGGAGGGGGAGGGGTCATCCTCGTCCTCCTCATCCACCTCCTCCCGCTCCTGCTCCTCCTCCTCCTCCTCCTCGTCCTCCTCCTTCTTCCCCCCTCCAACTGAGGGTAGTGGTGGTGGACAACAGGCCGATCATCACAAGCCCAGAGCGCAAACACCATGAGTAGGACAGATGGGGGCTGAGCCCCGCCCTCTGGAAGCATGCATGGGAGAGGCTGCCAACATGTGGGACAGTGGCTGGCACAGGGCGACAGGTGGTGGCACTCGCGCTTCACCTGACAACACTCCGGCAGGCGTGCTGCATCGTTGTTGTGCCAAGGCTACCGGCGGCAATGCGGGGGTGAGAACACAATGACCCCAAGCAAGAAATCGGTTTCGGTTTCGAATCGTGCCGTTCGCGGAGGCGATGGGAATCTACGCGATGTCGGCGATATTAGACCAAGTAAGCCGGGCAACATAATTCGCAATCTCGTTTCTCGCGGTGTGGCGCAGAACTTCCCTGTGGGTTGACCCAATGCTTGTCTTGTGGTTGTCCTGTGAGTTCTCCCATAGGCTGTCCAGGGGCTGTCTCGTGGTTGCTCCGTAATTGCCCTGTGTTAGTCCCGTGGGTTGTCCCGTGGCTGTCTCGTGGTTGTGCCATGGGTTGTGCCATGAATGTCCCACGAATTGTCCCGCGGGTTGTCCCGTGGGTTGACACGTGGGTTGTCCCATGGCTTTTCCGAGGTTGTCCGTCTTTAGATGTCTACGGGTTGTCCTGTAAACGTCCTGGGGGCTGTCCCGTGGACTGTTCCGTGGTCCTCCCGTGGGTTGTTTGATGGGTTGTCCCATGGTTGTCCCGTAGGGTTGTCCCATGGGTTGGCTCGCTGTTGTCTCGCATTGGAAAACACAGCAACCTGGAAATAGAAGACACATCAAAATGGCAATCGAATTGTAAACTGGACTGGCAATCGATACAACCATCAAACTGCAGCCGAAATTTGCCGGCCCAACGGGCCAGAGGCGTGCAAAGATCTCGGGTAACTACTTGACAATATTTCTAGCTCGCGCGCGCGGGGCGGCCCCTGGGGTCCCCGGACGAAAAGTACCCCGGCCGATCCCCGGCTGACCCCCGGGCGATCCCCAGGGGGAGGCTATTTTTCGCCACCCCTCACGAGGATCGTGGCCTCCGAGGGGAGGGCTGCCAACGACTGCCCCCCCTCCCGCCCCAAGGGGCCCCCAAGAGCCCCCCAAGAGGCCCCAGGGGAGCCCAATACGCCGCCAAGGAGCCCCAAGACGCTCCCAAAAAGCCCCCAAGAAGCCCCCAAGACGGCCCCAAGAGGCCCCAAATAGCGCTCCAGGGCCGGCGGAATGAGCGAAGCGATTAAATAAGCATCAAGCTGCACATACAAATTGCACATCCACTTGCAATCGGGATGCACATCGCCATGAACATCATAATGCACATCGACATAAACATCGAACTGCAACTGCTATCGACCTGCAAATCGAAATTAACCTCGAAATAAAGATCCCACCAGCCCTCTGGGCGCAGGTGGTATGATTGCTCTTTCCTCCCGTATTCCAAAAAGCCGTTCGGCAGGGGGGCATCACCGCTTCCCATTTGCAAACACCCCCCTCCCCCACTCGAACAACCACCAACCCGTGACCGTGCCGCCCCACCCCACCGTGCCTGTCACAAACACACTGCAGAGGGCACCTTGCGGCAACATGTGGATCACGTTCCGACGCTCCGCCCCGCGATCAATTCACGCTGTTGTGTGTGACAGGGACGGCGGGGCTGCCGGCACAGTGCCTCGTGTGTGCCGGCCCATCCTCCCTGCCAACACACATATCTGCCAAGCAAACGCTGCGGCAGAACATCCGACCATGCGCGGGCGTCCCGCGATCATGGTGCATGAATACTTCTGGCAGGGAGGATGGGGATGCCATGGCATGCCAGACGCACCTCGCTGGCATCGTGCGCCCGGCTGGCGTCTGCATTCATTCCGGATGGTTGTCGCTGGCGGCCGCTGCCTAAGCTGAGACTCGGATGCTACTGATGTGGTGGGAGGGCGGTGCGAGTGAGCGAGGTAGCAGTCCTTCGGAGGGACTAGCATGACCCCTCCCTCTACCCCCTACGCCTGTTTTTGTTAGGGAGGGGGGGGGCGCGAGGTGCCGTACGGCCCTTTTGGACCAAACATTGCTCCAAGTCGGCCCCAAAAGCCCCAAGATGACCGTCAAGATGGCTCAACATAGCGGGAGACGGAGCATGATAGAATCCCACGTGGCTCCGAGAGGCCCCAAGACGGCCCAAAGTGCTCCCGGAGCCCCCCAGGGGCCGAAATCGTCCCCAAACCTACGGATAATCACGGATGTTAGCCTTCTCGTCTTCGCTTCCGATGCGCCTCTGAGGAGCAAGAAGAGCCCCAGAGAGCCCCAAGAGGAGCCCGAGACGGCCCAAAAGGCCCCCTACGAGGCTCAAATAAGCAAAGTTTGGGCTTCCGAGGGGGCGCGGGATAGGGGGGGGAATAAGGCCATCCCTCTTGTTGAGCCACGGGGCCCAAAATCGTCCAATAAGACCCCCAAAGATCCCCAACAAAGAGCCCAAGAAGGCCACAGGACCCCCCAAAAAAGACCCCAAGATGGCCCCAGGACAGTCCCAAGAGAACCCCAAGAGGGCCCCCCCAAAAAACCAGGATAGCCCAGTAAGCCCTCCGAGAGGCTCTGATCACAAAAGGTCTCAAGAAGGCCTCACGTGCATTATCCTTCTACTCCTTTCCACTTCCTCCTCCTCCTCGTCCTTCAACTCCACCTCCTCCTCCTCCTCCTCCTCCTCCCCCTCCTCCTCCATCCTCCTCCTCACCCTTCTGGTCCTCGTCCTCCTCCTCATCATGTTTCTCCTCGCTCTCCTCATCATCCTCCCCTCCCTCAACCTCCTCATCCAAATAAATCTCATGGGCGTCGCTTCTTAATGGGATGGTGGGACACGCGAAGCGCCAATAATTAACTTACAATCGGAGGGCAAATCGAATTGCGCATCAGCATGTGAATCTAAAAACACAGAGGAGCGAAACTCTGAATGCACTCGAAATGCACATCGACATGGACATCGGAATGCTGATATGGCTGCAATCCCAGATCAAGCCGACGTCGTCGTCGTCGTCGGCCCCCTCCCGCCAGAACTCCCCTCTGCGCGTGGCCGACCGACCCCTCTGCGCGCCGCGGCCGCTCAGCGGTGGGATCGGAACGCCCACCCCCCACCCCCGAGGAGGAGGAGGAGGAGGAGGAGGAAGAAGAGGAGGACGAGCAAGAGGAGGAGAAGGAGGAGGAGGACCAGGAGCAGGAGAAGGAGGAGGAGGAGAAGAGGAAGGAGGAGGAGGAGGACAAGGAGGGAGGAGGAGGAGGAAAAGGAGAAGGAGAGGGGAGGAGGAGGAGGTGGAGGAGGAGGAGGAGGAGGAGGAGGAGGAAGAGGAGGAGGAGGAGGAGGAGGAGGAGGAGAAGAGGGAAACGGATGATGATGATGATGATGATGCTGATGATGATGATGATGCTGCTGATGATGATGATGATGATGATGATGGTGACCATGTTGATGATGACGATGACGATGATGGTGCTGCTGAAAATGATGAAGCTGATGATGATGATGATGATGATGCTGACGATGCTGGTGATGATGAGGATGAGGCTGATGATGATGAGGATGATGGTGCTGATGATGATGTGGATGATGCTGTTGTTTTTGTTGGTGATGATGATGATGATGAGGAGGAGGAGGAGGAGGAGGAGAAGGAGGAGCAGGAGGAGAAGAAGGAGGAGAAGGGGGGAAGGGGGGAGGAGGAGGAGGAAGAGGAGGAGGAGGAGGAGGAGGAGGAGGAGGTGGAGGGGGAGGGGGGCGGAGGAGGAGGGGGAAGAGGAGGGAGGAGGAGGACGAGGAGGAGGCTCTGGAGACTCTGGATGACGACGAGGTGTGCCGAGAACGATGCACCAGGCCAAACAGCAATACTCATAATCCCGCCGAACGCTCAACGGACGACTCAAGCGAAACTATGAACAGGCCTCTTGAAACCATTACCGACTTTCTCTCCAGAAGGGCCCCGCCCCTGGATGAGGTACCTTCCCTCGAAGTGCCTCGCAGACCCCAGGGGCGGTCTCCCCAAACACGGTTTGGAAATCAAAAACGCCCTAGACACACATCTGGCGGCGCATTCAAAACACCAAACCATTGGACCAGTGCGCCATAGCTTATGGGACGGGTGCGCTTCTCGGACCCCTTTGGGATCCCGAAGACACGGGAGGCGCGCGAGGTGTCCACGACGAGCACGACTATCTCCGCACCTCCCGCACACCCATCGTCCCTTAAACCTGTGAATTACATGGCCTCCATCCTCGCTTAGGACGACATGAGGCCCGCGCGCGGGTCTTCCTTCACTCACTTGCTGGGCGTCCTTCCAGCCGCCTTTTTGACACAGCCGCAGAACGCGCAGCACACATTTCAAAATCAAAGGTGCAGCCGCCTCGCGCATCTTCCGCAACTTCTTATTTGACTTCTCGCGGGGATGGCAGTCGGCGCCCAGCCTTGCAAACTAATCTGCGCTCTTGTTACCTGTCCAGTAGGGCAAGCGGACCCCTTGGTCGATGGCCCTGGTTCTGGACATGTGCGAAGGAATCCAAGCAACATCAATCTCTGTAACACCAATGTCTAATGCGACTTGCCAGCCATCTTTCCATGGCTCCATGCACTGATGGCCAACATTGCACCCGTACGGATAACCATGTGCCCATCCCTTCTTGGGGACTTCGTAGTCGGTTACAATCGTGGTGTACCCAGCTGACTTGTGCGTCAAAGCTTTGGTGGCCGCCCAGATCTCGCCTGCTCCAGATGTCTGCCATGGATAAGGCACTGGTCCAGATGCAGCCGCCACTGCAGCTCCTGCCCCATCAATCACCACAAGCGCCCATCCCGCTCTCGCTCGAACCTCACAGTGGGGCAAGAGGCAGCTGCCATCTGTACACACCACACCGCTGATTTGCCCACTGGCCGTACACTTGTGCCAATTGATAATGTCATCGAAGGTCGGCAACGGCGCATAGAAAGTCGGATCTGGCATGAGCCCTTTGGTAGTCATCATCGTGATGGGATGCCCTTGCCCATGCTATGCACGTCCCCACGTCAGCAGAGCACGCTCCTCACCAGTCCAACTGTATCGCTCCAGCGCGTGCCAATCACACCTGAAAATGCGGTGGGTATCGGTGCCAGCTTCCACACCACACATGGCACATAATGGGCTACGTACTGCTCGTACCTGGTCTAGACGCTCTTGGCAGTAGAACCCACCAGCCAACCATGTCCGCATTAGTCCAGCACCTTGAAGGTCTTCTGGTTGCCGCAGCGTGCTGATGAACTTCCTTGTTGGCTCCAGCAGTGGGGGCCCAGCTAGGCCTTCCATGCCTCGAGACTGTGGCACTTCTCGTAGAAGTCGTCGTTGAGCGACCTGATTCACGATGCGTTTCAGCGTAGCAGGTCCTGTCATGTAGGTTCAACTTGGCCCCACGCTCGGTAATCCAACAGTCCCACGAAGCCGTCGTCCAATTGAGCCGTTTGAGAGTCATTACCACTGCTCCAGCAGGCCCTCGTACCCCTCTCCACGTCCTCAGCTGATTCTGCGCTTGCATGGACGCCAAAGCCATGGCCCTGTCTTTGACCCATTCCCCATGCAGCGCTTCGAGCCAGTATAACAGTGGATACTCATCCGCAGCGAACGTGGGGTCTGTTCTGGGACAGTGCGACATCTGAAACTCCATGTTCCTGCACCGTCCGCGCGCCGTACCAAATAAGGCATGACCTGCAATGGCTCGCAGTTGCTTCAGCTGCGTATCAGACATACCCTTCACCGCCACAGTTTAAATTACCGATGCCAAGCCTCCTCCACGAAATAGTCGTCCCATCTGCCTTCCACCTAGTGCCAGTCGTCAGTATCTCGAAATCCTCCGGGACGTAGCCGCGACTCTAGCTTGCTGCACCGCTCCACCAGCTCCTCTTCGTAGTGTACGATCATTCCCAAGCTGTCTGGCAATTCGGTGCCTCTTGAACTTGTGTTGCTTAAGCGCAACCTCTATCTGCTTCTCAAGGTGGGTGCTGGTGGCGACGACGTGTCCTTTGTTCGGGCTGAGCTCAAGTCCAAGGTTGACCAACTCCTTGCACAGTCGTCGCGCCGCTGGTATGATGACCTGTAGTACTTGCTCGTACGTTCCAGTAGCCTGCAGGCTTCCCTCATCCACCACCTGTGTAAGACTAAGCGAGGGCCACAGTGTGTGGACCTGTCCGTAAGCACCCAGCGTGAACAACATCATCATTGTGGTGGCAAAGGCACAGCCGGCGATCACGCCATGATTGGTCTTCACTATATTTGAAACCATGTTACCATACCGTATCACGTCCTGCTGCATACGATTTGAGAAGTAGCGCTAGCCGTGACCCCTTGAATCCATGCCTGCACCCCACTGCCCATAACGTCGCATGCGGAATCTTTTCGAAAGCTTTCTTCAAGTCGAGCATGACAGTAGCCGTATGTCACTTGAGAGCTCGCCCAGCCTCTGCAAGTAGCGATTGTGTCCACACCGCCTGCTCTGAGCTACGCCCTGCCACCGCATAGTGGTAACTCTTCACATTGTTGTTGAGCCAGTCCTGCTGGTCCTTCTTGTGGGATTTGTTGTAGACTCGTAAAAGATCAGGTAGCAGCCCAATCAGACGATGTCCACCTTCAGGTTTCGGCAGCCTGGACATGACGTCGTTGGTCAGCTGAGGTGGCAACTCCCCGATGATCTCTGCCTTCTGCATGATGGTTGCGAAACTTGAGAGTGCGCTATCGGAGAGGAGGGCGACATTCCTCGGGCCGAGGTTGTCTATGCCTGATGCCGTGCTTGCCTTGAACGTAGAAGCAACTTTCCGCATGTGGTCTATGTCTAGAGTCTTCACGTCTTGATCCGAAGTGTGCAACTGTAAACCTGTACCACAACTGCGCTCGCCCTCTTGATGCCTCCAAACGCGCTTCCACTCTTCCAAGTCTGCCTGACGTCGTGCAGCATGCGACTGCACGCCTGCCGTTGGGTGAATGTCCGCCTGCGTCCACATGGCGGGTAGCTTGGACCATCTGCGTGCTTGCTTTTCGCCTTTCTCGACGGCATCAGCTATGAGCTTCCGCCACTGCTTGGCCCTGTCATTCGCGAACTTCACCTCGATACGAGTAGCCTCTTGGGCCGCACTCCAACTAGCATGTCGTAACCGTTCCTCCTCCCAGTTGAACTCGTGCTCGTATCGGTAGCGCCAGATGTCCCACTGCTCACCCATGTGGATTTTCTTGTCCTGTAGATTTCTCATCGTGTTGAGCCTGTCTTCGATGAACTTGCAGTCTCGTGTCCACTTGCGTTTGAGAGCATGCAACACATCCACCATGACCATAGCGGCCCCCCGCCAAATTCTTGATGCCGGGTTACCCTGCGGTGGCCTCCCTGGCGCCTTGCGTGCCGAAGCCGCTGACTTGTGCACTGGCGATGATGTCTGCGCCCGTCCTTGACACGCTTTGCTGTGCCGATCTCCCAGTTGAAACCGTTGGGCAAGCTCTTGATCTACCAAGCGGTGCCATTGAGCAAAACACCCGTGTAAATCTTCTTTGTCTTGCACGTAATCGCGCTCAGAAAGGACGCGCTGGTACGAAGGCGGGGCCGGCGCTGCTCCCATCGGGCATATCTTTGGGAACTTCTGGGGAATCTTCAGCTGCTGCTCCAAGGCTGCTCCTGGTCCAACTCGCAGTTTCAGCTGTACTCCCCAGTGCGTGGCAATCGAGACCCCCTCAATCCTGCTGACACTTGTGATGAGACCCTTGAAGTGCTTACTGACAACGAAGTAATCAAGGATCCTGCCTTCACCACATGCACGTGTCCATTGTGTAGGTGCCACTATCATCGCAGGTACCTGTGGTAAGATATTCAAACCATTAAGCTCCTCTGGTGTCATGTTCCAATCACCTCCGATGGTGAAGGGGCGTCCCAATCTCTGTAGTTGCTCCAGGACCAGTAGAACCAATCTTTGGTTCGCATCTTCGTATTCTCTTACTTTGTGCCCCGAAATCAAATAAATAGAACCAAGTATGAAACCACCAGGCAGCATGCCATCGACCCACTGCGTGGCCCATCGCCACTGTGGCACTGTCACGCCTCCAAGGTCTGGCGGTATAGCTGATGCAATCTTGGCGTATTCCAACTGCCACTCCAGCACTGGCCGCGCGTCCTTCACCGTGTCGCGCTGGTGGCATATGGCAGTCCCAGCCTTGATGTTTAAGCCTGAATCGCGCATCACCTATGCCTGGCTCGAGAATCTTGTGCTCTTGAAACAGAATGCCATCCGCATTGGGGTACATGTCCGTGATCTCCGCGGCCACCGTCGTCATCTTCACCGCTTCTT
>CAUYUJ010008291.1:336160-463660 GCA_963575745.1 Prorocentrum cordatum
TCCTAGGGCATGTACCCTTCCGAATTCGCGCCAAATTCTCTGACCCCTTGGGGGTCATACCCTCGCAGCGCTTCTTGATGTGTCTATCATCAACTGTCGCGAAGCGACCGCGCTTGCTGCAGGCGTGCATAAACCACTTGTCCACATAAAACAACGCGTGAGACTCGCGCAGCTCCAGGGCCCCCGCCGCGAATCTACGGGGCGCCTGCTGAACCTCAGGGGGCCGACTTCCCCCAGGGAGGGCCCTGCCCGCACAAGGAGTGGCCGCGAGCTTGAGCAGCCTGGCGCCCGGCGCCACCTGATCGCACACAGTGCACCTCCAGCCTGTGCCAGCCCTAGCAATGCAGTGGGCCGACTCTCGGACTGCTCGAGCACACTGGTTGGCGGGCAATCGCTTAGCAGCTGCCTTGCGTTCGCCATTCGCCTGCACTTCGGCGTTCGCTGAATCGGCCAACGCGCTCCTCGCGCGGCGTCGCACAAGGCTGGCGATGGCATCTGTTCGGTCCGTCTGCGGCTTTCCCCCCACCAGCCCAAACTCCCAAGCCAGCTCCGCCCCCTCCCTCGCCCAAATATCCGCCACTGCGTTGCCTGCCGCAGTCTCAAGCTGTTGGTCTGACGCCAGCAGCTCAGGGGATTCATCTGTATGAGAGGGAGTCCACTGCACTTCGACAGCGGCGGTGTCTGGCACGGCACGCCAGGCCTCACGGGCCCTGGCCCAGAGGTCCCCATCGGCCCCTGCGGGGCCGGGGTGCTCCATCTTTCGGCGCCACTTCCGAGCAACCGACACATGGTCAGTTAGAAACAGAAAAGCACCAGACATCTCCTCTAAAGCCATGCAAAAGGCCTGGATCTCGGAGCGCGGGACAGTCTGACGGCCTCCGAGCAGGGGACGAGCCAACGCAGCTTGCAGGACGAACTCTCCCTGGGACCGTTTCAGGGTGCAAATGGCCGATCCGCAGCGCCGTCGTCTGGGATCGTCAGAAAACAGCCCCCCCGAGCCGTCGCCGTAAACCTTTTAAACCCCGTCGCTTCCTCGAGAGGCCTCGAAGTCGCCCCCCCCCGCCCAGCCTGAGCTCCCGACCCTCCAGCCGCCCATCATCGAATAGGGGGTGAGTGAGGCGAGTAGGGGGGGAGCCGCGCTGCCATAAGGCTGGCTCAGCTTCTGCTTGTGCTAGCGCTGCCGCTACAAGGGGCTGGCTTTTGCTATAATCTTCATGCTCAGTGTTCCTGGAACATTCCCAATCTCTGTGCTTCAATGTTTCTGGGGGCAGCTTTACATCTCGGGCAATCTAACGTGACCTGAAATCCTTCTTCCCTGCATCGGGCTCGCGGCCACTGGCCGCCCGCGACCACCGTCGCGTTGAGCGCCAGCTGGTCGAGCATCCCTTTGCGCTCGAACCTTCGCTGCTCCATGACAATGGGCCACAGGTCGCCACCCTCCTGAAGGTTGTCGCCGCTCTCGTGCTTTGCGGCCTCCGTCCACAAGTCTCTCCTCAGATCGCCCTCTAAGTCGCCCAGCAGCTCCTGGAAGCAGCCCGCGGCGACAAAGCTGTCGTCCTCAGAGGCCGGCAGCTCCCACATCTCCATATCTTCTGGTCCAGGCCTATGCCATCGTGTCGCTGTCGTAGGTGTCCATCCTGCATCCATCAGCGTGGCCATAAGAGCGCCAGAAGGTCCACGAACCGCGCGCCACCGCTTCGCCCCCAAACGGTGCAACCTTGATTTAATGCCCGACCACGCCTTCGCAACTCGACGATGGATGCGTGGGAATTTCTGCCGCGTACCGATCCAGTCACGCACCACTCCCAAGCGAAGATCCACCGCGGGGTAATGAAGTCCCAGTTCCATGCCCAGCGTAGTGGTGAGACAACGTCCTCCAGCACCGCCTCCAGCCACTCTGCCAGCCTGGCGACGAAGCTGTGTGATCTCCTGCTTGGACATGCCAAAGTTCTGCTACCCGTAAACCGCCTGCGGCAGCACCCCCACGTTGTATAGTCCCTTGGACTCCTTTTTCAGCGCCGCGACCCTCCTGAGCTTGACAAGCTCGGCGAACCTCTTGTTCGCCTTGACTTGCCTCTGCTTACTCTTCGTCGTAACCCTTTTCCGTCCGCCAGCTGTGTCAAGCCCCAGGTCCGTCGCCGCCCCCGTAGCTTTAGCTGGTACCCCTCGGCGTCGTATTCGCTGCGCTGCCTTCTTCACTTGTCCCAGGTCCGAGCCGATCACTGTGGTCTTATCCGATATGGTCATTCTCTGTCGCGTCAGTCCCGTGCAAATATCCGTCGAGACCTCCACCAGCTGCTCACCAACAGTGTTGGCGCTGCCCTCGCATCTGGCCACCGTATCATCAACGAATGTCCGTAATCCCGCTGATGGAGTCCTCCGATGGGCCAATTCTAGCACTGGGTGCAGAAATACGCCTCGGGCTGATCCTGCCACCAGCGGTCTGGTCGGCCAGATGGCCTCGCTGGTGATGGATCGCTCCTGCAGATGCCGCGGCCCAGAGAACATGACCACTTCCAATCCCACAGCAACTGCTTGAAAACCTGCCTTGCAAGCTATCTGCATCAGAATCACCAGGGATACCGTGTCATAGAATTTCTCGATGTCTAACAATAAAGTCATGGCCGATGCCCCAATCTCAATTCCCGTCTCGTCCAATATGGCGCGCAGCAGTCCTGCTCTGAAGGCCGAACTGCCCTTGATCGCCGTGTCCCAATGATCAGATAAACCAGCACACCATATAGAGCACACGCCGCCACGCGCTCTCGACCACAACTTGACTGGAAGTGGTAGCATGCCCAGCACCCTATCTCCCGCTGCAGGACCTGGTTTAGCCACCATCGCACACTTTGTCGCCGATAACTGCCGTGGCCAAGCCAATGTGCTTTCACTCCGTTGCTGTATACCTAACAGCTCTCCCTTTGCCGTCGTGGGGAGTCCGTCAATGTCCGAGGGACCCGGTTGGTCCAAGCCTTTTGCCTTCGATGCCGCCGTCACACGCAGAGCGTCATTCAGCATGTCCATGTCGATAGGGCCCAGGTCCTCCTGTATAGCTCTGCGCCGCGTGCACTCCAGCTGTTCAATAATGTCCTCCCGAGTGTCGACTGGGTCCGTCCAAATAGACTCCCATTTGCTGGCCTTCGCGTTCATGATGATGGTGGGGTCAGCCGTCACAAAATGTGGTCGTATCGCCATCTCGTATCTAGGTGCCTCCTTCGGTTTGACGTGTCTGTGTAAAATCCCCGCCTTAGTTTGCCAGGCCTTCTTCGCCCAGGTAGCAAAGCTTTTCCTCGCCGACGTCATCGATCTGGACGATGCCTTGGCCAGGTGTTCCTCCGTTTGGGCAACCAGATTTGCCAGCTGCCCCACGTCTAAGTCTAGAATGTCCTCTGCCATGTGGAAGTACATGTTGCTGCTGGTCTCGGTGACGTGCTTGCTAAAAGCGTCCTTGTGCGGGATGCCTATCAGGACTCCGATCTGCTTAAGGATTCGCTTGACACACATGCTCTGCTGCTTGACGTCCGTACAATTCACCACCAGTGACTGATATCGCACCAAATCAGTAGTCAAGATGCTCCATTCCTCAGCTGGTCCATATCTCATGTGTGTCCTTCCTGGTGTGGGTTTCGCACGTATCCATCGTATGCCAAAGCCCGACGCTCGACCCCTGCACCGCTGCGCATCCTGATCCTCCACCTGCTCATTAATGATGTGGGCCTCCTCTACCTTCGCGACCCACTCTCCGTACTGCTCCGTCAGCTGGTACTCGTCATCCTGGTGCCTCGCGCTCCTGATGATCATCTTGTCACCTATGTTGCGCATCTCCTCCGCCAGCTCCTTCTTGTGATCCATGAAGCTGACCTGCTCCCAGATCTCGTCCGTGATGTTGTAGGGCTTCCTCGGCGCCGAGTTGATATGGCTGTCGGTCGCCGTCTCCAGGAGGAGGAGGAGGAGGAGGAGACAAATGAGAAATGGGATGAGGATGAGGTTGAGGAGCCCTCATCTGGCCTGGGCCAGCTGGCGGCGGCGCCGCCCGGCCTGCGAGCGGCGCCGCGGGGGCCTGCCCAGCCAGGGCCGTCGCCGGGGGCGGCTGCCTCTCGCCCGCCGGCGGCGGGGCGGAGGGCCCGCGGCGCCCCCCCGGCCCGCACTGCTTCCGCCGCAAGATCCTCGACGCTCGATCCTCGATCCTCGACATCCTCGATCCTCGATATCCTCGAGCCTCGATCCTTGATCCTCGATCCTTGATCCACGATCCTCGATCCTCGAACCTCGAACCTCGATCCTCGATCCTCGATGCTCGAACCTCGAATCTCGATGCCCGCCCTCAGCCCAGATCCCAAAGGAGAGCTGATCTTCTCCATCTGGGCGGTTCTCCTCGACGTCGGCCTCTGGGGCCCGCCGCTTGGCCCCTGGGGCCGTCAAAGACGGATCCAGAGCGAAAAACTACCCCCAGGGTTCTGATGTTCCAACCAACTTTGGACTTGATCACCAGAAAGAATTGGGTCGTCGGGTTGGGTTGGGGTGGTCTGGTAGGTAGTCAGGATGGGAAAAGGGGGGAGGAGGCGAGTGGGAAGGGAGGGGGGAGGAGGGGAGGGGAGGGGAGGGGAGGGGAGGGATGGAATCCGGATGTGGGCCGGGGGGGGGGGGCGGGGGAGACGGCGCAGCTCCTCCGTCCGCGTGCCGCGCGCATGGCTGGGCCGGGTGGGGGAAGGGCTGTGGCAGAGGAGCAGGTCGGGGCGGCCCCAACGATCAATGCTGGGATTTCCTTGGGACGATGATGTTCCAACATACTTTGACCTTGATAGCCAAGACAAAAAATCGAACACCAAGGAAGTACCGAAGCTGGAGGGCTTTCGTTCGTCGGGCCCTAGGGTGCGATACTCGGTCGGCACTGTCTCGATGCTTTCCCGGGTGCTCCGAATTACTTCTCGGAAGATGTGGTCCTGAAGTACGATTTTGGAGTCCCGAAACGGTGCGGTGACGGACCGTGCGGTGACCTCGAAATCCCCCCAGACCTCACCGCACGGTCCGTCACCGCACGGTTTTGGGACCCTGGAGGCCCCTGTCGCCCGAGACGTCCACGGAGAGGGACTCGAGTCCCAAAATCGTGCGGTGACCCCGAATCCCCACCGACTCACGACTCACCGCACGGTGTGGTCACAGCCCCGTTTGGGGGCCCCCGAACGATGGGAGCAACATAACCCTGGGGCAAGGGTCGAGATTTTTTGGGCCGCGGATTGAAGAATTCACGTCCGAGGATGTCTGGGCCAGGCCCGCGCTGCCTCCGCTCGCGCCCCTGGGGAAACGCAGGAGCCCTCGGTGCCCGTGCGGTGGAGCGCAGGGAGCCACGAGGGCGGAGCCGAGCCCGAAGCGGATTCGTCTGAGCTCTTCAGGGCTGAACCTAAACGGTGTTTTTCGTTTTCGGTTTGTTTTCGTTTCCCTCGTTTTGTCCTCAATCCGCCTTTAACGCAAACCGAAATCGAAACGAAAACGGCCCACGAAATTGCCAAACACCGTTGAGGTCTACCCCTGGAGCTCTTACCCCTGGCCTGAGGGGCGGCGTTGGTCCCTGACGGCGACTACTTGGAGGCCAGTGTGCCCGCCATCGGGGAGCAGCAAATTGCACCGGCCTATCAGCGCGGATGCCTCGGATCGGCGCCAGAGTGACCTGGCGGCGCCTCCGGCGCCGCCTCCGCACGCAGGGAGGGGGATCCAGCGCAGATCCGAGAAATCCGCTCGGCCCTACCAAAGTGTATGGTTATGCCATTTCTTGTTCCCCTAGGCCAGGGGGTGAGGGGCGAGCGTCGGGAAGGGCTCCGCTCAGATAGGGGAAACATCGAGCTGGCATCGGCGATACCTCGCCATAGATGGACGATAGGCCCTTCCCCCTCGATAGTGAATCCGTACGCTCCTGGGCGGGGTGGACTTTCAGTCAGGACCCTATAGGCGACGAATGGGCGATGGGGGATCCATGCATCCCCCACTGAGCCTCCAGTTAAAACGTGTATGAAGGACGGGTGGTAAGGACGCAGGACACTTGGAGGCCAAAATTGAGACGTCTTGGGCGTCGGGCGACCACTGAAAACGGCACAGGACGGGCCGCAGAAGCAAGGACACAAGGGTAAACTTAGATGAAGGCGCGTGTCCTTACTAGGCGTAGGTCGAGAATATTCTAAAACAGTCAAAAATAATCAAAAATCGTTTCAAAATTATTTTTCACATACTGTTGAATATGCCCCCTGTAGAGGAACACGCCCGACTTCATACTAGGCGCGTGGACTGTGTTCCCCGCCCATGAGGGGATCGAGACGAGGGCAGGCGCAAACGCTGGTCCACGCGCATGCGAGAGGCGCCAGTCCGCCAACTTCAGATGAGGTTGCCGAGCAGGGGAGAAATCGACTGCATCACATATGAACGACGATTTCACACGGGTCTTACGAGAGATGACGTAGCGACCTTACGCGGTGGCTTACGCGGGCCGCCGGTGCGGCACGCCGCACGCCACATTGGAGACGAGGGCGCTCACCCGCGACCATACGCGAGCAACTTACGCGCCAATGTCGGCGCAGACGATCCCGGTTCTTTGCATCGCTCACATAAACTAAGGCAGAGCACCAGCGCTCCCCCAGCCGAAGCAGTTCCCAGTCGAAGCATGTCTCTTCTGGGGGGTTCTCTTGGCGGAGCCTCCCCAGCGGTCAGGGCAGCAGGGCTGCGCAGGGCGACTTGACACTCTATCTGCAACTCGCGGTGTTGAAGTTCGGCCCAACATCCGCAAACCCACAGAAGGTAACGCGGCCTTTGCACAGTAAGATGTGGCCTTCGTGCACCATGTGCCCGTGAACGGAGACTCGGAGACGCAGGCGGCGAGGGGGTCGGCCAATTCAAATCTACTCAAGGTCCTCGTCGATTGATGCTTGCCGACCTGCGCGACAACCACTCGTCGTCCTCTAGCCGGCTTCTGACTCTCCCGTGTGGAAGGTGTGGCTGCAGCGAGGGCCCCATACTGCGGACGAACCGTGCGCAAAAACGAGGCGGGCGGCAGATCGCACCGGCTTGCTGCAGGCAGTGCGCCTCCAGGTGTCCCTGGCCACAGGCACGAAACTGTTGCTGGAGGCATCGGGGAATGCGATCACAACCCTGCGCCTACGCTTAAGTCGGGCATGTCCCTCTCCAGGAGGAATACTCAAAAATAGTCAAACAATAGTCTGGGGACGACTTTTCTACTACTCTACCCAGTTGGGAGCATCTTTTCCTCCAAAATCCGCATGTGGGGGGACACGCCCGACCCAACCCTGGCAACAGGCACGAAGCTGCTGGTATCGGGGAGTGCGATCACCACCCTGCGCCTGCGCACCACACGCGAGGGCCAGATGAGATGCGCAGCACGGCCTGGGTTCCTGGGCCCACCGGCGCGCTCCAGGATGACGGACGCGCTGCGATCCCGAGAGCGGCGAGCCGTAGCCTCAAGTTCAGCACCATCGCCAACCAAGTCTGGGCGCTCGCAGACCGCGTCGTTGCCACGTGTAGAATCCAGGAGACTTGCCGTCCCGTGGGGAATGATGCATCTCTTGCTTCGACGGCGAGCGAGGGGGGGGAAATGAGAAGGCGAAGGCCCTCTCAGAAGGCTCGGACGTCCCCCGGCCTTCCGAGAAGTTTCTAAGCCTTCCCCGAAGACAGGGAACATTTCTCAGAAGGCGCGAGGGCTTCTGAGAAGTCCCGCCGCCTTCTGAGAAGGCCTTCTCCTTGTCACTTCTCGGGGATAGTCTGCCCCGGGTCA
The DNA here is from genome assembly GCA_963575745.1 of Prorocentrum cordatum. Classification (NCBI taxonomy): domain Eukaryota; class Dinophyceae; order Prorocentrales; family Prorocentraceae; genus Prorocentrum; species Prorocentrum cordatum. The sequence continues at coordinate 343,938 of CAUYUJ010008291.1, forward strand.
ATCCAGACCCGGGTCAGTCATGACCCGGGTCAGTCAGGCCTTGTAGAATCCTGCAAGATCCTGCAAGATCCTGCACCCAAACCCGGGTCAATGCGAAGGATCCTGCAGGATCCTGCAGGATCCTGCTGCACCCAGACCCGGGCCAATGCGACCCTGGCTCTGCAGGATCCTGCAAGATCGGGCGCTGTGGCTGACCCCCGCCTGCATCGACCCCCGTCTCAAAACTCCCGAACTTCCCCCCTCGCTCGCCGCCGGTTACTCCTGCCTGGTTCTGCCGGCCGTCCGCCGGCTTCCGCCAGTGGAGCCGCCCCCAGTTTTACTTTCGCCGGCTTCCGCCGCCTTTACGCCGCCTTCCCAAAATAGTCAAAAAATACCCAAACATACTCAAAATAGTGATGACAAAAATCGTCCCCATATTATTTGTGGACTATTTTTGAATACTCCCCCTGTATAGGACTCAAACATAGAACCCAGAAACCCTGCCATCCCGTAAGGGATGCACCTCGTACTCCCGCCGGGTTCCGCCAGCCGTCCGCCAGCTTCCGCCGGTGTTACTTCCGCCGGCTTCCGCCGCCCTTACAGTGGCGGCCAGTCCACAAGAAACCCTCCACTTGAAACCCAGGACGTCCCTGTATTTTTGGTGTGGGGACGTCGCGCTTTCCACAGCAAAACCATCGAGACCCAGGAAACCCAGGGCACCCTGGAGGCAAGCAAGGTGTTTCTTAGCATGGGCCTCCTCTGTATTTGAGCAGGGACCGACGCTTTTCTTAGAGGAACAGGCAAACACGGCATAAACATAAACGTTTGACGGTCCACGCGGATTTCTTGGATCTGAGCTCGAGCCCCCCTCCCTGGCGCGAAGAGCGCGCCAGGGGCGGCGCCGCCAGAGTCCCAACGCAGATCCAAGAAATCCGTGCGGACCGCCAAACGGTTCTGTTTATGCATTGTGCTGTTCTTCGAATCTTGTCCGGCCATAGGGCCCACGTCTCGGGAATGCCGGCCACCTCCCCCCTGAGAAGCGACGATAGGGGGGGGACTGGCATAGGAGGGGATGCATCGACCTGGAATCGGCGATACATCGCCGACAGATCAGCGATAGGGCCCCGATAGTGAGGCCGCACCTTCCTGGGCGGGTTGAGGCTATCGGGCTCCTGTCGGCGATCCACGGGCGATTGGGGGTCGATGCATCCCCCCCCTGTGCTTATCCCCCCGATCGTTGACCCTGACCCCCACGTAGCTCCGCCCTCGGCACACTTGCCTCCCCGTGGCGGGCCCAGGTCCGAGGTGGGACTGGCTTTAGGTCGGGCGTGTCCTCCTACAGGCTGATTTTGGGTGACCGATTAAAAATAGTTAAAAAACCAAAAATGGTAAAGGCCTATTTTTTCAAACATCGTCCCCAGACGATGTTTTAACTATTTTCGGGTATTCGGCGGTGGACAAACCTCTCTTTAGCAAACCACCCTGTAGTGAAAACGGCCCAGGACCGAAACCAACGGACCTGGACCCGCAAAAATGACGGCCGCGACGCCCTCTCGCGAACAGAAGACGGCCAATTCGCTAATCGGCAGGGCAGGAGGTCGATCCACCTCCGAGATATGCCTCCTGCAGAGGGACGGGCGCGACTTCGGACTGGCTCGGCCTCCCCCGACCGCGGCGCCCGGAGGCACGGCCAGCGCAGGCCACTCGCTGTCTTCCCCCAAAGCCAGTTTTTGCGGAACGCGGGCCGAAAAACCCAGGGAGAGAAGGGCAGCACAGCCGAATCCCCAGCGACACTCCTCCTCCTCCTCCTCCCCCTCCTCCTCTTCCTCCTCCTCCTCCTCCTCCTCCTCCTCCTCCTCCTGCCTGGAGCGAAAACAAGCATGAATGCCGTCAAGGAGTAGGAGGGATAGTGGGGGAGAGAAGGGATGAGATAAGAGGGGCGAGCGAGGAGGAAGCAGGAGCACAAGCGAGGAGGAGCACGGGGAAACAGGAGGGAGGATATATATATATATATATATATATATATAGAAGGGAAGAAAAGGAGGCAGCAGGCAGGAGCAGGCGGGAGGCGAGAGGAGAGACGGATGGAGAGAAATGTAGGGACGCGGAGCGATGCGAGGGGGGGGGGGGCCTTCACCGCCACCGCCGGTGCCTGCCCCCGTTCCCTCCCCTCCAGCGGTGCGTGCTCGGCGTCGCCCGCTCCTGGCCCACGACGACCTGCGGGGAGCCCGCGTCCCGATTCCCCGCACGATGCCCCGCCGTTCTGGTGTTAGGTCGGGCGTGACCTCCTACAGGCGGATTCTGGAAGAAGAACAACTGGCACGCGTGGCATGGCTCTTGCACAGAAAGGAAGGGGGAGGAGGCGGCGGGGGCACGCTGGCTAGTGGTGGATGGGGCGATGGGGTGGGTATTCGCGATGGGGGGGCGGTGCCGCGCAGAAATAAGGGGTAGGGGCGGAGGGGGCGCGTTGGCTGGCGGGTGGGGTGATGCAGAGGGGGCGCTCGGGATGGGGGGGGCGGTGCCGCGCAGAAATCCGCCGACCCTGTCGGCGTGTGTGAGGGGCTGTGCCGTTCGTCGTTGTCGTCGTCGTCGTCGCTGCAGTGCTCTAGCGGGCTTGAAGGAAATCGACCCATGTCGTAATCACGTCAAAGGGAACCCTCTTCTCCCGAGGGGGCCCCGAGGGGGGGGCCCGGGGGTGTCGCCACCCAGATACGCTGAATAATAACTTTCCAGATTTGGCACGGATGCAGCGCAGGGGCTCATCAAAATGGGCCTGTCGTTAGGTGGCGAATGTTGTTTTTCCCTGGTTGGACCAGATGGCTATGGAATGCAACATGCTGTGCTACTCGTATCCTACCCTGCTCTGCCCTACTCTGCTCTACTCTGCTCTACCTCAGGGCACTAAGAAGATACATCAAGTGCGTTATGAATCCCGACACAGCTTCTCACGGTCGCCACCAAAACCTCGCTTGGTGCGGCCGTGCTTTCTTAGATAGTGAAGCGCGGGATCCACGGCGGGACTACCCGCGCGGCGGTGCCCCACGGGCGTGCTTTCGCACCCTCGTAGGGGGTAGGCGAAAATACCCGCACTACGCGTAGCACAGCGAAACTCCCCGCTTTACCTTTCCGGCGCGGCGCCCCCCGAAACCGCTGACCCAAACCATCCGGCTACCGTGCCGTGGACCTCGCGCGCCCCTCGCCGCGCCTATGGCGAGCTCACTCTGGCCGCTCTGGGACTCGGAGCCGAGGCCGGCCAGACATCGCCGCATCATCTTCCCGTCGACGTGCTTCGCGGGAAGGTTGGCTGGATTGCTCTCGCCCTTCGTCTTCGCGACGCTAAGTCGTTTCTCGGCCACTGCTCGCTGTAGCCGCAGTGCCTGCGCATGCAGATGGCGAATCTTGCCAATGCCACGCCTGGAGGCGATACCGATACATGCGGACGCGTCTGCTCGGAGCCTTCCACTGTAAGCCATGCCGTAGTCCTTGGCCATGAAGGTCATGCCCACAAGACGTGAATCTGCTCTGACCATGCCGTAGTTCTCCGACTCCCCGCTGGAGGTGGCAATGGTCTTCTGCGTCGTAGAATACGCTGCCAACATGTGGCTGCCGTGCATAGTCACACCAGCGGATGTTGACCTCCGAAAGACTTTACACCCAGCGTGGCCCGTGTCGGTATGCTATACCAACTTGCTCTGCTCTGGCCGCCGTCGGAACGCCTGCGCGACCCGCGGCGCCGACGCGAGACGCCGAGCGATCCTTTTGATCTCCTCCATCGGGCTTCTCGTTGGATTCTGCGTTGCCCTTGCTGCCTCCTTGGCAGGGTACAGCAACTCTGGTCGATCAATTGCTTGGTGCGCTGTCCTCGTGGTGACTGAACGGAACAAGGTCGCTGCAACTCTGTCGAGAACTGGATCGTCCTTTGGGTCCGGTATGGCATATGGCAATAGCCGCGCCTGGAGACACCGCCCCTTTTGAATCCCTCCGGAGATCCACCTGCCGGATCGTGATCTGCGCGCGCCTTGGGTCGCACTCCCACTCAGGACAGCCCCTCGACGCATCGAGCCGAATGATGCGATTCAAGCATCGGACTTCCTTGTCGTCGTGGACTCCTGGACCCAGCAGGCCAATCTTCTTCATCTTGATGTGCAGCCGCATCTGTTCCTCCACCCATCAAACATCTGCGCGCGAACTTAGATGAACGAAACCATCTCCGTGCACCCGAGCCCTCACACGGCACTTACCGCGAAGAAACAAGCATGGGCGACTCAAGCCGTGGGTAAAACCAAGACGCTCGACCAACGCGCTGCTGTAGAAACGCCCCCAGTTGCGTCCTGCTCGACGGGCCCCATACATGCTCTTCAACATGCGCCAGCACCACCCTTGTCGGCGCCGCTCTGGCGGCGCGTCAACATAGATGAACTCATCTGTCGGACTGTGATAATGGGCGCGCGTAGCATCCGTGAACAACTACACCGTGTCTCCGCGCGCCTGCGCCTCCGCGTCGTGTCCGGGCGCGGTCGCCATCAAAGAACACAGGATACGCAGCGCCTTTAGAGGCGGCGTGGCTGCGAATGCCCCTTCTCCTTCACCTTGAATTCTTTAGCGCAGAGGCGGCTCCTGTAGTTGGGGTCATTATGGCCCCCTTTGTTGGCGTCAGCCCAACGAACTCCGATCGGTTCTTTCCTGCTGCCTGCAACGCCTCCTCTACACGAGCCCAAGCGCATACCTTGAAGTCATCAACTTCGCTCAACTCGGCCTCGCGAGCCTTCTCAACGAGCACTGGGTCGAGGACGAACCCGGACACGTCGTCGACGCAACTACAGGTCTCCTGCATGGTCCGACCAATCACCCATCGAAAAGTGTTCGTGCAAGTCCTCCTCCGGCCCCAGGGGCGCGCTCGCTTGCGGCGCGTCGGCGCCTGCCGGCTGGGCCCCAGAAACGGAGGCAGAACTCCCCGCGCCCCCTGCCCCCGGCCCCAATGCCGCGGCAGGCGCGGTGCTGCCCGCAACACTGCCGCCCTGCGGTCCTGCGCCTGCAGGGGCGGAACTTCCCGCGCCCTGTCCGAGCGCCTGCTGGGCCTCCACCTGTCTCTGGAGGTGGTCGGCTAGGGCTTCCGTGATCCTCTCGCCCGCCTCTCTCAGGCGTTTCTTTCCTTGGTCGGTCTTCCCGATCGCTTCCGCCAAGCGCTTCCTACAACCGTCGGCGCGGTGTTGCGCTGTCCTCTGACCGCGCATGTCCGCCTCGCACCGCGGACGCCCTCGCGTCCAGCCGTGCCCCCTGTGGTTTTGCTTGGCGATGTGCATCCGTTTTTTTTTTCTCTCGAAACGACCTCTGGCTCATGCCCCTGAGGATCCGGCGGCGCCGTCGACGGCTCCGGGATGTCAATCGCCACCAGCCCGGAGGACTCCGGCAGCGATTGCGACGCTTCCCCTGGGACAGGATCCAGCCGCGCCCCCTTCGCAGCCAGCAGCGCTTCCGCATCGCAGCGCGTGCCGGGCGGCAGTCGGCGGATATCAGCCGACCTACCCGCCCCATCCTTCGCGCCGATATAGAACTCGGGAACATCGTCTCTGCGCCCCAAGAAGACGCCCTCCAATCACTCGGGGTCGAGTTTGCTGAGACGACCACTGTCGCCCCGCCGTCTCCTGTGGAAGACTTTCTTACCAAAGGTTGGGAGACCAATCTTGAAACGCTTTCCTTTGGCACGCTCGCACGGCGCCCTGCCGCCGGCCCCCTGCTCGCACCGAGACAACGAGAAAACGGCGAACTGCGCAAGCCAGTGTAGATTTATCGACCGGGGATCGAGCGCGATCTTGAAGGCCCTCTCCGTTGACGCCCCCAGGGTTCTCACCGCCCCAGAAATGGATTGCATCGCCCTCTCCATCGAGCCATTACATTGAACCCCCCCCTACCTTAGCAGGCCCAGGGGCGACCTCAAATTCAGCGCCAAGCTGAGCAATCGCGCCTTCCTTCATCGCAACAAGTGGGTTCTCCTGGTCTGACTTGTAGATGAATTTCCTCCTCCCCCAATCCCTGACATCACGGGCCTCCTGTCCGACTGCAGCCTCGTGAACCTTCCGGGGGGGCGCCCGCGCAGTCTCGAGGCGGGTCTTGCGATCCACCTTCGCCGGGCATGCGAGCGCCCGTTGGTCAGAGCCACCCAACATGAAATTGCCCTTGGACATCGTCGGCGTCGCGCGCTCTAACTCCGCTGCAAGGTCGGCGCGGGCCGCCGCCGCACCGCGCCCCTTCGCGCAGTCTGGGCGCCAAGACCGGAACGGCAGGTGCTGCGAAGCTTCGGGTTCCCCCACCCTTCTCTGCGCTGGGTCGCTTGGCGACCTCGTGGGAGCGCAGACCTCGCTACTGAACTCCTCCTCATGCCGGACCTCTGCTCCCGGAGGGGCCTGTTCAGGCGGATCCCTGGGTGGGCCCATGGGGTCGCCTCCGCTGCCCCGGGCCCCGCCCTGGGCGCCTCCTCCGGCGCTCCTCGAGGGCGGGTCTGCCCGCGCCTTCTGCTGCTGGCCCTTCGCAGGGGCCATTGCTGGCGTCGCGGGCCACAGGGCCCGAGCCGCGGGCGGCGCTTCCCGCGTCCAGTGGCATTATCTCATTCGGTGAAATATGTGAAACAATGCGAAAATAAGTGGTATTAAGGGCTGTCTGCGGCGGCGAAACGATCGCCGGCGGTCTCGCAGCTGGACCTGCCGGAAGAAACCCATCGATTCGGCCATCTTCGATTCGAGCACGCCCCCCGCGGGCGCCTGCGCGCCCCCGGCGGCCTTCAGGTGGAGCGCCGCCATCGCATGGTCGATCTCCATCGGGGCTGCGGCAGTTCTAACGCCCTGCTGTTGAAACACGCTGCGCTTCTTTACCCACGGCTTAATGAAGAAGATCCCGTTGGCTCGGCTCAAGGGGGCCCTCTGTTTCGCGCCGATGTGCCTCGCGTAACTGCCGTTCTTCTGGAGGTTGAACCACGCGGTTCCCGCAATCCACAAGATCGCTGGCAGCAAGCAGACTGCGGCGGACTGGCCCGACCCGGCTCTTTAAGGAACGTTGTTGCCACTCCTCCGTTAGGGCCCGCAACTTCCTCTGGCCTTTGTCGGCGACGGTCTGGCCTCCAGCCGCATTGTACTCAATGCCGCTTCCGTCGGGGTCCATTGGATGGCCGCTGCACGTCTCATCTGGCACGATGGCGACGCCTGCGCCGCTGTCCACGGCAGCCTCGATCAACTCATAATCCTCCTCGTACTTCGGTGTGCGCAGTCCTACAACCTCCATTCCTGCCTCCTTGGGCACCGAATCTGGGGCGTGACATTCCTCCTCCTTCTCCTCCTTCTGCACCTCCTGCTCACAGCGAGCGCATCCTCCTGTCACCTCCAGCTACTCATGCTGCCCACTCCTGCTTCCTTTGCTGCCTCTCTCCGGCCTTTCTCGGCGGGCGCTCCCTGTTAGGCTTTGGCGCGTCGGCGGGGAACCCCGCGCTGACTGCAGGCGGCCCCGGGGCGGGGCTACCCGCGCCGCCGAAGATGCCGCCCAAGCTCTCGAGGGCAACCTCCCTCGCTTACAAGACGGGGCGCCTATTTTCGCTTTCGTTTTCCGTGATACTGTTGCACAGCTTCTATTTCTAGTCGCGTCTATAAATTCGCGCTGCGCGCAATGTAAAACATATGGTTTTGTATTAGAAATAGACACGAATAGACACTTCTCTGAAATAGACACGAATTCAATGAAAATAGACACGGAAATGAACCAAAAATAAACACGAACGTCATAAATAGACACGATAATAGACACGGCTCATAAATAGACACGAGTATACATGACTAGACACGACTAGTCACGGGACGAATATACGCGCAAAAGGAGCCCGAAACAAATAGACACGGCGCGGCAAAAGTAGACGCGGCATACGGGGGGAGTCGGGACGGGAGAAGGTGGAATAACGTGGAGGATGGGATTGGAATTCAGCGGAGTTGAAAGGAGCGCAGAAACAATGAGCATGATAAACAAGCGAATTGGGGGGGGCTGAGGATAATCACACATTGAAACGCTTTGGAATCACACGAGAGATCTAGGGCGAGCGCGGAGACCGCGGAATCGCTGGGGGGAAAAACGCGGAGAAGATGAGGGGAGTGTGGAGGAGGAGCCGCGAACAGGAATGGGAGGGGGCGCGCGGCGTGCACTGGGGCGTTGATGAACCATGGGGCGGTGGAGCGAGCGCGGAAGAAAAAGGAAAAATGAGGCGGAGCGCGGGGGATCGCGGAAGAGCGGAGAGAGTGAGGGTGAGCGCGGACCCGGAGGAACGCAAATGAGTTGGGAGGAGTGCGAATACGCGGGGAAGGATGCGAGGAGCCAGGAGGGGGGCGGTGGGAGGATTGTGGAGGAGGCGCGGAAGGCGTGGAGGGGAGCGGAGGAACGGCGAGGAATAGGAGAGCTCAGGATTGAAAGGTGGCCCAAACGGTGGGCCCGAACGGACATTTCGAACGGAAAAATAGACACGCACCTTGAAAAATAGACACGGAAGTAATTGGCGCGAACACGTCGAAATCATGGAAAATAGACACGAATAGACACGTTCAAATTAGACACGTTAGACACGAATAGACACCAATGCGTATAGACACGGATAGACACGACGTAGACATGAGCAATAAAGCCACGTTGGGGCCAGAGCTGAATTCTTATAAGAATAGACACGGAAACGACACCGAGTCTATTTTTTTAGAAACGCGCAAACCGTGAGAAACATTCCACAACGGCGAGTCTAATTTCTATTTTTCTGGTGGTTTGTAGGCTAGGGCTGGAATAGGTCGTCGAGCGGCCCAGTGCCCTGCTCGGCCGTCTCCACCGCGCAAAGCTCGAGGCCCCGGCCGGTTTTCGAGCTCCCCAGACGTCTCCATGCCGTTGAGCCCCTTCTTGCAGCCCTTCTTGGACTTGCCGCCGTCGCCGCCCTTCGGCCCGTCTGTGGCCGTCGCGCCCCAGCAGTCCTTGGTCATTTGCCCCTTCTTGGCACACGCGCCGCGCTCCGCGTCGGCGGAGTCGCGGCCCTTGCCGCTGCCGCTCGCGCAGTCTCTGGCCATGTGGCCCCACTCCCAACACTTGCTGCAGTAGCCCTGGAAAGGCTGATTGCCCTTGCCCGGCGCCTTGCCAGCGCCCACGCCCTCGCCCTCGTCTTTTTGCCCTTGCCCGGGCCCTTGCCCGAGCCCTTCTGGAGGCTGCCAATGTCCATCGGCGCGGGCTCGTCAAGCTGGACAGCGCGGCGCGTCTCGAGATCCTGGGCGATGTCGCCCAGAACCTCGTCGTAGAAGTCGAGCGGGTTCTGGCCCAACTGCAAGCGCGGCTTCAGTGGGTTCGGGCACATAGAGATCAGCACGGCGGTCTCGATGTCCTCGTCGATCGTTTTCTTGGCCCTCTGCTGATATCGAGCGATATCCTGCGCCCATGCTTCGATGGCGCTGCTCAGGAATTCTAGCTGGCGTTCGGGCTGGTTCGTCACGCGTAAGAGGATGGGCCGCTTGCGCCCCATGTTCATCCCAACGCCTGACCAGCCTCTTCCAGCTCGAACCCGCGGAACCTGTGGCTCTCGCAGTTGCGCACGATCTCTTCGGACTCACCCTCCGCCGGCTGCGCCAGCACGGTGTGCAGCTGCTTATGGATGCGCTCTGCGTCGGGGTCGATCACCAGCGCTTCTTCGATGGTCTTGATCGTGTCTTCGTAGCTCTGGGCCCACTCGTGCAGGCCCCTAGCAGTCGGGAACATGCTCGAGATGAAGTTCAAGTATTTGAAGCAGAAAGACGGCCAGTTCTCGCCCTTCAGTGGTTGCGGCTTGCCGACCCCTCTCGCGTCGACCAGGCACGGCCGCTCAGATGTCGTCGCTGTCGACGAGGCGGACCTTGCACCGAGGCTCCCGGCGAACACCTGCATCATGCGCTGCATGTTCTGCTCGTTCTGTTGCTGCAGCTGGGTTTGTTGCTGCTGGAGTAGTTGCTGCTGCTGCGCCACGAAGTCCAGGAGTTGCTGCGGTAGTGCCTGGGGTTGCGCTGGTGTTGGCTGCTGCTGTTGCTGCTGCAGCTGCGCTTGTTGTTGTTGTTGTTGTTGAACACTATTACTTCTAAAGAATTATTATTGTTGGACCCCCTGGTGCACGCCCCCCGCCCAAAACCTAGGCCGCAGCTACATTTTCATCATTTTTCTGCGAAAGCTTCAGAAAAGTGGATTACCCCCGGATCCGGTTTTTTGTTGACGCTCGTTTTCCCTTGCAAAAAACAATAGAAAATGAAAATTCTTGTTCTTAGTTGATCAAATTTCAAGAATCCCTTGCAAAAAATAAGGTAAAGTGGACATTCGCGCTCGCAAGACGAAATCCTTCCAAAACCTTAGGTTTCGTAGCGATTTTAACATAAAAACATCAAAAACCCAATGGTTTTTTAAGAAAAAATTGTCAAAATGTCCTTCCGCGCGCTCTTGCGGATTCATAGGAAACACACCACTTTTTAAACATTTCTGTCAAAAGGGTCTTTGCGTGCTACTTCTTCAGGTGCTTTGAACTTCTCCAACAACGGTTGCGCGCCTGCGAGGGCCACCATCCCTTGCAAAAAATGAGACGAAGTGCACATGCGCGCGGCCGCCGCGCGCGCATGTCGAAATCCTGCACCCCTTTGTGTCCAGAGCCGCGCCGTCTGCGTTCTTCCTTTCTCGCTTCTCTCCTTTCCTCCTTGTCCTGCTCCTCCTCCCCCTATTCCGCCTTGGAGCCGTATTGGAACTGTCGATGGCCATCTCCCTTTCTCCCTCGCATGTCTGCTTGTACATACGTATAATTTCAGAACTTACCGTGCATGCGATCGTTTACAACATGGTGGACCGTGCGTATGTCACGAACCTTGTATACATGTGTTTCTCTCCCTCCGTCTGGCTGTGCACGCGCGCGTTGGGCACTGAGAGTTAGGATCATAGCGCCATGAGTCTATGAGCAATGCATGCGTCATCCTTGGGACTGTATAACATCAGTGTAACACATGTACTTCTGTAATCGCATCCCCACGAATTTGCCCCAAAAATGTGACCAACTATCTTGGCACTGCGTACCATCTCACGTGTACCGTGTACCACATCATATGTAACAGATGTGATCAACCTCTGTGGGTGTGTACCCCACGCCAGTGTAGTAGCCAGGGTCGTCCGCACGCCACGAAGTGAAGTGTCCCAACGTCATAGGGCGGGAAGCTGGGTGTGGGTGGTCTCGAAGAGTCGTTTGGATATTTGGTAGAGCTTGAACGGCCCCCCCACGAAGTGGGGGTATTGGCTGGTGTCGCAAGAAAACCCTGGCACTGGGGAGAACACTGAGCGTTCGGGTAAAATGATTGTTGTTGTTGTTGTTGTTGTTGCTGTTGTTGAAGCAGCTGCTGCTGCTGCTGGGCTAGCTGGTCTGCTAGCTGCCTTGTCTGAGCTGTCGGATCTCGAAACTGTTCTTGGAGATCCTCCATCTCCCCTCAGCTTGCTGAAGCGCTCGTGGAGCTCTGTCGCCCGAGGGACGCTCCGGAGACGGCAGCCCTCCGTCGGCTGCTTCTCGGTGGCGGCGGGGCTGCCCGCGCGGCCACGCTTGCCGGCGGGGCCGGCTCTGGCGGCGGGGCGGCCCGCGCGCTAAGGCGGGGTCGGGCTCCTGTCCCGAGCCGGCCCCGCGCGCCAGGGCGGGGCGGGGCTCCTGTTCCGAGCCAGCCCCTCCTTCCCACCTCAGGCGGAGCTGCTCGCCCCGTGGCCTGGCCGCTCTCTTGGAGGAGGCGGCGGAGACGGGATGCCTACGCGGCGCGCCTGGCCGCGTGACTCCCGCCAGCGCTGGGTATCAGATTGGCGCCGGCCCCGGTGCGGATGCATGAACCGCTCACGCTACCATGACGAATGTTTTTCTCCATGGTTGGGCCAGATGGCTATGGAATGCAACATGCTGCGCTACTCGTATCCTACCCTGCTCTGCTCTACTCCGCTCTACTCTGCTCTACCTCAGGGCACTCAGAGACATCAAGTGTGTTGTGATTCCCGACATTACGTCGGGCATGTCTGAAGAGGCCCTGGGACACACAAAAAAATAGACACAAAAAACAGGATTCCCCATATGTTTCCATATGTTGTGGGTTTTTGTCTTCCCCCGCACTTCCCATAGTTTCCCATATTTTCTTGGGAATCGACAGTAAAATTGTGTCTGTGTTTTTTCCCTCCTGAATGTCCCTCTACAAGCAGATGTTGGTCGAACAATTAAACATAGTTAGACAACAGCCAAAATGCACACAACTACTCAAACGTCGTCCCCTGACTATTGGTTTGACTATTTTGGAATTTTCCTCCTGTAGAGGGACAGGCCCGACTTAAGCCTGTCGCCCTGGAAGGGACGCGGTACTTCCCGCAGTGGAAGCCAGGAGGAAAGAACGGCGAGAGGCGGGAGGGCCAGCAGGAGGGAGACGAAGGAGGAGGGCGCGAGGGCGGGAGCGCGAGAGGAGGGAGGCGAAGGGAGGGAGGCGAGGGGAGAGAGGCGAGAGAGGGGGGAGGAGAGGAGGGGGGTTCAGAAGAGAGGAATATAGGGACGGACGGGGAGGGACATCTTGGGCGCGATCGGGAGGCCGCTCCACATCACGGGGTATGCCTTCGCGATCGCGCGAATTCCAAGCCGCGCCAGGCCCAGCCGAGCCCGTGCTCTCGCCCTCCGGGCGAGGCCAGGGCGTATACTGGCCGCCGGGGAGGGCGCCCCCCGCTCTCCCGCGAAGACCCCCCCCCGCCCCCCCCCCGCTCCCCCGTTGCCCCCCCCCCCGCTCCCACCCCTCCCCCGCTCCCCCCTGGTCTCCCCTGCTCTCCCGCGCCCACCTCGCCCGCCGCCCCCCTGCCACCGCGTGTCCTCCCTCCCCCGCCCACCCCCCGATCCCCCCGCTCTCCCCCCCCCGTTCCCCCCATCCCCTCCCATTCCACCCCTCCCCCGCTCCCTGGTCTCCCCTGCCCTTACAATCACACCATATGAACGCTACTCTCCTCTCTCCCCTGGTGACGTCCGGAAGATACTCGGCCCCCCTCCGCGCATTGTTTTTGCACAAAGGATTCCCGAGAGTTGGGTTTTCGCTTGGGTTCGTGATTCAGGATGCTGCTCCAGCTGCAGCGCTGGCCTCATTTTCGGGCACCCGCTAGTTCCGAATCGTGCTCCCGCTGCAGCGCTGGCCTCATTTCCACGCTTCCGCTCGTTCCGATTCGTGCTCTCGCTGCAGCGGTGGCATCATTTCCGCGCTTCCGCTCGTTCCGAATCGTGTTCCCGCTGCAGCGCTGGTGTCATTTTCGCGCTTCCGCTCGTTCCGAATCGTGCTCCCGCTGCAGCGCTGGCGTCATTGTTTCCAGTACCATGCCATGGCATGCACTGCAATGATATGTGGTGTTCCGCTGTGCGATGCCATGCCTTCCGCTGCAATGCTAGGATATGCAGTGCTTGGCTACGCAGTGCCACGCCATGCTGTGCCACGCCATGCTGCGCCATGCTGCAATTTGATCGTCAACACCATGCTTTGCCATGCTCGATTATGTGCCGCTGTGCGTTGCCATTATTTACGTTGCAACGCGTTGCAATGCAATTGTTCACTACGCAACGCCACGCCATGGTATGCCATACTACGCTCTGCCATGCTCTTCTACGCCCTGCTTTGCTGTGCGCTACGATGCATCTCGCACCCTCTCGGTTTCATTGCCCTGCTCGACATCCGACTGCGCGAATAGAGAGGAGATCTACGCCATGTGAAGGGATGGGAGGGAGGGGTAGGACGTCTGATATGACGCGAGCGCACCTAGCTTGTCCCTCCCCCTTCCCCTCCTCCTCCCCCTCCTCCTCCTCCTCCTGCTCCTTCTCGTCCTCCTCCTCCTCCTCCTCCTCCTCCTCCTCCTCCTCCTCCTCCTCCTCCTCCTACCCCGTCCGTCCTGCCTCCGCCTCCCGTCCGCGTCCTGGCGGGGATCCCGAGACGACCCCCCACCCTTCGGCCCCCTGGACGCCGAGGCCGAGAGCGGCCGCCCCGCCTGCCGTTTTTCCGTCGGGGGTCTTCGGGCTTCTTGACTGCGTGTGGGAAGCTGTCCAGCACCGTGTTGGGATGCTTGGAGCGATCTTGGAGGCCATCTGGGGCTCCCTGGGGCCAACTTGGGAGCCGTCCTGGGCCATCTTGGATGCTCCAACCTCTCGTGACCAGCGGGCTTCCCCACCCCCCCCCGGTTCGGGGGTCCCGAGCCGGTGCGGTGATGGACCGCGCGGTGGCATCGAACCCCCACGAGACCTCACCGCACGGTCCGCCGCCGCAGGGGTCTCTGGGACCTCGAGGGCCCCAGTCGCCCTGGAGACTGGTCGGACTAAATCCCCACGGGGTGGTCACCGCACAAACTGCGGGCTCCCAAGGGCGCTCCTCGGCCCGGGCTCCGGGGCACCGAAGCCGCCGCCCTGCCATCGGGGACCCTCAGAGGAGGCCCGAAGAGAAGGGGGAGCCTGGGGGGGGGGCAAGGCGAGCGGGGCGATGAGCGCGCCGGCGTAGATCGATCTCGACCGATCGGCTTCTTTCGGGTCGACGCCTTGGCTGTTCCGAGCGAGGTCGATCCAAGCAGGGGAGCCCAGCGAATCGTAAGTCGGATGGGCGATCGAAATGAATCGAATCGGTGGAAATCGGCGGCCAAGTCGGGGTAAGTCTAAGAGGCGGAAGTCGGCAGGCTGGTAAGGCCTCCGTTGAGAAATCCAAACCCAAATCGAAATCCGAAGTCGAAGCGGATCGGAATCGGAATCGATATAAATCAAACCGAATCGAGTTGGAGGAGTCGAAATGAACCTGGGGGGAACCTCCGATCCGATCGGTCGATCCGTCGGAGCAGCACGGAGTGAAACCAGAGCGGCGCGGCTACGGCGAGGAGCGCCACGGCGAGGAGCGGGATGGGGCCAGACTCGAACTCGAACGACTGTGGTGATGCGCAGCACTGCTCGGGGGCGACCGACCAGCTGCGGCAACGGTGGCGCACGAGTGTGATGCGACGGACCAGCAGAGTGTACAGTGGGGGCCCGACCGCGAGAAACCTTCCACAAGAAACCCAACCCTGAGACCCAAGGTCGTCCATCGACTTTAGGTGTGGGCACGCCACGCTTCCCACAGCAAAACCATCGAAACACGAGAAACCCAAGGCACCCTGGAAACAAGCAGGGTGTTTCTTGGCATGGGTCTCCACTGTAGAGGTCATCGTGCCACCAGATTTAGGTCGGGCGTGTGCCCCTACAGGCGCTTTTTGGGTGAAAAATGAAAACTCTCGAAGAAAACTCAAACATATTCCAACTAGAACCACGCGCGCGCTACGCGCGCGCTTAGGTTCTAGTCGCAGATGAGCCACGGGTGCCGTTGTAAACCCCGCTGTGGCCACAACGACGAGTTCCAGCGTTCTCGGGTCCATGTCATAGACGCAAAAAACGCGTAGTCTGAACGCGGGGCGCCACGTTCCCGCGCACCTCACAATCTCGCTGCCGCCTTCGTTTGGTTTATCGAACTGCGTTTGTTTCTCCACTTTCATTTCCGCTCTGCCCCGTCGCAACATTCAATGATTTCGCAAATCTGCTCAATCTCCCCATGCCCGATCACGCAGACATCTGAAGGTTCCTGATGTTGGGGTTGGCTCGGGGCCTCGTTGCGCGCGCGTGGGAGCGCGTTGTTATTTTCCTCTTCCTTGTGCTCCAAGCTTCTCGTTCACAGCGGTCGTTCAGCTGTCGGATATTTGCAGAGGGCGCGCGCAGATGCCCTCGTCATCTGTGCCCGTCTCTGCAATCAGTTGCTGTCGAGTCCGTCCACGGGAGTGGGGAAACTTCTTTGTGCTGGACGCCAAACCTCATGCCGGCGATAATCGCACCCGTGGGAACAGAAGGCTCGGGGCGGGGTCACGGGGGATGCTCAATGATTTGCCTGGCAAGTCCCATATATGGGGTTGCGTGGAGCTCTGACGGGGCCTCTGGCGGTACCTTCTTCGCGCTCTGGCGAGGCCTTTTCAGGAGGTGGGGGAGGGGCACGAAACCTAAACTATTGTATGGTATAGCCACACCCCGCTCGCTCGGGCGGGTCCGCCTTGCAAGGGTGGGAGGAGCAAAAGCCGCGTGAAAGAGTATGGTGTAGGGATGTCCTGCTCTCTCTAACGGGGGTTTCCCTGGCGCTCTGGCGGGGCTTGCCCAGGAGGGGAGGGAAGAGCACGAAACCTGAGGAAAACTATGGTATAACCACATCCCGTGCGCTCTAACGGAACTACTTCGGGTGCGGTGGGAAGAGCAAAACGTAACAGGGACTGTATATGCTATAGCAACACCCCTCTCGCTCTGCCGGGGCCGCCCTTGAGGGGTGTGACGGGCAAAGCAACTTGTGAAATGATAGGGTATAGCGATGCCCCGCTCGCTCAGGCGGGGCCTGTCTGGCGCTCTGGCGGGGCCGTCCCAGGAGAGGAGGGAGAAGCACGAAAACTGAGGGGGAGGGGAAGAAGAGGAGAGAGGAGGTAATGGAGGAGGGGGTGGGAGGGAAGGAGGGGCAGAAAGGGGAGGCCCGGGCCATCTGGGCCGTCTTCGAGCGCCCTGGGGCCTCCCGCTCCCGCTCTGTGGTCCATTTTGGGCCTATCCTGGAGCCTCTTGGGCCGTCTGGGGTTCCTCGTGTGCAATTTGCAGGTTCTCTGGAGCCGTCTTGGCGCTCTTTTGGGGCGTCTTCGACGGTCTTGAGGCGGTCTTGAGGGCGTCTTCGACCTTCTTCGAACATTGGAAGCTCAAGGACGCGAGAAAGCGAAAATCATCGAACAAACCAATGCACATCAATGATTTGGGCCTCTTCGGGCTCTCTCGGGACGTCTCTCGGAGCTCTCTTGGGCCCTCTTGGAGGCCTCTTGGACACATGTTCAAACGCTCTCGTGCAGTCTTGGGCTCTCTTGGAGCGCTCTTGGGCCATCTTGGCGCCCTCTTGAACGTCTCTCGGCCCCCTTTGATGTTTTTTGGCGCCCTTCGCTGGGCCCGAAACGGCCGGAAAACACATCAGTGCACTTTGGGGGCCCCGGGACCCTAGAACCACGCATGCTCTTCGCGCGCGCTTAACTGGTCGACCGGCGATCTGTCGCCAAGCTATGGGCCAGGAAGAATACAGCGCTACAGCGCCATTGTGCATTATGCTATGAGCGTGGCTGCGGAGCACTTATTTTTCCCCTGCGGCTAGGAGCGACCCTCGCGGCACTCTGCACCACAAAGCATTGCTCCTCCGAGCCCGCGGGGCGCGCGCCGACAACGCGCACCCCGACCGTCGGCTCGAGGAGCAGCAGGAGGAGGCAAACTGGGCATCGTTTAACCGATCCCTATCCCCACTGGCGTGGCGTGGGCCCTGCTGGCCGATTTACCCCTTAGATGCAAATGCAGGTCAACATCATATGTTTCCTTCTGCCCCTTCCTTATTCCTCCTCCTCCGCTCTCATCGACCGGTCGACCGGTGATCTGTCGCCAAGCTATGGGCCAGGAAAAATGCAGCGCTACAGCGCCATGTTGCACTATGCTATGAGCGTGGCTGCGGAGCACTTGGGGCAATCAATGAAACTCGTGTCAAGGAACCCGCACGTGCAAATATGCAGAAAAAACGCCATATTCTCCCCTGCGGCTAGGATCGACACTCGCGGCACTCTGCACCACAAAGCATTGCTCCTCCGAGCCCGCGGGGCGCGCGCCGACAACGCGCCCCCCGACCGTCGGCTCGAGGAGCAGCAGGAGGAGGCAAACTGGGCATCGTTTAACCGATCCCTATCCCCACTGGCGTGGCGTGGGCCCTGCTGGCCGATTTACCCCTTAGATGCAAATGCAGGTCAACATCATATGTTTCCTTCTGCCCCTTCCTTATTCCTCCTCCTCCGCTCTCATCGACCGGTCGACCGGTGATCTGTCGCCAAGCTATGGGCCAGGAAAAATGCAGCGCTACAGCGCCATGTTGCACTATGCTATGGAACGCCATGATATGCCATGCTACGCTATAAAGCGCAATGCCACTATGCAGTATGCAATGCAATAACATGATATACCGTACAGTGCGCATTGCATGCCATGCCATGCTGTGCTGTGAAATGCTATGGTAATATATTGGATGATACGCTGAGCCATATCATGCGATGTTTCCTATGAAGAACGATGCTACCGCGTTACACGGTATGCACAGACACGGCATACCGTGCTATTCAATGCAATGCAATGCTATGCCATGTTATGAACTGCTAGGCTAAAATAAACAGGACGACAGTAAGAGCAACAACGGGGGTGTGATATTTGTATGGTCACGGTTTACTCTTGCGCAGAGCAGTACGGTGCTGTTATAGTAATGTATGCGCATTGGAATGCCATAGTACGCCACGGTGCGTCATGAGATGCCAGGCCATGCTGGGCAATGTTACGTCGTGACTTGCAGTGTGAGGCTCAGCTAAACACTGCTATGGAATGCAATACGATGGTATGCTGAACCATACTGTGATATGCATTGACACGATTAGCTATGTCGTGCTGTGCCGTGCCATGCCATGTCATGCAACGCTGCGATGCCACGATAGGCTAGGCGGTCCTTTGCTATGCACCGGTATGTTTTGGAGGCCGTTTGGGGTGCTCTTGGGGCCTCTGTTGCGGCCTCTTTGGGGCCTCTGGGGCCTCGTGGGGCACCTAGGGGGCCTCTGGGGGGCCTCTTGGGCTCTGTTGGGGGCCTCTTGGGGCCTCCTGGAGGCCTCTTGGGGCGGAAGGCTCGAATTGTCGGTTCGTGTTCCCCCTCTTGAGCCCTTCTTGGGGCCGTCTTGGGGCCCTCTTGGGCGATCTTGAGCGCCTCGTGGGCCGTCTTGGGGGGCGCGCTTGGGCCGTCTTGGGGCTCTCTTGCGCCGTCGTGGCGCCCTTTTTGGGTGTCTCTTGGGCCGCGTTGAGCTGATTTCTGGGCCCTCGTGGGCTGTCTTGGACAGTCGGAAACACGAAACAGCGAGAACACGAAAAACCGTCAAAAACCATCGAAAATAACACTTTGTTCGCCTCCTGAGTGCCTCGTGGGAGTCCTTTTGAGAGCATCTTGGCCGTCTTGAAGCACTCTCGGGCTGTCTTTAAGCCATGTTGGACCAATTCTGAAACGCTCTTGTGCGGTCTTGGGCTCTCTTAAAGCGTTCTTGGGCCATCTTGGCGCCCTCTTGCCCCCCTTTGACGTTGTTTGGCGCCCCCCGCCGAGCCCGAAACGGCCAGAAGATAGATCAGTGCACTTCGGGGTGCCCGGGACCCCCTATCCATTATATAAGAGAGAGAGAGAGAGAGTATACATATATATATATATATATATAGAAAGAGAGAGAGAGAGAGAGAAAGAGAGAGAGAGAAAAAAAAACAATTAATAATAATAATAACAACAATAATAATAATAATAATAAACAAAAACATCGCGCGCGCTTCGCGCGCGCTCAAGATCTAGCTAGGCTTGATCGGCCAAATAATGTAATATCATTTTGGTCGCTTCCTGCGTCCAGGGACTCCCTTGGAGGCCCTGCGCAAGCCTCGGAATCGTATAGAAGGGAAATGCGGAAACGCAGAAATCATTAATTCATTTCCTTTCGGTATTCAACGATCTGGGGCCCTCAAATGCTTCCTGGGTTTTTTTGGGGAGGTGACGGGGTCTGAATTGTGGTGTGTTGTGCGAGAGTAGACCGGGGGCCAAACTTGAAAAACAAGAAAAAGGAATTGTGGGATGTCCATTTTTTCCAGTTCCTCGGCGTCGTTCGGCGCTGTGTTTTGTTTGTGCCTCGTGGGTTTTGTTAGCCCGGCTCCTCAGGGGTGTTGGTTCTTCCGGACCCCCTGGGGGTTCTGGAGGCCTCCTGTAGGCCTGGAGAGCCGTGTCTCGGGCTGCGCGGGAGCGTGTTGGGCCGTTCTTTACGCTCTGGGGACTCCTTAGGGTCGTCTTGAGCTGTCTTTGGGCGTCTTGGGGGTCCCCCGGGAAGCCGGGAGGCGCGGTACTGGCCAAATGTCAGGGGATGTGCGGGATCTCCGAGTCAGAGTCCCACTATATTTTTATATATATATATTGTAGAAAAACAAAAAAAAAGAGAGAGAGAGAGAGAGAGAGATAACAATAACAAAAAAAACACAAAAAAAACTGGAATTCTGGGCATTCCCTTTTTTCCAAACCCTCCTTGTGTTGGGTACTCGTTTTGAATAGAGCACTGTGGTATCCACCTCCCGCCCTCTCCTCCTTCTTCTCTCCTGTGTTCGCGGTGCCCTGCTGGGCTGCGATATGCGCAACTGTCGCCACTTTCGTGGGCTCCTGGGAGGCCCAGCGGAGGTACGTCCTACGCGGACCACTTTGAGGCCTCCCTGTCCTCTGCGGGGCTGCGATCTGCGCAACTGTCGCCACTTTCGTGGGTTCCTGGGAGGCCCAGCGGAGGTACGTCCTACGCGGACCACTTTGAGGCCTCCCTGTCCCCTGCGGGGCTGCGATCTGGCAACTGTCGCCACTTTCGTAAGTTCCTGGGAGGCCCAGCAGAGGTACGTCCTACGCGGACCACTTTGAGGCCTCCCTGTCCCCTGCGGGCGCACTTGTCGCACCTGTCGCACCTGGCGCCCCCTGGCGCAGTGGACGCCCAAAAGGCAAACACGCCCAAAATATCAGTTTCCCCAAAGGAAATCTACGATTTTTGCTTATTGGGATCCCCGATCCTCATCGTTCGCACGCCATGTTCCGGAGGAGCGTTCCTGGAGCACGGGGCGCCAGAGGCCCCCCCGCTCTCCCCCCCTCCCTGACTATCCTGCCGAGGAACTCTTGGGTTGCGCAAGGCCGGTCTCGCGGGCTCCCTGGGGCTTCCCGGGCCCGCCCAGGGCTGTTTGGGAACGGACCTGGAGGCGCGCTGGGCCCCATTGGAGCGTCGGAAAGCCGAACAGACAAGAAGGCCAAGATCCTCCAATTCCTGAGTCAAACGAACGATTTTGGCCTGTTGGGACCCTCTTGGGGGGTGCTCCTGGAAGCGTCCTGAGCCATGTTTGAAGCCTCTTGGGAGCTATCTGAAGCCCCCTGGGGCTCTCTTGAAGCGGAAGCCCTGGGTTTTCCGAGCGCGGTCCGTCTCTTGGACACCTTTCGGGCCTGTTTGGGGCCCTCGTGGGCGGCCCTGGGCGCTTCTTGGGCCAGCCTTGGGCCCTCTGGGACCGCCTCGGGGCGGCCTTGGGCGCTTCTGGAGCTGTTTGGGAGCGGTCTCGGAGGTCTCCTGGGCCGCCTAGGAGCGTCGGACAGCCGCCGAGATCAGAAGGCCAACCCTCCAAGACTATTGAAAAAATCAATGTTTGGCCTGCTGGGGCCCTCGTGGGAGTGCTTTTGGAAGCGTTTGGAGCCATGTTGGAGGACTCTTGGGGGCCGCCCGGGGCCTCCCGGGTCACGCAGGGAAGGGGGCAGGGGGAAAAAGGCCAGAGAGCGCTGAAGGATACAAATACTGGAACCCTCTTGTGATTTTGTGGGGGGCCTCGTCCCGTCGCTCGCTGGGAGTTTGACGTAGCTTCTCGGGAGCCTCTGAACCTGTCGGGGGCTTCCTGGAAGCAGGTTCGAAGGATTTTGGGGGCCGATTTGGGGCTTCTCGGAGCCTCCTTTGGGCCTCTTGGGGGTCTCCTGGGGCCTCTTGAGGGGCCTCCTGATGGCCTCCTGGCGGCCTCTTGGGGCGGAAGGCTCGAGCTTGCGGTTCGTGGTCCCCCTCTGGGCCCCCTCTTGGGCCCGTCTTGGGGCCCTCTTGGGCCATCTTGGGCGCCTCTTGGGCCGTCTTGGGGCCCTCTTGGGCTGTCCTGGGGCCCTCTTGGAAGCTTCTTCTTGGGGCGGTCTTGGGCGCCTCTTGGGCCGTCCTGTAACGTCGGAAAGCCCAAAAGACAACTTTGTTGAAAATGTACGTTTTACGAAGGGAATGGGCCAATTTTTGCGTCTAGGGGCCCTCTTGGGACGCATGTTGGAGGCTTCTTGGGGCCTCTTGGGGGCGTCCTTGGACGTCTGGGGTCTCCTGGGGCCTCTTGAGGGGCCTCCTGGGGGCCTCCTGGCGGCCTCTTGGGGCGGAAGGCTCGAGCTTGCGGTTCGTGGTCCCCCTCTGGGCCCCCTCTTGGGCCCGTCTTGGGGCCCTCTTGGGCCATCTTGGGCGCCTCTTGGGCCGTCTTGGGGCCCTCTTGGGCTGTCCTGGGGCCCTCTGGGAAACTTCTTGGGCGGTCTTGGGGCGGTCTTGGGCGCCTCTTGGGCCGTCCTGTAACGTCGGAAAGCCCAAAAGGCGACTTTGTTAAAAATGTACGTTTTACGAAGGGAATGGGCCAATTCTTGCGTCTAGGGGCCCTCTTGGGACGCATGTTGGAGGCTTCTTGGAGCCTCTTGGGGGCGTCCTTGGACGTCTGGGGTCTCCTGGGGCCTCTTGAGGGGCCTCCTGGGGGCCTCCTGGCGGCCTCTTGGGGCGGAAGGCTCGAGCTTGCGGTTCGTGGTCCCCCTCTGGGCCCCCTCTTGGGCCCGTCTTGGGGCCCTCTTGGGCCATCTTGGGCGCCTCTTGGGCCGTCTTGGGGCCCTCTTGGGCTGTCCTGGGGCCCTCTTGGAAGCTTCTTGGGCCGTCTTGGGGCGGTCTTGGGCGCCTCTTGGGCCGTCCTGTAACGTCGGAAAGCCCAAAAGACAACTTTGTTGAAAATGTACGTTTTACGAAGGGAATGGGCCAATTTTTGCGTCTAGGGGCCCTCTTGGGACGCATGTTGGAGGCTTCTTGGGGCCTCTTGGGGGCGTCCTTGGACGTCTGGAGGCCATCTTCAGCATCTCGGAGCCCTCTTGGAGGCCTCTTGGAAGTTTCTTGGGCCGTCTTGGGCGCTTCTGGGGCCGTCTTGTCTGACCGGGGAGGCCTCCGGCAAGCCCCGACGAGCCTCCGGGCCCCCCGGGGTGCACATTTGCGGTCGAGGTCCCGGCCCCGGGCCCCCGGACCCGGTGCGCCGTTATATGTATAAATACTTTTAACACAAATCGCCCCCTGCGTATTTTTTGACCATTTTCGAATTTCCTCCTGTAGAGGGACAGGCCCGACCTAACACCCGAAGGAGCGCCCACGCAGGAACGGAGGGGCTGCTCTGGCCACGCCGGGCCTCGACCACGACAACCTATACCCCGACCTGTGCAACTGAGGCACGGCCCGAAAACCTGAGCCCCTCCTGTCTGCGGCGAGCGAGGGGGAGAAGTGAGAGGGAGAAGGCCTGCTCAGCAGGCGGCGGGACTTCCCAGAAGCCCTCGCGCCCTCTGAGAAGTTGTTGCTGTCTTCGGGAGAACGGCTCAGAACACTTCTCGGACGGCCTGGGGACTTCCGAGCCTTCTCAGAAGGCCCGCCACTTCTCACTTCCCCGCCTCGCTCGCCGCCGATCCTGCGCCAAAAGAGATCCTTATTTCAGCGTCGTGACTGCACGGCACCACGAAACTCTGCCAGGACCACCCGGAGGCTGGCTTCTGAAGCAGACGGCACCCTGCGAACTCTGCGGGTTGCAAGCGGTGTCCTGATCTCATCTTCGAAGTCCGCACGGGCGAGCACGGGACTGCTAGGCCGACCATCAATTCTGACCCGCCCAGAAACGCTCCAGCGTGGACTCTCTGTGGGACTTCCGACTGACCATTGGGAACTTCGGGAAACACAAGTTAGCGGCTACTAGCGGCGTGTGGCAGTCGCTAGTGGCATGGACAACGAGTGTCAACTGGCAGTTAGCGACAACTATTGGCCTGTGAGCGGCAATTCGTGGCAACTACTGGCCTGTAGCAATCAGTGGCAAATACCGGCCTGTTAGCGGCATGGGTTGTCAGTGTGGTCTTTAGCTGCCTGCAGCGGCAACTAATGCGCGCGAGTGGGATCGCCGGCCCCATCGGGGCCACAATCGCGCGTGGCGCGCGGCCCATCGGAGGCCGCTCGGCGCTGGCCTTGCCGCCGAGATAGCGAGGGAACTGGCTGAGCATACGCACGCAGAAGAGCAACGACGCTGGGCGCGAACGGGCCCGTGCAATACCCCCTGGCGTCCCCCCCTGGGAGTGCTGAAACCAACGCGTAGCCTGAGACGTCATCACGACGTGTGTTTGAGTCTGAGCGCGGAAGTGGTGTGGCTGAGTCTGAGTGAGGACGGAGCGAGGCAGAGTATGAGTGAGTCTTAGTGTGAGTAAGTCTGGGTGTGAGTGAGTCTGAGTATGAGTCTGAGTGAGTGTGAGTGTGAGTGTGTGCGTGTGTTCTCCTGTGTTCCGCGCGGTCTAAGTAATAACAAGAACCCCATCTTAGAATATGAAAAGACACAAAAAACTCCCAAATGGTCAAAAAAATAATCAGAGAACCGTCCCCTGACTATTTTATGACTATTCCTACTTATTCCTCCTGTAGAAGGACAGGCCCGAATTAATTGTACATGCGGCTGCCGCCATCCGCCATCTCCGCCGCAATCGTCATCGCCGCCGGTATTCTCATCACTCATCATCGCCGACATAATCTAGAGGGCAGAAAATCCACCCCGATAATAACCACCCCGACACGCGACGCCGTTTAGTAAAAGCACCCACAGAAGAAATCAAACAGGGCAGGGCTGTGTAGTAAACGCCCAAGGCCGTTAAGTAAACGCCAATAGTCGGGTCCGGGTGGTTTTTCCTCCTTTGAAGAGTCAGCGCCGCTCTCATTGTCGCCGCAATCACCCTCGCCTGCCATCTCCTCGACGCCGCGGTCATCGCCAGCGTCATCGCCGCGGTTTTCGTCGTCAAGCATGCTCGCCCCAGAAAAATACTCTCTCGGACAAGACCTACAAGGGTCGCCCACCCTCCCATGCGTTTGCGTATTTGGCGGAGAGCCAAAAGAAAATCGGAATCAGAAGCCTTCCCGTGTCTGAAAGTGACCCGAGGTGGGGAACTTCAAGGGCCCCCCGAGAGACCATCCCGCTAAGCTCAGAGAGCCCAAGAGGCCCTCGAGGCTCTCCCCGAGGTGCCCAGGAGGCTCCCAGCAGGCATCTGGAAGGCCCCCGAGAGGCCTTCCAAGAGGCCTTCTGAAAAGCCGTGCGAGAGGCCCCCCAAGCGAGACCTCTTGCAAGAGACCTCTGGTCCACCACCCAGACGTTGACGGGATGGGCAGAGGGACACCAAACACGAGGGGCACGAGGAAGACCGTGGGGGCGCCGTCGCCGTGACCCCGCGCACCTACAGGCGCGCTGGGAGCATCCCCAGGGCGACTGGTAGAAGGCTCAAGCCAGCTTGTTGCGTTCTTGCGAGGCGGGGATGTGCATCCATATCCGCCGCCTGGGGAACCGACGTCCTGGGATCCCAGCGGGCGGTGGATATGGACACACTTGAGCCCCAACGGGGCCCGATTATATCCATATCCACCGCCTGCCGGGGTCCCCGGAGATCGATCCCCTAGGCGATGGTTGTGGAGAAATCTCAATCGCGCCCGTCTGGCCGTCTGGCCCGCGCGTCGCGGCACCGTGCTCGACCACGCCGCTGCGGGCCCGGCCAGACTCCGAATTCCGTTCGGGACGCGCGCCACAGGGGGGCCGGCGTCGCGCCCTCAGTGCGGCTGCTGCGCGCGCGCGGACATGGGCATGGCGACCCTGGTAGCGGGACGGCCCGCGGCAGGGAGACAAACAAAGGGCCGATATTCGGTGGCAACTCGCGGGAGCCTCCCATGCCGCCTTGCTGGCTCTTGCGAATCGACGCTGATCGTCGCTGATCGGCGCAAACCGACGCCAGTCGACGCGAATCAGCGGCAAATCGATGTTGAATCTGCGCTTTTTTACCGACTACCAGCGCTAGCCCACGCTAGTGCAGTCTCCATAAAATGAATCCCACTAGCACTCTGGGCGAAGATGGTATAACAAATTGTTTTCTTCCCTCTTCCAGAATCCCTCCTCCTCCTCCTGCTCTGGGGGTAGGGTTGAATTTCTGTTCCCTGTTGATAAAAAAAACCCAGGCGACCGGCAGCCAACCAGGACAAATGTCGACCCCCCCACACTGAATCATGCGCGGGCGCCCCGCGACTACGCTGCATTGGTTTTTGACCTGGTCGGCGGGGGGACGCAAAGTGCTTGCTGCGTGCAAGCCAACCATCCCCTGCTATACACAATACAAAGTATGCTTTGTCTCCGAAATGTGGAGCCTGCGCGGGCGCCCCGCGACCACTTCGCGTTGGTTTTTGACAGGGTCGGCGGGGAGGCCCTCATATTGCGTGCTGCGCGCAAGCCAGCAGTCCCTAACATTTTACAAAACACAATCAATACAATATGCTTCCAATTCTAGAGCATGCGCGGGCGCCCCGCGACCAATTAGACTGGGTTTTGGCATGGATGTTCGGGTGCTACTCATGCGTCGGGTGGGCGGGTGTGAGAGAGTGAGACGGCAACCGCCCTGTGAGCACGAGATGTCTTGACCCCTCGCCCTACACCCACCCTTGGGCCTGGACGGGGGGGCGTAAGGTTGACCAAACCGTGCGTGTGTTTGTATACCACCTCCTTTGTGTTATTATTTTGTTATGTTGGCATGATCTCGAATGATTGTGTTCTTCTGATGATAAATATCATTATGCATGAAAGAGACCCCGCCGCAGTCTACAGTACCACTCATTATATAGCGGAGAACAAAGTGTATAACAATGGCAAAGGTGTTCCTTTTCTGCGGTCGGTGACACAAGGATTGCTGCTGCGGCGGATTGCACAATTGTTGTAGGCAATGTCAGTGTGAATCGTATCTTGGCAGACAGTGGATCGATTTCTTGTGCGCCCAATGGCCAATTGATTATGTTTGTGGCAATTGGCAAATGGATTTCACCCCCTGCATCTTACAAACTGGTTCCTTTTTCAACTCGGTTGAGAAACGGTTCCTTGTGTGGCGGTTTACCGGAGGATTCCTTTAGTGGCCAATCACAAATATATTCCCTTGGTAGATATCACCAGGAATCAATGTGTGGCGGATTAGACAAGAAGTTCTTTTGGGTTGCAAAAGGGTTTCTTTCATGGCGGGTTGCAAATGGATTCCTGTTGTGGCGGATTGCATGTGGATTCCTTGTGTGGTCGTCCTTAGGAGCGAGCGAAGGGACAGCATAAAAAACAGCAAAATAAAATTGATCATCTGGATATCCAAAAGTTTTACTGATTTGCCCATGTCTTTAGCAAGCAAGACTAAGTGCTTACGACTCTTCGCTTTTTGATTCCGAAGCCATACGACAAAGCATCACTGTCTTGCTTCTGGGGGGCAGAGCCTTAGAAAACTACAGCTTTGTCTTTGTCATACGCCGCCCTTAGCATATACTGTGGTTTCACCTGGCTGTGGAATCAAAGAATTCGACAACGCTCTGTTGTTATGCATTGTCTGTGCTTCCAGATGCCAGAGGGTGGAATGGTGGAATGCTTTGATATACATACATGCATGTCAGGGCATCAGAGGACTTCTGCAACTTATGACTTGCATGATGCCCAACGTTGTTTACAAAGATTATTTCCTCCGCCCCCCCGTTCACTACCAGGGGTGATCACAAAGGCAATCAATTCGCAAGTCGCAACAGAAGGAACCATCGTGAACCCCACCAAAAAACAAGATCCAATGGAACAAATCACATAAGAAATCCTTGATCAAACCGCGACAAAACAAGACAGCTTGCAGTCCGCTGCATAATCAATCAATGTGTAGTCCGCCAAAACAGGAATCAATTTGCAATCCGCTACAAAAGAAATCAACATGTAATCGGCCACAAATGGAATCAATTAGTAATCAGCCGCACAACCCTTTTGCATTCGGCCACAAACGATTCGTTTTGTAATTTGCAACGAAAGAAACCCTGTGTAAACGGCCATAAGAATAATCAATTCGCGATCCGCAACAAACAAGAATTCCCTATGCCATGCGCCACAAAAAGAATCCTTGTGCACCCCCAAAAAAATAAAGATCCTCTGCAATCCGTCACGAAAGAACTCCTTGCGCAACCGGCTTCAACCCAATCATGTAAGCCGCCACGAAAGGAACCAACTTGCGACCACGACAGGAATCAATTCGTGAACTGTCACATGGAATAATGTTGGAATCGGCCATTAAAGGATAAGTGCGCCACAAAAGGAATCCAGATGTAAACAGCCACAAAACAAATCAATCGGCACTCGGCCACGATAGGCATCAACTCGCAAGCTGCTACAACAAGAATCAAACTGAAATCGGCTAGAAAATTAAACAACCTGCAATCACTCACAAAAGAGATATTATTGTAGCCCCGCCTGAGCAGGAATCGTACCTTAAGGTAATCAGCAATTGAATACATTGGCATGATCGCTAGAGAACGAATCCGTTGTACGGGCCGCATGCGATTGTAAATGATACCCTCAACACAAAGACTCGATTGGTAAAATGCAGCAGAAGAAATGCGCGTGTAACTCGCATCAGCGAAATCGACTGCGATTCGTCACATAACCAACCGCCGCAGGGAGGACCAATGGGTATGCACCACAAAAGAGCACAACGTGCAATCACAACTGAAGGAAATACGGTTTGATTTCGCCACCGAATGAACCAACGTGCAAAGCAGCCGCAAAGGAATACATCTGTGACCCGCCAAAAAGGAGATCAGCGTATCACCCACGACAAAGATGGAATGGCGAAAGACGATGAAGGGAGGAAAAGAAAAGAGACGTTGCAAGAGGCTCCGCAACCCAGGAGCATATTTTCGGTAAATCATGCGGGGAGTGAAGGAGGATAGACGTAGCAGAGAAGGAACCCGTAGAGGAGGAAGAGGTGAATGGATGAAAGGGCAGGTTAATAGTTTGCGCTGCCGCCAAACGAAGAGATCGATAGATAGGCCGCCACAAAAGGAACCAAATCCCACCAGCCCTTCGATAGCCGAAGATGTCCCACTACCCTCGTCAAAATTAACATCAAGAATGGCGACCACGCCCCTGAGATGTCGGCGCGCCCTTCAATGTCGATAGACGCCCCTCCAATGTCGGGGCCAAAGCAAAATGGGTCTGACCGGGAACGACTCGGAAGTTCGATGATGACCGACATTGGAGGGCCGGCGCATACAAGTACCTCGCAGTCACCGCTACTCTGTCCAGAATCTCCCCACAAACAGTTCAGCCACGTAAGACATGTTTGAGGTTAATTTTGACGAGGGTTGCAAGATGGCTTCCAACATGCTCCAAGAGGCCCCAACGACCGATCCAAATGTGTTCGGGGGCCCCCAGCCTCCCCCACACACAGGAGGCCAAAATCACTCAAAAACGCAGGCAAATCCACGAGTGTTGCCTTCTCGCCCTTGCGATGCGCTTCGAGAGGCCTCAAGATGGCCCAAAGAGAGGCCCAAGAGAAGCCCAAGAGGGGCCAAAGAGGCCCTCAAGACGACCCCCAAAGCGCCCAATAGCGCCCCGGAGAGCCCCGAGGGGCGATTTTGACGGCCCCCGAGGGGGGTCAAATCGAGGTTTTGATCGGTGGCCTCCGAGATGGCCCCAGAAGGCATTTCAGGGCCCCCAAGATGGCCCCAAGCCCCCAAGAGGGCCCCTAGACCCCCCAAAAGAGCCCCAAGAAAGAGGACCACAAGTCCCTTCAAAAGAAGTTCAAGAGGGCCCCTAAGAGGACCCCGAGAGAGCCCAAAGAGGACACCAAGAAGGCCTCAAGAAGACTCCCCGATGGCTGCCAGAGTCCTCGTCCTCGTCCGCCTCGTCCTTCTCGTCCTCTCCTCCTCCTCTCCTCGTCCTCCTCCTCACCCTCATCATCATTTTCGTTTTCGTCATCTTCCTCCTCCTCCTCCTCCCCCTCCTTTTCCTCCCCCTCCTCCTTGTCCTCGTTGTCGTCCTCCTCTTCGTCCTTGCTCGCGTCGTCCTCTTCGTCCTTGTCCTTCTCTTCCTCTTGTTACGTCTTCTCCTCCTCCTCCTCGTCGTCATCCTCTCGTCGTCGTCCATATCCCCCTCCTCCTCCTCCTCCTCCTCCTCCACATCCTCAGTTCAACATGGTTGCCCGCTTCGTTTCACTACATGTGTCTCTTCCTCACGTTACCCACCAGCGCTCATGACTCATGGGTAATGTGTCCGAGATGGGCTGGTGGGGATACGCGAAGCGCGAAGACTTGTAATACGTCACACAATGAATCAAGTCGTAGGTCCGCGGCTGAAGGAATAGATGTGTGAGGGGGCCACTGAAACAATCAGCGTGGAATTTGCCACGAGAGGACCGAATCTGTGAGGCCGCCGCAACTAATACTTGTTTTTGGGCCACCACTTGAGAGATTTAGGCGTGGCGCTGACACACAAGGAAACTAAGTACAAACAAAACCAACCTAATTGTATAGTCGCCACACAAAAGGTCCTGAACAAGGCCGCCGCGGCAAAAATTACCCTGGCGACGTACCCAATCCCTGCGCACTGCGGGGCACGAGTAGCCTGGGACACGTTATGCAGAGGTGATGACGTGACATGGGCGCATATAATTCTGCGAGCGGCATTCGTGAGGCTCGCAGCCACCCAGGGATGGCGAGGTCCGGCTCAGATCTGCGTGGTGCCTCACTCCGCTGGACCCACCAGCAGCCCTCGAAAGGGGCGACAGTTCCGCAAATCGCAGCCCCCCCAGGGACGGCGAGGTCTACCTCAGATCTGCGCGGTGCCTCACTCCGCTGGACCCACCAGCAGCCCTCGAAAGTGGCGACAGTTCCGCAGATCGCAGCCCCCCAGGGACGGCGAAAAACCGCTCAAATCTGCGCGGTGCCTCACTCCGCTGGACCCACCAGCAACCCTCGAAAGTGGCGACACTTCCGCAAATCGCAGCCCCCCCAGGGACGGCGAGGTCTCGCTCAGATCTGCGCGGTGCCTCACTCCGCTGGACCCACCAGCAGCCCTCGAAAGTGGTGACAGTTCCGCAGATCGCAGCCCCCCAGGGACGACGAGGTCTACCTTAGATCTGCGCGGTGCTTCACTCCGCTGGACCCACCAGCAACCCTCGAAAGTGGCGACACTTCCGCAAATCGCAGCCCCTCAAGGGACGGCGAGGTCTCGCTCAGATCTGCGCGGTGCCTCACTCCGCTGGGCCCACCAGCAGCCCTCGAAAGTGGGGACAGTTCCGCAAATCGCAGCCCCCCAGGGACGGCGAGGTCTACCTATCTGCGCGGTGCCTCACTCCGCTGGACCCACCAGCAGCCCTCGAAAGTTGCGACAATTTTGCAGATCGCAGCCCTCCAAGGACGGCGGGCGAATTTACCTCAAATCTGCGCGGTGCCTCACTCCGCTGGACCCACCAGCAGCCCTCGAAAGTGGCGACAGTTCCGCAGATCGAGCCCCCCAAGGACGGCGAGGACTACCTCAGATCTGCGCGGTGCCTCACTCAACTGGACCCACCAGCAACCCTCGAAAGTGGCGACAGTTCCGCAGATCGCAGCCCCCCCAGGGACGGCGAGGTCTACCTCAGATCTGCGCGGTGCCTCACTCCGCTGGACCCACCAGCAGCCCTCGAAAATGGCGACGGTTCCGCAGATCGCAGTCCCCCAAGGACGGCGAAAAACCGGTCAAATCTGCGCGGTGCCTCACTCCGCTGGACCCACCAGCGGCCCTCGAAAGTGTGCGACGGTTCCGCAGATCTGCCCCCCAGCGACGGCGAAGAGAGGGTAGAAGGAGGCGGGAGGCGGGAGAAGAAGACGCGACCGCGGTGCTCTGTTAAAAACGAATACCCAACCAAGGAGGGTTGGGAAAAAACAGTCTGCAACCAGCTACAACAAGAGCTCAGATACAACGCCGGAATACAAAACAATGTGGCCACCACAGAAGGGATATCTGATTCGTGTGTGAGACTGTCCCTGACATGACATATTTGTGGGTCGACACGCAACAGCATATTTCGCACCCCGCCACAAAGGAAATCAATGTACAATCCGCCCAAAAGGGAACCAAACTATCACGCAGCCATGAAAGAGAACCTGGATGTGGGCCATCACAAAAGGAATGCATGCGAGAGGCTGCAACAACACGAGATCGTTGCGCAGGCTGCCAAAAAGCATCAGATACCAAACCTCCACTGTAAACATCCCAGTGTAGCATGCTACAAACATCATCATGTATAGTTCCTGACGCATTCTCCGACGAAGGGGATCCTGCAATATTCTGCGACGAAGGAGATCTACAAACAATCAATTGCAGGATGAGTACATGGAAATGTATATTGCGATGCCATGAACAATACAGATGACACACACCGCTTGAGATAAGGACAACGAAGAAACGAGTAGAGACAAAAAAGAGATGCGGCACACACACACACACGCAGTTTTGTCAACTCCATGGGGGGGGGGGGGCGAGGTGTCACAGGGCCCTGTTTGGTCCAAGATGGCTCCAGGACCGCCCCAGGTACTGCAACACTACCTCCAAGATGGCTCAAGACACCGCGTGGTTCAAGATAGCTTCCGGCATACCTCCATGAGGCTCAAAGACCGCTCCAAGATGGCCCCGAATCTGCCGATGCACATATATATATATATATATATAATATATATATATATATATATATATATATATATAACAAAAAACTGTGAAACATCCATGTGATTTGTCTATTCGTCGTTTGGAATCCGATGGGATGTTGAGGCATCGTTATGGCTCTAGGATGGCCCAAGGGAGCCCCAAGAGGGGCTCAAGAGGGCCAGAAAAAGTCCCCAAGAGAGCCCCAAAGCGCCCCAGGAACGCCCTAAGACAGCTCCAAGGAGCCAAGACTGCCCCACGGGACCTCCCAGACGCCCCAAAAAAAACCCAGAAGAGCCTCAAGAGGATCCCAAAAAGGCCCCAGGCGAGCCAAAAAGGCTTCCCAAATGGCTCTGAAATGGTTCCGGGACTCCTCAAAGGCTCGCGGATCGAACCCTCCGCGAAGACTTTACGGTTGACTCGTCGTTGTCGTCATCGCCTGTATCGTCGTCTCCTTCTTACTTCGCCATCCTTGTACTGGTTCTTACTCTTCCTCTCATCCTCATCCTCCCGTGTATTTTCCACATTCCTGCTCCAATTGCCAAAGATAGCGACCTCCCCGCCCCAAGAAGGTCCCAATATAACTCCAAAAGAGCCCCCTGAACCCAATGAAGCCGCCGCTGCGTGGGAACATGTGGAAACATGCGACAATGCTGCCGCTGTTTCTGCGGCCCCAGCACGTTTCCACGACGATTGTTCCACTGCATAATTCTACACCCCCTGATCTTAGCAACTCTCCGGGCGATCGTTTCTGGACGGGCCAGTCGGGATTTTTGGTCAGCGGCACCGAGACTACGGTCAGGGAGCGGAGGCGACGTCCGGGCCACGGGCGGGGCTAATTAGCAAGACAATTCGCCGCCAGCCAGAGTCGGCGGACACACAGCTCGCACCTGCATATGCACTGAACAAAATGACCAGAATTCGGGAGGCAGACACACGGAGGCGCGGAGGCCCTAACCACAGTGGGCAGGCCGCCGTGCCCGGTGAAAATGGGAATGCCCCGAAGTGAATCGCCAATGCGGCGCCAGACTTCCGCGGCCGACCTGCACAAGCCGAGCGGCTGAGACCAGAAAACAATGCGCGACAGCTGGGAGGGGCCGAAGGCTGTACAGGCGTTGTAGGCTGAACCACTCAGCGCCCAGTCCTCAGCGATCCGCATCACAGTGTCGGGGGGGGAGCCGAGCGACTGCGACCCAAAGCGCGACTGCACGGCGCCGCCTCATGAAGAGAGGAACTCCGCTAGCGTGAGGAGCATCGCCGACGGATGAAGAGAAAGGGTGATGGGCGGCACGCGTGGTGGCGGTGTCGACTGCGCTGCCTGCCTGGGGGGGCCCGCCGCCGTGATGCTGAGGCGGCCAGCCACGCCTAGACCGTCGCATTGCGCTTCCCCTGGGCCCTAGCGCCAACGCGCACCACGTGCCCCTCCAGGGCCGTGGTAACCGTCGCTGGAGGTGCTGAGCAGGACCACGAGCAGCACGGACAACGGCCAGAACAGGGAGGGGGGGGTCTCAGCACCGACGCAAGTGCAGCGTCAGGCGAGCCCTGGGGCCGCGGGCGGGGGACACCCACCGGGCGCGGGAGGGGAAAGCGAGGGAGCGCAACGCCTCACCCCACGGCCAGGCCCCCTGATGCCGTGGGCCAGAGGCCGTGGTCTTCCTCTGGGATCGCCCTGGGGGTCGCAGCTAATCGCCGCTAGCACTTGCATTGAATAACTGGGGGGTCGCAGCTAATCGCCGCTAGGATCTCTTTTGCACATCTTGGGGGTCGCAGCTAATCGCCGCTGAGGTCTCCACTGAAGGCGCGCGAACGGGCGAAGGCCCACCGGGACCGCAGCCAACGCAGAGGATGTGAGCCTGCAGAGAGGTGCGTCCCAGGAGGTGGGTCCTCGGGGGTCGCAGCTGCTCGCCGCTGGAGCCGAAGCTGCCAAAACTGTGGCCTGAAACACAGGCCGATGCGCTGGCGCGCAGGGGGGTTGCTTCCGCCGTCGCCCCCCTGTCACCGAAGGATGGGCGGCTGTCGCCGTTGGACAGCAAAGCGGGTGTTCCCGGGTCCTGTCAGTCCAGCGGGCCGGTCCCCTGTTGAGCAGGAGCCACGTATCCAGCGCGGGCTGTCTAGCTATGCTGCGCCTTGGGTGAGATGCGGGGCGACCTCTGCCCCAGCGGATATTGCCCCAAGGCATTGCGGCCAAAGCCGGGCGCTGCGAGGTGAAACAGGCCCCGAAGGGGGGTAGCAGGTGGTGGGGGGGGGCGGAGCACGTTGGCCAGGAGTGCCGGGGGTGCTGTGACTGGTTGGTCTGGCACTGTTAGCCCTGGGCGTAAGAGTCCTCCCTTGCCCACCATCGGGCGCGCTTGTCCGTGTACCGGTCATCCCCCCTGGGGGGGCACCGCTTACCTTTTCCTTTCCAGTCCGCGTCCGTCCATGGGGCTTCCTGCCGGCCCCAGGAGCTCCACTCCTGCCCGTCCTGCCACTGGCCGGGGGCGGCTGAGCCGATGGCGCCTGCCCATCGGTCATGCGCGGCTGCAGCGGTGTCTGTTCTGTCCTCTGCTGTCCATGGGGCGGGCCTGCTGTTGCCGTCGTAGTCGCCTTGAGCGTGCGCACGGGAGTCGCGGTGCATGACCTTCATGTGCTTGTCCTTAACAGCTGCCCAGTTGACGCTGAGCCCTAGCTCGCTGTCCATCTTATGGACGTCGCGCCCTGCGTCCCCCCGAGCCTCGAAGAATTCGTTGAACGACTGGGCTGCGTTCAGTTTTGGGCTGTGCTTTTGGCTTCCGCTGAGCTCCTGCCTCAAGGCAGCCCTCTTCGCCCATGCGGCCCACATTCCATTGAACGCTCCTCCCAGCGTCTTTTGCAGGCGTATTATATAATCCTGCACCGGTTCCTCCCCCCCAACGTCTGCAGCTGCTACGGGACACATGTGCATGGGAATGCCTCGCGCGGGGTCGTTCGGGTCTTCGCGGGGCGGCTGCGTGGTCCTCATGTCCCTCCAGGGCGCTTCGTAGATTTCCACTCGCGCGGGGTTGCCTCTTGGAGATTTGGCGACGCGACCTTCTCCGTCCTTGGCGTCTGCCGACGCGGGCCGGCGGCGGCCCTTGCCCCCGGCCGCGCGGCTGAGGATGCGGTCGCCCCTGGCGCCCGCGATGCCCCAGGTTGAGCTGCTTGCTCTTTGTGGGCTGTCTCTCGCCCTCTTAACTTCACTGATGGCGCCCCGATCGACGATCCGATCGAACGGGGCCCAGGCGCCGGGCCTGGTGTGCGGGCCCTTGGAGATGTTGAGGGGGTCGGAGGAGCCCTCCTCCTCTCCTCGTCTGCCACGGGGGTTGGGCAGACCGCCGGGCTCGTGTCTTTGGCCGTGTCTGACTCGCTTTTCTTGTCTTCGCCCCAGTCGACCCCTTCCGGTTCGCCTTCGGTTCTGCCCGCCTGGTTGGGGGGGCCTAGCCCTTCCGTCGGAGCACCGTCTCCCCCGTCGGCTCCTGTAGCGCGGGGGCTTGCTCTGGGAGCGTGGTCAGCAGTGGCCCCCCGCACAGGTCCGTGGCTGTCTGTTGGGGGTGGGCCCGCGGTTTCGCCTGCTCTGTTCAGCCAGGTTGCTGCTGGAGATTCGGCCGCCGCTGTGGAGCCTGCGTCTGCCTCGCGTGGGTCTCGGCGGGCCAGCGCGCCGATGGTTCCGTAGGCAAGGGCGGCGCGGTCGATCCCCATGAAGTATGTCAACAATGTGCTGATCCGCTGGCGAAGGGGACGCTGCCCTCGCTGTTCGGCTAGGTTGGCCGCGTAACTGCACCACATGGCCTCGTACCTCTCATTGGACTTTGCCAGGTGGTAAACCACTCGTGCCGCCGCGGCCTGTCGCCCTCCCCATGGGGCGTTGGGGGGGGCGGCAGTTGCTGGGGAGCGTTTTCTTGTAAATTATGCCCAGGAAAGGGCGTGGGCGCGCAGGGGGCCACGATCCTTCATCGGTCTTATCACCCGTAATCCCCTCACCGCGCTGCAGCGCGAACTCAGCCCATCGCTTGTAGACGGAGTGGTTCCACTCGAGCAGGTACTTCACCAAGGAGCGCACGGGGCCGTCGGATTCCACCCCGGCGAGCCCGGGGGCGGAGCGGGCTGGCAGAAAGGGGCCCTCTGGCGGGGAGACGTCGGGGAACGAGGATTTAATGTCCCGTGCAGCCTTCCCTGGCTCGTTACTTTCCCCTACTCCGCTGTCGTGCTCCTCGCCGTTGGGGGTAGGCTCGTCGCCGGTGGCTGGCTGCCTTGAGCACGTGTCCTCGGCAGCTGCATGGGCGATAGCCGGGGAAAGGTAGACGCTGACATCGCGGCTTTCCGCCTGCACTTCTGCTGCCGCTGCGCGACTGGCTGGCGCCGCAGGGCATGCGCTGGAGGAGTGCTGGTCCAGGATGCGGTCGAGCGTGCCGGGCGCCACGTTCCAAATGTGGATGAGGCACCGTCTGCAGGCCCACCCTGCGTTCCACTGCTGCTGGGCCCAGAGCGTAGGCATGATGTCCCATGGCGGTAGCCATGTCTCGGCGTTACACGGCGCCCCTGGCTCCGGGCTCCACATAAAGCAGCCAGGGGCAGGGCTGGTTACCGACCACTCGAGCAGGGGCGATCCCGCCGGGCAGGTGTCGCACTTGGCGGAGTAGGTGTTCGAGCGGTGCGAGTCGGGTCCGAATCTTCCGTCGGACAGCTTGTGAGCTGGCAGGGCGGCGCCGGCCGACTGCGGCCTGTAGACAAAGGGGGTGCTCATGAAAAGGTCCCGCAGGCTGGTGGGGGTCTGCGCCGTGTCGCACCGGACATATCCAATTGGGAGTAACTCCAGGGTCGGAAGAATGCAAGATCTCTCCTTGTAGCTTGCCTCGTCCAATGCGCGCTTGCACGCCTGTAGGCGCTGCTGAAGCGATTTCTTGTTGCCGCAGTCGTGCGCGGCTAGGGGGGCCTCGATGACCCTCCTTTCCAATGACTTGACCCAGCACTGCTCGCAGAGCCACTTGCAATTTTTGCCCTGCATGTACGCCTGGGAGCGGTTTTGTGCCAGGAGTTCCCTTGTGTCGTCATCCTCCCAGGCACCGGCTGCACCTTTGATCCCCGTGTTTGGGCAGTCGTCCCCGTCGCAGTCGAAGCTGCCGTCGTCCTGCTGCCTGACGCGGAACCTGTCGTCACCTACCTTTGGTGGGGTGAGCGTTGTTCCAGGGGCCGGGGATGCGGGGGAGTCTTCGTCGAGCCGCATGTTGGACATGGCGATTCCTCCGCCGATGTATTCCAGGTCTGCCATTGAATCTAGGCAGCCGAGCCCATCCTCGGACCCGCTGAGCTCCTTGTGGAGAGTGCAGATGGAGCACTTCTCCTTGCTCAGGGACTTGATCACGGCTTGTTTGACTTTCTCCTCCAGGACTCTCATGGGGGCCTCCAGCGTGCACTTGCTCTTCAGCATTCCAGCCCAGGTGGTTGGGCACCCGTGATTGGTTGCAACTTGGTGGTGGTGGGCATAGGTGGCGAGCCTGCTGATATGCTTGATAGTGTCCTCCAACTTCCCGTGCAGGGATGAGAGGTCACTCAGCTGGAAACCCCAGGCACCCGCGATCTTGGTTCTGTACTCCTGGTGGGCACTCTGCCAGGGGAAACAGATGCCCATGGCTGCTTCGATAATGTCCCCGGTGGCCTCTGGATGCGGGGAGGGCCAGAGCGTCGCTCGGGGCTCGCGCAGCTGAAGCATCAGAACCACTAGGAGGACTCTGAGCGTGGGGGTGTCCAGGGGGTGTCCATCGTTGCTGAAGAGGGATCGCCTTAGTTCCGAGTTGGCTTGTCCTGGGCGAAGCAGGGACTGCAGGTGCTGCATCCCTGGGTGTGCGCGGTGCCGCCTGCATCTCCCAGTCTCTTGGCTCCATGCCTCTGGGAACTGTTGGGGAACGTCAGGGGGGTGCAGCGGCTGGCGCCCTTCGGGCTGTGGCTGACGCCCTTCGCATTGGGCAGGGGGGGGAGCGACGCTTCAGGGACCGCCAGGCGCGAGTTGGCCCAGGGGGTGCCCAGCCCGAGGAACCAAACCAGAGCGGCCCACGTTAGGTTGTAGACTAGGTTGCTTGCGTCAGCCAGTCGGGATGTTTTGGTTCGCGGCTCCATGGCGAAGGTCAGGGAGCGGACGCAGCGTCCGGGATGCGGTACGGAGCGAATTTGCGAACCCAGCCGTCACTGTCGACAGCCGTCCGCACCTGCAAGCATGCTCGCAGTTGCGCATGCCAGTCGGGATACGCGAAGCGTCAAGAACTGCGAGGCCATACGAGGCTCCAATGGTTTGCTACCAAACCGATGCAGTTGCGACTTCCCTCAACAGCCAACTCTGTGGCATAATATTTGAAGAGGAAACGCAACCTGTCGGGTGGACGATGATGGTTCATGTAAAGTCGAAGTTGAAGAGTCCAACTGTGATCTGGATCTCCCCGCGCCAAACCATCATTTTGAAGCGGAGTAGGGTTCTTGGGGGTCCCAAAACCGCTTGGTGGGGCCGCGTGGTGACCTCGGAATCCCCAACGACCTCACCACGCGGTCCGTCACCGCACGGTCTTGTGACTTCGGAGGCCCTGGTCGCCCGAGACGTCCTCAGAGAACTGCCCGAGTCCCAAAACTGCGCGGTTAACTCGAATCCACAGTGACTCACCACGCTGTGTCATCACCGCACCGTTTGGGGGCCCCCGAAGATTGGATGCCCAGAAGATGAGCAGGCGGGGCCGCAGGATTCCACCGCCTCGCCGAGGCATCGGGGACGTCGGGATGGAGAACCGCAGGCTGCGAATGGCCCTCTTTGGCGGGTTCTGGAAACCCTGAAACAGAACGCCTTGCCATCTCTCGAGAAGCCGATTTCTACTTCCGCCGGCTTTCGCCGGCGAAGGCGGCCTCGTTTTACTTCCGCCGCTGTTCGCCGGGCAAGGCAAGAGATGTCTCCTCCCTCGATCATCGAAGGCGAGGGCCTGTCTGGGCGCCTTAGAGCCCAGGCTACAAGGTGTAGGAAGAAGTGGGGGAGGGGGTGGAAGCCGAATCTCGAAGCGCCCAGGAGCAGGCCAGCCGTCTGGCCATGGAGGTTGCCAAGGAGGAGGAGACCCAGGAGAGAGGTCGTCTCGAACTCGGTGACATAAGAAGCAAGAGGCGGAGGAGGAGGAAGAGACGGAGCAGTAGGGGAAGGGGAAGGAGGATAAGGAGGAATAGGAGGGGAAGGAGGAGGGGGAGAAGGGGGAGGTGAGGGAACGGAGGAGGAGAAGGAGGAGCAAAAGAAGGACAAATGTTGACTCGGCTCGAATCCGCCGACTTTCCGCTTGCCGGATGTCAACAAAGAGGGAGGAGGAGGAGGAGGTGGAGGAGGAGGAGGAAGAGGATGAGGAGGAGAAGGACGAGGGGAAGTAAGAGGGGGAGGAGTCAAACTGGGTCCGCTCACGCCACATCGTTCAACATGTCCCTCCCTCCTATCCCTTCCCATTGCGTTGTTCGTCGACTATCCGCGGACGAGTGTCCTCGCCGACTTGGAACTCCAACAGAAAGACCCTTATCTTGGAGAGAGCGCGTTTCACGGGCTCTTGCCTTTGGAACATTCGGCAGCGCGTTTCGAATCGGGAGGTGGGCCCCCCCGAACACTCGGCGTCGTCGATCAGAACCAGGGGGACTCCCCTCATCCCTGGTCCCCCCCCCCTCCCCAAACCCCCACCCCCCCCAGCGCCGGCGGCGCCTGCGGCCACCAGCAGCGCCGACGGCGGGGACGCAGCGACGATAACCAGAGGGGGCCCAGGGGGGGGGGGAGGAGGTTCCACCCCCCCCCCCTCCCCGCCACCCCCCCCCCCCGCGCCGGCGCCGGCGCCGGCGCTGGCGGCGGCGAGCAGCGCCGACGGCGGGGACGCAGCGACGATTACCAGAGTGGGCCCAGAGGCCGCAGAGGGAACACACACACACACAAATCGCCATATCGAGCCGTCGCCACCCAAGGCCACCGAGAGGTCCTCAGGAAGGCCCACGAGGCTTCACACATGCTCCTCAAACGCCCCCGAGACCCTTCTGACGAGACATCAAAAGGCATCCATTCGAACTCTGACCCAAAGCGAAAACACGGTGGCGGGAAAAGCCGAAGGCCACACAGCCACCACCACAAACCACAACACCACCACCACCGCAACCGCCACCACCACACCACAACCCACCACCACCACCACCACCGCCATCACCACAAACCACTACACCACCACCAACGAAAACGGCACCACCACCAACACCACTACAGCCCACCAAAACCCTCCACAACCACCACCACCACCACAAACCACCACACCATTACCAGCACCATCACCACCACCGCCACCACCACAAATCATCACCACCACCACCACAAACCACCACACCACCACTAGCACAACCCCCACCATTACCAACACCACCACCACTCATCACCCACCACCTACCACCACCAGCACCGCTACCAGCAGCGGCACCACCACCACCACCAACACCACAGCCCACCACAATCACCACCACAAACCACCACGCCACCACCACCACCACCAAAACCACCACCCCCACCACCACAACCCGCCACCACCACCACCGCAACCACCACACAACCCCCCCCACCAGAGCCACCAGCACCACCACCACAACAACTCACCACCACCACCACAACAACCCACCACCACTACCATACCACTACACTATACCACCACCACCACCACCGCCACAAACCACCACCACCACCACCACCACCGCCACCTACACCACCACAACCACCACACCACAACACCACCACAACCGCCACCACAACCACCACAACCACCCACCACCACCACCACAAACCACCACCATACCACCACCACACCACCACCAAACCACCACCACCGCCACCACCAGAACCCACCACCACAACCACCACTCACCACCAACCACCACAACAAACCACTATACCACTACCACCACAAACACAACCACCGCCACCACCACCACAACCCACCACCACCACAAACCACCACACCACCACCACCACGACCATCACCACCACCACCAGCACCAACCACCACCACAACCACTTCCACCACAACAAACCACCACCACAACCACCACCACCACTACCACCGCCACCACCACCACCATCACAACCCACCACAACCATTACCACCACCACAACCACCACGACAAACCACCACACCACCACCGCCACCACCACCACCACCACCTCAACCCACCACCACCACAACTACCACCGCCACCACCACCAAAAACCACCGCACCGCCACCACCACGCCACCACCACCACCACAACCTG
The DNA here is from genome assembly GCA_963575745.1 of Prorocentrum cordatum. Lineage (NCBI taxonomy): Eukaryota > Dinophyceae > Prorocentrales > Prorocentraceae > Prorocentrum > Prorocentrum cordatum. The sequence continues at coordinate 385,661 of CAUYUJ010008291.1, forward strand.
CCACCACAACCACCACAACAACCACCACCGCCACCACCACCAACCACCACACCACCACCAACCACCATCACCACCGCCACAGACACCACCACCACCACCACAGCCGACCACCACCACCACCTCAGAGAGGCCCCAAGAGACGCCGAAGAGGCGCCCAGGAGGCTTCAAAAATGCCCTTCAGAGGCCCCCGAGAGCCTTCCGGCGAGACCCACAGAGGCATCCATTAGGACTCGGACCCAAAACCAAGGCACGGTCTCGGAGAGTCGTCGTCGTCGCCATCGTCGTCGCCGACGCTCCCCGCCGCCGCAGCCCGCCGCCGCAGGCGCCGGCGCAGGCCCAGAAAAGAAAGTCATCGCCCCCGCCGCGGCCGCCATCCGCCGCCGACGCAGGCGCCGGACCGAGGAGAGGGAGAGAGGAGAAGTAGGGGAGTGGGGGGTCCAGTTCCACCCCCCCCTCCAAGCGACCACTGAACGCGCCCTTTCCCATCGTGATACGAGCAGTCGGAAAAGGGGAGCTGCGTACATAGGAAGAGGATGAGGAGGTTGCGGGCGAGCAGGAGGATAAGCAGGAGGAACAGAACGAGGATATGGAAGGAGGACGATGGCGAACAGCAGCAGCAAGAACTGGAGTGGAAGGATGAAAAGGAGGACCAGGGGAAGGTGGAGGAGGGGAACACAGGCGGCGACAACGATGAAGAAGGACTCGGACCCAGAGAAGTGGGCCACGCTGGGGCCAGAGCGCCATTCTAAACAATGGGAGCATAGCGCCGATCCGAAAATGAGGCCCATCCTGCAACGGGAGCACCCCTTTGAAACACCTGAAATAACACAACATACAAACATACAAAAAGTAGAAACCCGGTGCAAAGAGCCATATGCGGAGAGGCCGAACATCTTCCGCACTGAGTCAGGGCAGATTGGAGAATGGTATCCATGATGTATGATTGTGGAGGGGAAGCGAGGGAAAGGAGAAAGAGAAGGAGAAGGATGAGGAGAACGAAGGGGAGGTCTCGATTCGAATCCGCCGACCCCCGCTCACCAGATGTGAAAGGCGTGTGAAACGTTTGGCTAGGCCCATTCCTCCCCCCTCCCGGAGCTGGGGCACGAGCTCGCCAACGCAACTCTGGGGCTCTGGGAGTCTCCAACTCCACTGCCCATGGTCTCCAAGATGCAACACCCAAGATGGCCTCACAACGGCCGAAGAGACCCGCACGATGCCCCAAGAGGGTCCAACAGAACCCCCTAAGAGGGACTCAGGAAGCAAAATACATAGAACTGCGATAAGCTATGTTTACCCATCGGCCGGACGAAGTAGGTAGAAACATTGAGTAGGAAGGCGGTGGAACTAAATTGGGTGTCCGCCCGCCTCCTGAGGAAGACGGACAAAGTGAAACCACTCGACCATTGAAGGAGGAAGGCGCTTAAAGCATACTGGAATCTCGAAACCCAAAAATCCGCCGACCCTGTCGGCGTGTGGGGGGTCTGTCTGGTCCTGTCGACGGGACGTTCCTTCACCGTCGGGCGGGAGAGAACACTCTCCCGTCGTCGGGGGGGGAGTCCAGGGATTGAGGGAAATCGACCCACGTCGTAATCACGGCAAAGGGGCACCCCTTCCCTTTGTCCCTTCCCTGGCGGGGGGGGGTCCCGGGGTGGGTGGAGAGGGGTGGGGGGGTGGGGCGGGGGGTCAAATTCGCATCGCCTCTGGGGGTCCTTCTCTCCCACGCCAGTCCTCCTCTGGTCCTCCTCTGGTCCTCCTCCCCAGGTGGGGGGGTGAGTCTCAGGGGAGGGGGGGAGACAGATACGCATCCGTCCCTGGGAGTCCTCCAGTACAAGGGGCAGTAGCAGCAGCAGCAGCATCAGAAGCAGGAGCTGGTTGCGACGAGCCTCCCATGGCTCGCCAATCACAGTTCGAGCAAGATATCACAGCCGCTGCCAGCATGGGCGGACGAGACAAAGGAGGAGAGAAACATGCGGACGCACCATTGGCTTTGGCAGCCATTGGCACGCTCATTGCAAAACACCTGCGACCAATCCAGCAAGACACTGCGGCGATCAAGCTTTATGGAGTATCCCGTCGCGACTTGCAGGAAGCAACAGGGCGCTAAAAGTTGCAATCGAAGAGACAACAACGAAGTTCGAGCACGAAATAGAGGACATTGACATACTCGTTACAAACATGAAGAACAGCATGAACGAGCGAATCGACAGGATCAAGCACGACTTGGAACACCTCGCATCTTATACCCCACGATCGGCTGCCGGTAAATCGCAGCATTATGACAATTACCATTACAGTGGCAAGCGCGCTGTTACTGCAGCGATTGGTAGTTTAAACAATTTCGACGACGACACGGCGGCAGCAGCTTCTCCGCGACAGATTGTCGTCGCTGGGCGTTCCTATTCCAAAAAAAATGTGTGCAAAGGCAGATTTTAGGAATATCAATTTCGCAGAGCTCGATGCCATGCTGGACCGGGACGCCGCCATTACGCTGTTGAAAAATGCGAACATCGAGCGGGGCATGATCACTGTATGGGTGTCGCCGGACAAGGAGCCAGCAGAACGTGCCGCCCGTAATTTTTGCTTCGGTCTCAATCACATCCTGAATAATGATATGGACAATCAATATAACATCCGTGTTTCTGAGGGAGATCCTTTCTACGTTCACGTCGGCGGACAACTCACACTTACAATCGACATCGCCGGTACCACTACGGAACGAATATGGGAAGGCGAATGGAAGACATGGGATGAATTGCACAACCATCCCCAACTTGTGGAACTTACGCAGACGTGCGATTTGATCCTACAACGGGCGGGAGCCCGAAAAGCAGTTCAAAGGGACACAACAACGTGTAGGAAATGCGGCGGGCGCTGGATGCTCCAGACAGCGCCAGAGCCGACCAACGCCATGTGAAATTAGATGCTTTTGATGTTCCCGACGTGCCTTTCGGAACTTGCCGCCCTCTACGAGCTGAAGCCTATTCCCTCAAGGTTGAATGCGATTCGGATGAGGACAACGATGTCGATCCTCCAGCCGGTGGTGGGACGAGAACGGGCAAAGATACCTTCGTGAAGCCACCAGTGGGATCCTCACTGCCTTGCTCTACCAGGTGCCGCACCAACCACGCGCTGTTCATTGCAACGTGGTCGTCATCTACAAGCCCAGCGTGGGAACCTTCCTACTGGCAGCGTACATCGTACTCTCTCCGATTTTGATTTTGATTCGAATGGGGTGCCCGAACTCAAGCACAGTCTCACCCTCGAGAGCGCCAGCAACCTCTTGAGACCATGTTCCCACTTGTCCCTGACTCTGCTCCTCCACATGTTCTACATCAATTGAACCACCGAAATCTTCGTGCAAATACCGAGCTGTGTGGATCCCGGTGCGGACGCAGATGGACATGCCGTCATTGAGTCCACCAGTTTTCTTGGTCAGCGCAAAGCTATCTCCAGCCCATACGTTTCACAATGTTCATGTTCATCAATACTTCCTTGGAATTGTACTTCCAACGTCAAGAAGCACGACGCCCCGCAAACTACACACAGAAACGGGGGCAAACCTCGCAGAACGCGCCACCCGCTGCAAAAGCAGACGTTCGCCACGTTGAACGTGAAGGCCTCAAAGGGGACTCAATCATCAAGCTGGTGGAGCTTACGGAGAGGTTGGAAAGAAGATGCATAGCTGTTTTGTGCATCCAAGAAACTCATCTAAAAGGCGCTGAATACTACAGAGACGACAATGGGTTCTTGGTATGCCTATCTGGGAAGTTCGACGACGAGGCTCGGTCTGACGCAGGTGTTTCTTTTCTGCGTGCTCTTCGAGATCAGCAACTCTACGAATCAAAGTGGTGGGAGGTGTAATCACGGTGCTATCTGTGCACGACCCGCATATTTAGTGGGCACGACGTAGATGACCGGCACGATCTTTATTCCGAACTCCAGAGTTTGATCAGACCTACGACTCTCCATTGTACCACAGTGGCGCTGGGAGACTTCAATGCCAGGTTGTTGAAGCGAAGGGCCGGGAAGCACAACATACTTGGGGAATACGTGTTCGAATCACATCCCCCAAAGAAGACGCCTGCTGTCGTCACCAACCGCCAAATATTATTGGAATGCTGCGTTTGTGCTGACATGGCCATTGCTAATACATTCTTCGATTTACTAACTGATGAATTGACAACGTACCGAACCTTGGGACATCTCCGACGCAACCGGCTACGCTCGATCGTTTGGATTTGTTGTATGCCACCATTCCATTCTTGCACTGGTGGGGAGATGTCAAGTACGCTGGGAAGGAGCTCTCAACGCCCACCATTTTCTGCTGGAAGATGACTTCGCCTTTCAGTTCCCTGCCGTACGCAAGTCTCACCCTCCACGGCGCAAGTTTTCTTCTTTGGTTGACCTGGACGTAGAAGCAGCTTTCATTTCTGGCTTCTCCGAACATTGGGAATCGACAGGGATATGTGCATCTTTAGACTCCATGGAGGCTAGATTGACGTCAGCGTTCACCGCGCATCAACGGCAGTGCGAGCGCGTGCTGTCGCACCCCGACGCCCATGGATATCTCAGGCCACGCTGAATTTGATTGAAGAGAGGAACGTTTACCGAAATGCCGACTACGACAAGGAAAAGGCTATGGACAATGCAATCAGGAAGGCGGTCCAGAAGGATAAGCAAATTTGAATGGAACGAAAACTGGTTGGAGGGAGTTGGGAAACTGCGCGGAAACTGCGCAAACCCGCTGCGAAGAAGCACGCTGGCATCACACATCCGAATGGGCACATGACGGATACAGCCGGGCGACCCGACGCTCGCGCAGACTACCTTGAACAAGTCCCTTGGCAAGTACGGCTTGCAGAGTTGACGCCTACATCTAATGAAGTTTGGGGCCCGACTTTGAACGTGGACGTGTCTGCTTTTACTATCGCTGAGCTGCGGCGTTCTCTTCACAAGGTGAAGAACAGGAAAGCAGCAGGCCCAGACGATGTCCCCCAAGAGTTTTGGAAGATCATTGGTGCAAGCAGTGACGCCTGCAATGCGCTACTGGAGATATGTCAAGCTTGCTGGAGGGAAAACCGCTTGCCCACCATCTGGAAGAGAGCTAACGTAACCCTACATTTAAGAAGGGGGACGCGACGCTACCCAGCAACTACCGCCATCTATCTTTGCTAACCGTCGGGTACAAAACGCTCGCGGCGATGCTGCACTGGAGGCTTCTTGAAAGATCGGCTGAAGATAGAATACGACAATCACAATTTGGCTTCCGGCCGAAACGCGGCACGGCGGCAGCATTATCGATCATCTGGAGAATGATTGACGCAGCTCATCGAGACAAAGCCACGGACTGATACTTCTACTATTGGATTGGGCAAAACTTTCGACCGCATCAAGCCAGAGTGCTTATGCAAGGCATTGGTACGTTTTGGCATTCTGGATCCAATGGTGGGCATGATCCGGGGAATTTACGCGTGCAGATATTTCACAATACTGGATCACTGTGGCTGCTCAAGTGAAACGAGACAGACGGCGGGCATCGCCTGAGGTTGCTCTTTGTCCCCATGATTGTTCATCATTGTACAGACCGTTCTTCTTCACGATGCGCATTCTGATCTTGCGCTTGCGGAGGAGCCAGAGTACGTCGTCACCAGAGACCTGCTCTACGCGGACGACACCCTGCTCGTGTCAACCCACGCCAGCAATCTGCAACAGATGTTGGGCACCATAGCCTTGGAGGGCCAGAAATACGGCATGGAGCTGAACTGGGACAAGACCGTGCAAGTACAAATTGGTTGTCAGAGTACGCTTGAAAAGCCGAACGGGGATGCCATCAAGAGCGTCAGAGAGGCGATCTAATTGGGAGGAGTCGTGTCTTGCGATGGCTGGGCAAACAGCGAACTTTTGAGACGGATAGGCGAAAGCACGAACCTGTTGAGACAGCTTCAGAAGTTGTGGTCTCATGCATTAATTAGTCGGCGCCGCAAAATACATATCTACTGGAGTTGTGTGATCAGCAGACTGATATAGTATTTGGACTCTCTATGGTTGCTGAAAAGAGGGATCGTCTAGATGCTTTCCATTTCAAGTGTTTGCGCAACATCCTCGGCATTCCACACTCATTTGTATCCAGAATCTCTAACGCGACTGTTCATGAGAGGGCAGAATCGCTGCCTTTGTCACAGGTTTTGCGCAAGAAGCAGATTGCACTGTGCAGGAATATCGTAGGCCAGCCTGTAGATTCTTTCATACGTCGTCCTGTACGCAGCCCAGATTGTACCCCAAGAGACTGGGCGCGCGCTCGAGGCAAAGAGCGTCCGCGACAGCAGTGGGTGAAGCCAGCGTTTGCCATGGGGCTGGTGAGTTGATGACCTCTCATGTGATGCTGCCCGCCCCCGCTCTTCCCCTCGTCCTTGCTAGGCGTCCTATGCTTCAGTCTGGCGCGGTATCTTCTGCGTCACAATCGTGAAACGCTCTGCGTTTCTGCTTCACAGTCGTGATGCGCACTTTCTCCTCAACGTGCTATCACTACCTGGAGGGGATCTCACGCCAACGGGTAAGCGCGCCACCAAGCATCGGTCCAATAGAGATCCGGATGCTTTTGCCAACGCGTCTGACAAATGCACGGTTTCTGACCTGACCTGGGGGTCCTCCTCCCCCTCCCCTCCCTTCTCCCACGCCGGTCATCCTCCGGTCCTCCTCCCCGGGGGGAGGTCCCAGGAAGAGGGGGTCCTCTTCGTCCTCCTGATCACTGCCTCCTCCTCCTCCTCCTCCTCCTCCTCCTCCTCCTCCTCCTCCTCCCCCTCCTGGTCGTCGTCGATGTCTTTCAGGGTCGGCGGCACCGGCCGTCCAGCTTTCACATTACCTACTTTCAACGACCGATGGGTACTGTGTTCGGATTCTGGCCTTTCCGTGCACATGCAAGCCGTAGAGGCGGCCTGCGAGGCCCCCCGTGTACCAGCCAATGACAGCCAAAGAAGCCCCCGAGAAAATCCCACCACGGCCCAAGAGGCTCCGAAGACGACCGAAGAGCCCCTCATAAGGGGGCCCAAAGAGGGGCCCAAGAGAGGCCCAAGCAGGGGGGCACTGGGAGCCCTCCCCCTCAAGATGGTCCCCAAGACCCCCAGGCCTCCGAGAAGCCCCCAAGAAGCCATCAGATGGCTCCAGAGAGCCCCAGAAGGCCGGATTGAAAACGCACCCAGGAGGCCGCCCCCGAGGCTTCCGACACGCCCCTCAACAGACGCGGACGCGGAGGAGGATGAGGGCAGGTCAGCACCAGCTACACGCACACAGCACGAAGGGAAACGACAACCAACACATACGAAATCGGAAGCCGCACGCTTCCTCATCTGGGGATCGGTTCAATGACGTACTATGTTAAGCCTGTTGAGTCACCATGAGCCGTGGACCATGAGAATCATCTAATACCGACCAGGCCATGCTCTGAAGACTGACTATGCTGAGCAAAAGTGTCAATGACAGAAAGATCGGATCAACTACAGGAGGGGGAGGACGAGGAGGGGAGGGGAAGGGGAATGAGGCGGAGGAGGAAGAGCGGGAGGAGCAGGAGGAGTGATCGCGAGCGTCCAGCGAGGGCGGGGTCCAAGAGGGGGGGGCCTCAGAGCATGGCAAAAGGCACGTGACGTGCGCGGCCCAGTGGGGCCAAGGGACGTGCTGCAATCAGAAGGGGGCGGGCATGACAGCCGGGGAGGTGGCCCCGGCCATGGTATAGTGGAAGCCTCCTAGATGGGGTCCGAGTAGGTGGAGTCGGAGGCTCGCGCCGCATCGCCGATACATCGCCGATACATCGTCGATGCATCGGCGATGCATCGGCCATGCACTGGCGACGTCGGTGATGTATCGGCGACGTCGGCGTGGAGAAAACTGAGCAACGCATCGAGCCGCATCGCCGATGCATCGCCGATGCATCGGCGATAGGGCGCGATCCTCCGACCCCATCTACTCGGACCCCATCTAGGAGGCCTGGATATATGCACCCCCTGTCCGAGTCGCACATGTACACACCCCTCTTGGCCGCCCCCAGCGTGAGGAAGGGAGGAGGCGGGGGCTCGAGGAGAGCAGCGGGAGGGGACGACTGCTGCATTGAGCGGGGACCTGCCGTCTCACGGCATTCCTGTAGGCCTGCCACGACGTGTACCTCGGTGCTCTTTGGTTACAAGGATGTTCTTATAACAAAAATGAGAGCCTTTTCTTATTCGTCGGCGTTTCGACATTGGGCGGAAAGGGGGGGAGCGGGGAGGGGTCTGGCTCCAGACCTCTGCTTAGTGCGGCTGTTTGCAACAGGGCGTCCATTATGGGGGGAGACTCCACCTGCTCGAAACAGGCGCCAAAAAACAGCCAATACATACTCCATGGGGAGGGGGAGGTGGGAGGGTGGGGCCCGCGCCGATCGGCAAAACAATGAATAAAAAACGATGACCTTCGGTTACAAAGATGCTCTAATCACAAAAAAACATGGTCTTAGAACCGAAATCCGATTGATTATTACAACAAAACGGTCTCAGACAGACATGCCCCAATAGAACATGTCGTGCAGAAGGTTTGGTGGGCCTACAGGCCGATTGGGACGCTTCGCCACTGCTTGACTGGAGGGAGGGCGGCCGCCTGGTCGGCGCGGCGGCGTACGGCGCGCCCGCCGATGGGGCCCGCCTGGCGGAGCCCTGCGGCGGCGCCGCCGGCCCGGGGCCGAAGCCCCCGGAGTAGATCACCTCGGAGGGGGAACGCTCGAACGGGCGATGGAGTCGGGAGGAGTCCCATGTCCCCATCACGCCTCTCCACATTACGGGAACGAAAAATGGCATAAACAGAAAGACTCGGAGGTCTGCGCGGATTTCTTGGATCCGCGCTGGACCCCCCTCCCTGGCGCGCGGAGCGCGCCAGGGGCGGCGCCGGAGGCGCCGCCAGAGGGCCCCAGCGCCGATCCGAGAACTCCGCGCGGACCTCAGAGTTTTTATGTTTAAATCATTATTCGCTCCCCTACACTTGGCAGCGGGACACCTCGCTGAGCTGATCCCGACAAAAGCCTCGTGCTTAACCCCCTCCGCCCTGCGGGCCGCAGCTCCTGACCCAGACCGAAGGGAAACATCATGGCGAATCCGAAAGTTCCCGGTCGGGCTGGGCCATCGGGCCTCATCTGCAATCAATAGGCGATCGGGGGCCGATGCGTCCCCGCGAGGGGGAGTGAACGAGCACCATGACCAAGACTGAACGCAGACGCGTCGGAACCGATCCTGGCCTTAGTCCATCTTGGCCATCCTCAGCTCGAGCATCGTCCTCACGAATCGGCGACGGCCGGCATGGACCATGACAGTGTCGGCGTCGACAAAATCCCAAGACATCCTTAGAAGAAGAAAAAACAACATAAGCATAAACGTTTGGCGCTCCGCGCGGATTTCTTGGATTCGCGCTGGACCCCCCCGCCCCCCTGGCGCGCGGAGCGCGCCAGGGGCGGCGCCGGAGGCGCCGCCGGGGGGCCCAGGCGCAGATCCAAGAAATCCGCGCGGAACGCCAAAAGTTTATGTTTATGTGGTTTCTTCTTCTTCTTCTTCGAATCCTGGTCATGGCCATCGCGCGTCCTCCCTCGAAGGGCGAGGGGCTCGCTGGGGTGTGGGGAGGGGGGGGGGCAGCGCCGCGAGGGGGGGCTGCCCCGCGCCCGTGCCCGGGGGAAGGCACCGGTCTCGCTCATCCCGTGAGGTAAGGTCGGGCATGTCCGCCTACAGGCAGATTTTGTAGGGAAACGAAACAGCGTTAAAACATACACCAAAAATGCGCAAAAAGAGTCCCTAACTCGTCCCAAAACGAATTTTCACACATTTTTTCATATCTTTCCTGTAGGAAGACAAGCCCGACTCAACCGTGGGGTAGCCGGTCATGAAGGTGTTCCCCGTTGATTTTCAGTTCCGTGAGCACAACACGGGAATTCCATGGGGAGCCGGGCGCGAAGCCACGGGGCGGAGAAGCCGAAGGAGAGGAGAGGGCGAGGGAAGAGAGACGGAGGTTCTTGAGGGTGAGCAGAAAACGCCGGGCAGAAACGGGCGGGGAGAGGAAGGGGCAAGTTACGAGAACGGCGCCCATGCACCGCACCATGCCTGGATCCCGTTCAAGCCCCGCTCCAAGGCAGTGCGGTTCACAGATTCTGGGGTTCTTCGGGACCAATAAGCTATGCACGGTACCATTCCTGGGTCGAAAGTCGCCAAGGCCACGGGAGACGCCAACGCGGTACGGTGCATACACATCGTCCGCGGACAAGTGGAAACGCGAACTGCAACTGCACCCTCCCCCCATCCCCCCTCTCCTTTCGTCGCTCGGCACGCCTCCTAGCGAAGGGTTTCTCTGGGACGAGCACCTCGCCGACACGGCCTGCATTTGCGTGGCTGGTCTGCTGGGCCTCGCCTCGCCAGTGGCGGCGGCTACGCCCGCAACATCCCCCACCACTCTGAAGCAATGCGTCTCTCCCTGCAAGACCGCATCCATGCCCAGCTTGACGGATCCTCGCCAACGACGTGTTGCAATCCGACTGTAAGAATGCGTTTATTTACGTTCGGCGATCGCGGGCACTATGAGGAGGAGGGGCCAAAGAGGGGGTATAATGCAACGCCTCCCCCACGCCGCGCGCACGGCGGCAGCGCCCGGAGCGGACTGGGGGGGAGGGGCGTTATGTCATAGAGGGGGGGATGGGGGGGAGGGGGCTACAATGCCCAGCATGCCCCGAGCAAGGAAACACGCTGCAAGGCTCAATGAAAGCTTGCCGACGGCCAAGACGCTTCAGGCCCTCGCTCGGCCTCGGGCGCGCTTGCTCGGCGGGGCGCCCGTGAGGCTGCCGCCCGCGTGCGCGCCGCCGCCCTTGGGAGCCCCGCTGGACTGCTCCGACCCTCTGCCTGGCGGGCGACCCATCGCCGAGATCCCAGAGAAGGAAGGAGGGGAGGGGAAACTCGGACGCCGGGAGGCATAGCGTGGCGCGCGGAGGAGCGCAGCGCCTCTCGAGCGCCCCCCGACGGCCGCGCTGGCGCGCGCCCGACGGACTACGCCGAGGCGCCCTCACGCCGCGATGGCGGAGAGGGCAAGGTGGTAGAAAGCGCGGAGGAAGGGCGAGTCAAGGAAGACCCCGCCCAGCATGAGGTAGGAGAGCAACGCGAAGCCGCAGGCGAAGCCAGTGACGACGGGGGCGCAGACGTCCTCCTTCGTGCGACCCACAACCCAGACAAGTCACTCACCCAGACAACGAACGCGACGGAAGCAGCAACAAATCAGACACGTGTGAAATGTTGCCATTCGTCGCACGGATGGAAGGTCACGTCGACACCTCCCTCCAGCGGGAGGTCCCAGGCAACGAGCGCCCCGTAGACCTCCTCGTGGCTGCGCGTCCCGACCACGAAGTCGACCTCGCGCGTGGTACCGCGCAGGCCGACTGGGATTTGGTGGGGACGAGGGCGGCCACGGCGTCGCTCACCTGGCACTTACGTCTTCAGATTACCGCTGACTTGGACCCCATATCTTCGCGGAGTACCCGGCACGCGCCGTCTTTGCGGTCAGACTCGCCATGAGCTGTCTGGAACGTCTTCGGTTCGTAAATTTGCCGCGGGCTGTTAGCGGCCCCAGGGGTGGGTCCAGAAGTACCAGTCAACGAACCAGCAGCGGTCGCTCCTGAGGCCAGCTCGCGGCGCGCAGCCTCAGCTAGCAAGCAGTTCTCAAGTACGTTCCGAACAACTACTAGGCTACTTACCACCGCCCGAGTGGCGTCGCGAGCTTCACCATGGGTTCGGCCCACGGCCATCACCCCGCTAGCTTCGCCATGGGCTGGGCTAGCGGGGCGCGGTTGGCCACCTCGCCTTCGACTTTCAGCGCTGGCATCGCCTCGACCAGTTAGACTGCGCAAACTGTCGTGGACCTCGTCGACCTCCACACGATGAGCCTCGGAGTTCACGTCAGCCCTCACTCCGAGCGGAGGCCGGGTGCCCCCAGCAGCAGCGCCGCCCGACCCCTGCCCCGTGACCCGAGCGCCGACGGGGGCACGGGCAGGCGGCCGCGCGGCAGGCCTGATCGGCAAGACCGCCGACTCAGGAGCGGCGCTCGGAGTGGACGCGCCCATGATGTCGATCGGTACTGCACTGGAAATTGGCCCCAGCCTGGCGGGCGCGCGACGGGCGCCCGCCCTTTCGTCTTTCGGCGGCCCAGACGCCGCGTGACCATTTTGAACGAATTGTTTTGGAACGTATTTGTCCTGCTCGCCATCCGTGGGCCCGAATGCGCCAGTGAACAAACCTGCGGCCCTGGTCTCCGCGCCAGCTCGCGGGTCTTGGATACTTCCGCCCTGCCCCGGCAAACCTCCCACGCGCCGATCGGGAGGACAGAGAATTGGCTGTATCACTGGATGATTGTCGCCGGCTTTAGACCGGGCGTTTCTTCGCCCCCCCTCCGACTTTGAATCGGGGAGCTCCGAGGGGGGCGCTTGGGGCACCTGGGCGACGACAGAAGGAATGACAGAGCCGCCGTCGCCACGCCCGCCATCCTCGCCAGCATTATCCGCAGGAAGCTTCTTCGGAGGCTCGGGGGGGGGCTGCGTCTCCGCCCCCATGATGTCTTCGGCGTTAGCGCCATGGACGCGCGCGCCTTCTCCCAGACTCGCGCCAGCACAACGCGATGAGGAGCCAACAGAGAAGGGCACGTCGCTCGCAGCCTTATCGCAGGGGACGGGGGATCGACGCTCATGGAACGTCGATGCATCGTCGTCCACGCGTTCGACCTCTTCCGCGCCCTTGGGCCCAGGCGCCCCTTTGACGCGCCGTCGACAACGAGGCGCGGTCCCAAGAGCAACCGACTGGGCAGGAGATGCGGCGTATGGAGCATCATCCCTTCGACCTATAGCGCCTGATTGAGGTAGCTGCTGCGCGCCGCCACGCAAGTCTCCACGTTAGAGGACAGGTGCACCTGGTGGTAGTACGTTTCGTGGGAGATCGGCTGCTGGTGGAGGAATCACTTCACGCGGAGGATCCGCACCTGCGTGTCGGAGATGCGCCCCAGCATCTCGGAGGTGCAGATCCCCGTGGTCAGTTCGCGCACCAGCTTGAAGACCCACGACTGGTGGAGGAAGGCCCACTCGCGGAAAATCCACCACTCGCGGTCGATCAGCGTCACGCGGATGCTGATCGCGCGGGGGAGGAGCTCCATGTTCACGGGGGCGCGGGCCAGGCGGGAGAGCTCCTGGCCCCTATGCGCCTCCACCTCCGCGAAGGCTCGCAAGAGGTGCTGGGTGGCCCGCCCCTGCGCCCGCACCACCCCGGCGCGGCGTGCGGCGGCAGGCCGATTGGGGCGGCGGGCGCCACCCTCCCGGGTCGGCAGCCCCTCCATCCCGCGGGCGGCGAGGGGAGAAGAGGGGGCCGGAGAAAGCGGACAGGGGAAGCCGCGGGCGGGGCAGGGGGACCCCTAGCGCGTGCTCGCACGGCCCCGAAAGGCCTTGGACCGAGTTGGCGCTAGGGGAGGACGGGGAGGAGGAGGAGGAGGAGGAGGAGGAGGAGGAGGAGGAGAGGAGGAGGGAGGAGGAGGAGGAGGAGGAGGAGGAGGAGGAGGAGGAGAGGGAGGAGAGGAGGAGGAGGAGGAGGAGAGGAGGAGGAGGGGGGGAAGAGGAGGGGGAGGAGGAGGAGGAGAGGAGGAGGAGGTGGAGGCGGAGGAAAAGGAGGAGGGGGAGGGCCCCGATACTGGTCAAGAGCCACGCCGCCACACAACTTTGGACGCCCGAAATGGGTACGGAAACAACGGGCACAATCCCCAACAGCCAACGTTGTCCAAGACCGCCAGCGGCCGCTGTTGGGCATGCGGCTTTCCGCCTTCAAAGATCAACGTCCGCGGCGGCGCGGACAGCGAGCCCTTCTCAAAATGGACAGGAACTGCTGTTGGGCATCGTACCCATTCTTCCCGCACCCATTTCGATCGTCCCGAACACTTGCCATCGCTCGGACGTCCATTCCCCGTGCATTCTCCGGTTTCGTGCGTGGTATTGTTTGCTTGATGCTCCAGAACGCTCCTCCAGGGTCCTCGCCGAGAAAAAAATGCACACGTCCGAGCGATGCCAGGAACAACCATAAGAACGCCAGCAAACCGACCCTGCGGCCAGGGCGCAGGATGTCCGCACCCCCGTGCCTCTGCACGGCGCGACGGGAGATCGGGGCCGCAGCAAGCAGGAGCGCGGAGCAGAACATGATGGCGATGATGAGAATGATGATGATGATGATGATGCTGCTGCTGCTGATAATGAACATCATCGTCACCATCATCAGCATCATCATAATCATCATCGTCATCATCAGCATCGTCATCATCATCAGCACCATCAACATCATCAGCATCATCAGCATCAGCAGCATCAGCTTCATCATCATCGTGATCATGTTAATCATCATCATAATCATCATCATGATCATCAGCATCATCATCATCATCATCATCATCAGCATCGTCATCTTCATCATCATGGTCATCATCGTCGGCATCATCAACATCCTCAGAATCATCATCATCATCATCATCCTCATCATCATCCATCGTCACCAGCATCATCAGCATCATTCATCGCCATCATCATCAACATCGTCAGCATCATCATCATCAGCATCATCGTCATCATCGTCATCATCATCATCAGCATCAGCATCATCATAATCATCATCATCATCATCATCATCATCAGCATCAGCATCATCATCATCACCATCCTCATCAGCATCATCACCATCAACATCCTCAGAATCAGTCATTATACTCATCATCATCCTCATCATCATCATCATAATCATCCTCATCAGCAGCAGCATCCAACGTCATCATCATCAGCATCAGCATCGTCATCATAAGCATCATCATCATCAGCATCATCATCATCCATCGTCATCATCATCAGCATCATCATCATCATCATCCATCGTCATCACCATCATAATCATCATCATCATCGTCATCATCACCAGCATCATCATCAGCATCATCATCATCAGCATTAGCATCATCATCATCATCATCATCCATCGTCATCATAATCATCCATCATCATCATCATCAGCATCATAATCATCATCATCATCCATCGTCATCATCATCAGCATTAGCATCATCATCATAATCGTCATCAGCATCATAATCATCAACACAGCATCATCCTCATCATCATCATCATCATCCTCATCGTCATAATTATCTCATCATCCATCGTCATGATCATCAGCATCATCATCAGCATCATCATCAGCGTCATCAGCATCAGCATCATCAGCATCATCATCATCATCATCGCCATCATCGTCATCAGCGTCATCATCATTAGGATCAGCATCATAATCATCATCGTCATCAGCAGCAGCATCATCAATTTCCTCAGATTCATCGCCCTCACCATCATCGTCCTCATCATCATGATCCATCGTCATCACCATCAGCATCATCATCATCATCATCCGTCGTCATCATCATCAGCATCAGCAGCATCAGCATGAGCAGCATCATCAGCATCATCATCATCGTCAGCATCGTCATCATCATCATCATCATCATCAGCATCAGAACCATCATCATCATCATGATCGTCGTCATCATCATCACCATGAGCATCAGCATCATCAACATCCTCAGAATCAGCATCCTCATCATCATCATCATCCTCTTAATCATCGTCATCCATCGTCATCATCATCAGCAGCATCATCATCAGCATCATCAGCATCAGCATCAGCATCAGCATCATCAGCATGATCACCATCGTCATCATCATCAGAATCAGCATCATCATCACCATCGTCCTCAGCATCAGCATCATCAACATCGTCAGAATCATCATCATCAGCATCATCATCATGATCCATCGTCATCAACAGCATCATCAGCATTATCAGCATCATCAGCAACATCAGCATCAGAAGCATCATCATCATCATCAGTGTCAGCATCGTCATCAGAATCATCATAATCATCATAAAAATAATAATAATAATCATCATCATCGTCATCCATCGTCATCATCATCAGCATCATCATCCTCATCATCATCATCATTCTCATCATCGACATCCATCGTCATCAGCATCGTCACCATCAGCATCATCATCATCATCACCTTCATCATCCATCGTCATCATCATCAGCATCAGCAGCATCAGCATCATCAGCATCATCATCGTCATCATCGACATCATCATCATCATTATCATCATCATCATCATAATCATCGTCATCATCATCCATCGTCATCATCATCAGCATCATAACCAACCTCAGCATCATCATCCTCATCAACATCATCCTCATCATTATCACCATCAATAGTAATCATCATCAGAATCATCATCATCAGCATCATCATCAGCATGAGCAGCATCATCAGCATCATTATCATCAGCATCATCATCAATCGTCATCATCAGCACCATCAGCATCATCATCAGCATCAGCATCGTCATCAGCATCAGCATCATCAACATTCTCAGAATCATCATCCTCATCATCATCATCATCAGCATCATCATCATCATCATCATCATCATCATCATCATCATCATCATCATCATCATCATCATCATCATCATCCTCATCCTCATCCTCATCATCATCATCATCATCATCATCATCATCATCATCATCATCATCATCATCATCATCCATCGTCATCATCATCAGCATCATCAGCATCATCATTACCCATCGTCATCAGCATCAGCATCATCAGCATCATCATCATCAGCATCATCAGCATCATCGTCATCATCATCAGCAGCAGCAGCAGGGCGCCCTGCCAGCGGGCCCCGCCTTCTGCTGGATCCCGGTGGCCTGCCCAGTGCTGTAGAATCGCACGGGGGACGTGGCGCACTGCTCCTGGACGCGGCGAGGGCGTCTGGGCGGGCACCCAGTCCAGAGTCGGCCCCAAGGTAGCGACGGAGCTTCCGAACCCCTCGCGCCCTCCCCCCACCCTAACCCAGCATCCTGATCCTAAGATGCTACCACTAAACCTTACGCCCTAATCATACGCCCCAAACCCTGACCCTAGCACCCGAACCCGAATCCTGACCTGAGTACGCGGATCCTAGCCCTGACATCCTAGCCCTCCCCCGATCCCTCGCACCCGAGCTCAAATCCCCGAGCCATAGAATCAGCATGATCACGTATCCGAATCCTAACACCTTAGCACCCTCAACCTAACAACTCAACCGCTATGGGTCTTTAGAACCCCCCCACGAGTTGAACACTTATTATCTGTTCGGCCACCTTATTGACGGACTGAGGCCCCACCAATCGTGGGAAACAACGATTTTCTAGAGGCACCCACAGCACAACAACGACTACGACAACTACGACTACGATTGCGATTGCGATTACGACTGCGACTACGACTCCGACTACAATTGCGACTACAACCACGACTACAATCACAATTACAATCACGATTACAACCACGACTACGATCATGACTACAATCACAACCACTGCTTCCGATTGCAATCCTCATACGAAGATGCTCGCACATACTCTCGCATGCAAGGTAGCCCACAATGGATTATTCCGTGGGAGACACAATCCGACATATTCCAGCCCGCCAAACAATGGAGGGGCATCAAATCTCTGCCGCGTCGACGACGACGACGACTACGATTACGATTACGATTGCGACTACAACCACGACTACGACGACGACTACACGAACAAGCACCCTAAGCCTAACACCCTAAACCAAACCCTGCCGCCCTAACCCCATCCCTTACAGCCGGCCTTGATTGGACAGGACACGCGAGAGGACACAAGACCCTTCCGAGGTCCACATCGCCATAGGAGTGTAAGAAGGCACGTGTCGCGAGGCACAAGACACTGAAGTACCCTTGAGCTGGCAGGGTCGACCTACTAATCCGGGCCGACTGTATTGCAACACGTTACCCTTAACACCACAAAGCCTAGCCTACCACCCTAACCTTAACACCCTATCTTTAACACCCGACCCAAAGTACCATAAAACGAACCCTACCATCCTAACCTTAACACCCTAGCTGTACATAACACACTGACGCTGACACCCGAACCCCAGCACGCGAAGCCTGAGGCTGACGAGCTAACCCTAACCCGAACACGCTGACCGCAACCCTGACACGTGAACACCCTGACCCCGAGCCCCCTGACCCTGAGCACCCTGACCATGAGATCCTTGCCCGAACACAATGACCCTACCACCCTAACCCTGACACCTTAACCCTAACCCCAACATCCTGCCCCTGACACCACCATGCGCCCGACCGCGACCTTCGTTCTTCCACCGCCAAGGAGGGGCATGATGCCCCCCCCTCTCCCATGTCCGGCGCAAGGGAAGGCAAAGGGGGGACATACCCTCTTCAAGGGGTGAGGGGTGCGGCTCGTGCACAGAACTTGAAGCTCGTTTAGCTTCGTTTCGTATCTTGGTATCGTGCAGCGTGTGCGTGACGGAGGTGCACGGCCGGGGCGCGAGGATGTCGGGAAGATGATCGGTGATGGCATGGGTGAGGTTTGCACGTCTACAATGTCCACACGCGCCAACGGATACAGTCTGACTCGGAAACGAGTGAGCGCATGGTGGAGGGGAAATGGTACGCTGCGCCAGCTAGCGCGGAGCGGCGAAGACGGCCACTCAGCACAATTTTTCTGGACTTTGGAATCGCAGCTGAGCGAGAAAACGTGGAGGAACAGATGAATAAGGATCGGGCAAAAGAAAAAGGGGAGGATGAGATTCGAGGCTGGGCCTGTGGCTACAAATCCGCAACATCGCTGGCACGACGGGCCAAAAAACGTGTTTGACCTGGCAAGGACGACTTGCCGAAACAGTTAGGCACGGCGGGAGCATACGCGAATCGGTTTGCAACTACAAGAAGAATAGAGAAGAACGGACGGGTGGGGAAAACCGTATGAAGGAAGCGGGGGAAAACGCGAGAAGCAAGAACGCGGATGCAAGATTGTAGATGACAGTAAAGTCCCGGTTGGGAATTTGGTTGGAACATCTTAGGTTCACACTGGGCAAGCCGATCCGTGTCGTGTCAGGCCCGGGCCGGTTACGGCCATATGAGCTTTATGAAACGATCCGTGGGTTTGTCGGCGGGCTCCACGACGGCCAATAAATAAATCCGACGGTCGGACTCTGCATGATAGTACCCACCTTGAAATAAACTGATCGTCGTCCTTTCGGATGCAGAAGCTTCCCGCCCCCTTCTCGCCCTTTTCCTTTTCGCTCTGGCGGATGCCTTTTTCCCACCCCTCTGCACTGCCCCCATCCTCGCCATTCTGCCTCTTTTCCCCCATCCACCTCCCCACGCGCCCCTCTAAGAGCGCGTTTCCTTATGTTCGGCGATGACGGACGTCATGGGGGGGGGGGGGGACGAGGGGGGGGTATGACGTGACGCCCCCCCCGACGTGTGGCTCCGGCACCGCAGCCGCGCCCGCGCGCGCGACGCGACGAGCGACGAGCGACGACGACGACGACGACCACAACGACGACGATCACGACGACGACGACGACGACGACGCGAGCAGCACGTAGGTGGCGATATGCACCATTGCGCCTGTGTACACCACAACGTTCGCGTGCACCACAGCGCGCATGTATACCACAGCGCCTGCGTACACCGCAACAAGCGTGTGCAACGTATCGCTTGTGTACACCACAATGCTTGCGTACACTACAGCGCCGGCGTACAATTGCTCACCGCAGCTACCATGTGCAACACAACGCCTGTGTACACCACAGTGCTCGCGTGCACCGCAGCGCCTGTGCACGCCACAGGGCGCGTCTACACCACAGCATCCGCGTGCAACGCAGCGCTGGTGTACACCACAATGCCTGCGTGCATAGGACAGGTCTAAAACAAAAACATGTACGTGAGGATCTGCTGCGGACAACTAGACGCCACGCCAGGAAATTGCTAATAATCGAATGCGACGTCCTTCCCTCCTCCCCCCTCCTCCTCCTCCTCCTCCTCCTCCTCCTCCTCCTCCACCTCCACCTCCTCCTCCTCCTCCTCCTCCTCCTCTTCCTCCTCCTCCTCCTCCTCCTCCTCCTCCTCCTCCTCCTCCTCCTCCTCCTTTTCCTCCTCCTCCTCCTCCTCCTAGCCCCCTCTTGTGCGGGTTGGCCTACAGCGCACGGGCGCATCTCAGCGCGCACCGCAGAATGGTCGATTGAATCGGTCCACTTGGTTCTCGGACGGCCATTTTAGCTGGAACCTCCTGGACGCAAAGTGAAGAGTTAGGGTGATGCGGGCGTAGTCGGGAGGACACGTAGATTCCAGCGGCGTTTCGTTGTCCATAACGATTATTGTATATTGTTGCTTGTGGAATCCACGAACGCTCCATTTTGTCATGACGATCCATTATCACATTATATATACAACAATCGTGCTGTGTTGCACACGGTTGTTGTGGTGCACGCAGACGCCGTGGTGTACACAGGCAGTGCAATGCACGCAGGCATTGTGGTGTATACTGGTGCTGTGTTGCACACGGTTGATGTGGTGAACGCAAACGCTGTGGTGTGCACAAGAGCTGGTGTTCCCGCAAACACGGTGGCGCAAACTGACGCTGTGTTGCACGCGGCTGCTGTGGTGTATATAGGCGGTGGTGTGCACAGGCGCTGTGGTGCACGCAGGCACTGTGGTGTACACAAGCATTGTGGTACAAATCGCCACTTACATGCTGGCGCGACCCGTCCTCCGTCATTCCTGGGCATGCCTATACGCCGCCGGCGCGGAACGTGACGTCATCAACCCCCTTCCTATCCCCCCCCTAGATGATTGCCGTCATCGGCCCGGAATAAAAGCAGGCTTCAGCCACATCCGCGCGCACGACGACTATGAGCGACAAGCGACAAGCCACGAGCAACGACGACGACGATGACGATGACTGCGGACCAGAACCTTATGCGGATTCCTACGCGGACACGCGCGCGGATCCCAGCGCGCACAGCGGCAGTGCTCGGAGCGCACTGGGGGGTAGTGCCCAGAGCGCAGTGGAAGGGGGAGCGCTACGTCATAAAGGGGGGGGGGCCGGGGGCCATGACGCCCGTCAAGCCCCAAGCAGTACAGAAACGGGCTCTAGCACGGGCACGCAAGAGAATTTAATTGCCCTCGGCGTCGATGCCGCTACGGCCGCCATAGCCAATATGAACACGTTCTCCGAAAGCCAGATCGCGACGCCGATGGGGCAGCCCCGCGAGCCAGGCCATCAGGGCAGCCCCGCGAAAGGCAGGGGGCACGGGCGCAAACCGTCGGGTCAACCCCAAAAGTCTCGAGCTAGTCGCGGCAGCATTCGGGCGGGAGGCAGCGCGAAACCCAACTTTGCCGCGAACTGGTCCGCCTCAACCGCGGAGATCCCCGTTGCCTTGTGGGACTCCACGAGCGCCTTCCACAAGGAAGCCGGTTGACCGCGCCTCATGGGCTCTCGCGGAGGCGGCCGCGGGATCAGCATGTAGCGCATGAGCGTAGCGCGGGAAACCACGACGTGGAAATGCAGCCACCGCTGCTCGCCCGACATTTGCTCGCCGGACATGTCTGTGCGACCAGCGTCCTCGTCCATGGCGCAATCGATGGCGACGCCCCTGCGCAGCGTCAGACCCGGCGACAACGCGAAATCAGGTAGGACTTGCGCGCGAGGGTGAACCACGAACGGGGCTCGACGCGCGGCTCCGAATCCTGAAACATGACCTCCTGCTCGCTGGGCCTGCGCATGAGCAAGCTCCTCGCCCGCGCCCCGGCCTCGCCATCGTCGCGGCCGCATTCGGCTTGCTGCAGCAAGCCGTCAGCCACTTCAAAACAGCGACGCGCTCTTCACAACCTGTCGGCCTCTGCTTTCCGTTTCCTGGGCCTCTTGGAAAGCAGGCATCAAAGCTGTTCCCGCGCAAGTCTCAGAAGGACAACCCCCGCCCAAAAATCCTCCGCAACTCTTTCGTAAACGAACCGCTTGGCTCCGGCACGAGAACCCCCTCGCAATTCACTCGCCGACGAAGCCCCCGCTCGGCGCGCCCTTCGTAATCAAACGTCAGGAGCCCAAACGTGACGACGGAGACAGTTACCGACGGCCCGCTCGGAGCATGCGAGCTGCAGACCCTAAAGAGAGGGGGCCCTCGCGTGAGCTTTCCCTGCAATTCGCTCACAGACGACGCCCCCGTCCGAGAACGACAATTACATGTTTCCGACGACCCTCTCGGTTTAGAAACATGAGTCGCGGTCCCCAATGCGCTCGCAGACGAGACTCCCGCTCGGAACCTCCTGAAGATGATGAGCGCTTGAGTGCGTGAGCGAGTGCGAGAGCATGGTGTGGTGATGACGATGAGGCAGTGATGGTGGGCGTCAAGACGCGATGTGCTGACGGCGACGATGCTGACCAATTGTCATGGTGAGATGGTCCCAGCTAGGAGGGCGAATGCTGACGATTATGAACAAGACGATGATGTGATGGCGATGACGATGCCAGCGACGATGACGACGGCGATGGCGACGGGCGGCGACGACGACGATGACTGCCTTTTCCCCGCTCAACCCCGCAACGCGCCGGGCCCCCGAGGAACCATGTCCGAACGAAACTAATCGGGCGGCGCGCAACTAGCGGCTCAAACAACGCAGCTGGCGGCGCACGCCAGCGGACCCCCTCCGAAGGGCGGGCGCCATAGGGGTGGGGGGGGGGGGGGGCGCCGCAGGGGCGAAGGGGCGGGCCGGCCGATCGCGCGATCCAGCCGCGACTAAGCCGGCCGCTGCACGAGCCCCGGGAAGGCCGGCGGCGAGCAGCGGCGGCAACAGGACAAGGGGCCTCGAACTGGCCCCGACCTCGTGGAGCCAGGGTAACAAGGGCAGGCGACGGCGAACGGGGCGACGAAGAATCGTCGCAATCTGCTGAGCTGCAGCGCGCCTGCAGTTACACTCCACCGCGCGCGCCCTGGAGCTCTCGGCGAAGCCGCGCATCCCCGACTAAAACTACAACGGGCCAAGAGAGCGCGCAGAGACTGCGGCGGGCGGACTCCCGAGGCCGTCTATCCTGCCACAGCGGAGAAAACAAAATCACCCCGCAGGGACCCCGCAAATTATCCTGCACGGCTTCCTGCGCACCGATTGTAATCACCCCGCGTGGACCCTGCAATCACCCCGCGGGCTTGTCCGATTCGCGTTGTTTTCAACATGTTAGTCACTCCGCAATTGACCCGCGCTTGTCTTGAAAATCTTGCGCCGTGGGGATTGCATCTTGCGCGGCCAACTGCCACGTTCGAGCAATGACTCGCGATTGCGGCACTTCCGATGGCGAAGCTGCTGCTTTTCGGGGCCCTCATGTAGTCGCACGCGCGTGGTGTCGCACGAAAAGGAAGGCAAGTGTTCCCGAAAAACAGCAGCTTCGACATCGGAAGTGCCGCAATCGCGAGCCATTGCTCGAACGTGGCAGTTGGCCGCGCAAGATGCAATCCCCACGACGCAAGATTTTCAAGACAACATCTGACCTCTGCAGGACAACCCAACATTTAGTCTGACTGTTGGCGAACGCGTCGCCGACGGGACTCTTGCCGAAGGCGACCCGAATGCCCAGCAGCCGCGTCAAAGCGTCAACGCACCGCTACCACTTTGGACAATCGTAAGTGCATGGCGGCGTTGACGCACCGTAGACGCGGTTGCCCGCTCTGCCAGTTGCACCCCGTGCCGCCGTCGTTACGATAAACAAAAAAGCGGGGAGGAGATTGAGGAAGTGTCTGTGGCGCAAGGACGAATACAACGAATATGACAATGTTGATGGCATCTACGAGGGGGTCTGGGGCGGCGGTGCACATAGGGTGCGATAGGAAGAAGAGGGGAGATGAGAGGAATGGGAGCGAGGAGCTGACATGATGACGAGGCGCAGGGTGACGAGGGAGACGGAAGGGGAACCGTGGACAAAGGAAGTGTGGTGATGAGGGCGGGGAGGAGAGGGGTCACCACTACGAGCACGTGTTCTGCGGCCACCAATACTCGCCACCGCCACGGTTTCGTGCATTTGCGTTCGCGTTCCTCTCGGCCGCCGCCTGCTTGGGACGGGGGCGGCAAGCGCTCTGGTTCTGATAGAGCGACAGATCGTTGGTCGGCCGTGCCTGCAGAGTTGTTGCGAAGTGCTTGTTAAGTTGACAGAAGCCCGAGCAGGCGAGAACGCTAACGCCCTTCGACGGCCGAAGACCGATCTACGATGTTTGCCTCTTCAGGCCTTCTCGGGGGTTCTCATGGAGCCACCTTGGGCCGTCCTGGGGTCATCTTGGTTTGCACTGAGGCCATATTGCGCCATCTTGGAGCGCGCATGGGTCTTCCATCATCCAGAAAAACTTCTCGCGAAAGCAATCTTTAACGATCTGGGGGGGTCTCTGCGCGTCTTCCCCCCTGGGCTCTCTCTGGGGGCCCTCGTGGCAACGTTCGACCCCTTCTCATGCCGTCTTGGGAGCTTCCTGGGCCGTCTTCGGACCTTCTTGGGTGCTTCTTGGGCGGTCCCCGGGCGACGCTGGGAGGCGGGCGGGGCTTCCCCGGGCTACCAGACGCCCGACAAGGCGAGAACGCCCGAACTGGTTTCAAGACTATGGAAAAACAGCGGCGCATGCCTTTTCAAGCCATCTTGGGGGTCCTTTCGGGTCTCGCGGGGGACTCTTGGGCCGTGTCGATGGCATCGCGGGCCGTATTGGAGCACTCTTGGGCCGTCTCGGGGCCTCTTGCAGGCGCCGTCCTGCAAGTGATATGTCTGGCCCCCCTGATCTGGGCCACTGGATCTGTTTCGTCGTGGCCACCGCTGCGACGAGCTCCGACTGCTCCGATGGCAAAAGCGAAAGGGGGGGGGGGGGCGGGAGGGAGGGAAGCGGGGCGGAGTAAGGATGCGCGAGGAGAGAGGGGGTGAGGGGACGGTGGAGGGCAGAGGGGGGTCGGGGAGAAGCGGGAGGTGAAGGGAGAGGGGGAGGGGGCAGGGGGCAGGCGTGGAAGGGCGCAAAGGGACGGTGGAAAGGGGGGCGGGATTGCAACTCGGAGGAGCCCAGGGTTGTGGGAGGAGCGATATAGTAGGAGGGGAGGGCGGTGCGGGGAGGAGGCGATAATAGAGGAGGACCGTCAGCAGCAGCATCAGCATACAGCATCGACAGCAGTACCGAGCAGGCATCTGGCGTTGCACGCTGGCGGTTGTCTCTCGTTTAACACTGTCGGCCGTTGAGTTGCTCACTGACGGAGCGGCGGGGCTCACTGACGAAGCGGCGTCTGCTAGTCTTCATGTCTGGACGGGCCTAGGCGCCTCACGCCTTCTTCAACTTCATGGCCATGTTGCCGCGGTGGCGCAACATCTCGTGGACGTCGCTGTCCCATGCCGCCTGTGTGAGACCTTTGTTGATGCGGTGGACCACAGTCTTCAGCTGGGAGGCCTTGAAGCTCTCGACGGGGGTATTCTCTTCCTCAGTGAACGCAACGCATAGGAGGGCCTCCGCATTCGTTACCTCCAGGGTCGTAACCAGGTCCTCAGCAGTTTTGATGAATGGCTTATCTGTTGTCCCGTTGAACAGTGTCGCCACGCGCTTGTAATCGCCCTTCAACGCGTTGATGGACTTGATGGCCTCGTTGAGCTTCCTGTTGGGAATCTTCAACAAAGTATCTCTGGCATGGGCGAGCACTTGTGATAGCGACCACCCGGCCTCGACACCATCGTGCCATGATTTCCCACGTTGTCCACCTTTGGCAAAGGAGGTGATCTCATCCAGCTTGGCCTTCAAGTTGTCCTTGTGCGCCGTGGTCACCCAGGCGTTCGTGTCATTAATGCCGACCTTGACGGCGTCGAAGGCCGTGCGAGCGGCAGAAGCGGCAGGGAACGGATCTGCATCAGGCAGGCCGGCCAAGGGATGCAACGAAGCATAGCACTGCAACAGGTCCTTGATCATGATATTGTCCTTATCAGAGCCCCAGCGCTCTTCATGTGAATTGCCGCTCCCGATGTGCACATTGAACTTGTCGTAGAGCGCGTGTAGCTTGCAGATCGGATCATCGCTAACGCTATGGGGCACGCCCGTCTCCCCCAGCACGCGGGCAACGTGTTCCAAGGCAACGGGGCCCTCGGGCGCAGCAAATGGGAACTTGTTGACCATGTGGCCACGCAAGTCTTTGAACCATGATGCGACCAAGGTGACGACCTCTTCCTCCTGGATCTCAGCTTTGCCAATGTCGTTGAGCTCCGCGGTGAGTCTCTGCAGCGGGCCCGCCACGTAGCCCCCCTCCTCGGTGCAGAACGGTGCTCGGAGGGCGTCCTTGATTCTCTTCCATTTTGCTGACGACGCCAACGCCAGCGATTGCGTCGTAACTAATTGCTGCATCTCGGGCACCAAGGGGCTAGACGGCCACGCCTCGAGAGCCTTGCCAAGCATGTCCGAGAAGAGGGGCAACTATTCGGTCTCGGTGAAAGTGCCGCCCTGCACGAGCCCGAGGAAGTGCGTCAGCTGCTCCTTCAGCTTATCTTGCAGCTTCTTCTCCGCGGTCGTAGTGCTCCCTGGCCGCGCGGTCGCCCGCATCTCCTCTACGATCACCAGTGCGTTCCGCATCTCAGCACAGAAGCTCTGCAGGCCCATGCCCGATGAGTTGACCGACTGCAAAGCATCTTTCAACTTCCTCTTCTGGTCCTTGAATGCGGGGGCAAACCTGGCGAAGCTGTTGAGCAGGTCCGAGTAGCAATCGACCGTGTGAACATATCCGCTACCGTGCTTGCACGGAGTGGGCTCCTTAATGCCCCGTCTGCTTTCTAGTATGATTTGGTGTATCTTAAAGCTGGAACGGACCCCCCGCCCCTCGAACTACGCATCTTCTTTGGACCTCTTGAGAGCTTCTCGGGGCCGCATTAGGAAGCTCGTTGAGGGGGGGGGGGGGGGGGGGGGGGGGCTGCGGTTATTTTGGCACTGTTGGAAGCCCCATAAAGGGCCCACGGGGCTTCTTGGGGGCCTCCCAGGGAGGGGGGCGGGCGGCGTCGCCGCAGGCAGGCGGATATGGATGCATCTGCGAGCAAGCCACTTGCATCAGACTTGTAGGCGTTGCGCAATTTATTGACCGATGCCTCGTCTGGCTCGTCGAGGTCCACGTCAAGCAAGATCTCGATGGCCCTGCATATTGTCAGGCAGGTCTCCAAGCCTTCAGGGGTGTCTTCGAAGTCCTCGAGCGCGTTTTCCAACAAGCCCTTGACGCCCTTGACGACGTGCAGGCATGCGCTGGCGCGGCTTTCCCCCAGCTGGAGCAACACCCTGATGACGTCGTACACCAAGACCTTGTGAGAAACCAGCATGCGCTCCAGCAGTGGGCCGTCGAGTTGATTAATTGCTGGACGGTGGGGGTCAAATGGCATCGATGGGATATCAAGCATCGACCTCTCGACGAGTTCGTCCTGCACCTCGGCGCTATCGACGCTGGCCTTTGCAAAAGGGCTCAAGATCGGCACGAAAGCCTCCACCTTCTCTGGCGACAGGTCGTCCTTGATCTCATCAATGGACCGCTTCCATATCCTGACCAACAACCTCTCCTTGATCGAGCTGGTCCAATCGGTGTTGGCCTCGATTCTATCGTTGATGGCGGCTGCGAACTCCTCGTCTGTGATGTGTTGTTCCACGCAGTTGTTGTAAATCTTAATCGCCGCCTGGACATTGACGAGCCTGTTTTCCAAACGATGAACCTGAGGAGGAGCAGAAAGGCGATGTGACTCAAACCGACAAGTGCCCTGGGCAACGCTTACATTAACTCTCGTATTCGAAGTGCGATGCCTGGACATTGTCGTTAATGCATGCGAACCCACGGGCCTGTTCAGGGCGCGCGCAACTTGCAGCGAGGCCCAGAGGACGCCACAGGGGAACCTGCCACGCAGAGGGCCCTTGATAAGTCCCGCGGGGGGGGGGCGGGGCTCTCGCGGCGCGCTTGAAGCCCTGCCCAAACCCCGAGGCGAAGGCGACCCAACGAGGCCCCAAGCCCCCTTCGAAATTGTCAGGGCTCTCTCGGGGCCCCAAGACGGCCCAAGAGGGCCTCGGGGGAAAAAAAACAAAGATGCTGGCTCCTATGATCCGTGGGGCAAGATGCCCGAGGCCGTCTTGCCCCGCCCAGCGATCGGCCGTCTCGGGGCCCTCTTGGGGCCCTCTCGGGGCCTTCTTAGGGCCTCTTCGCCATGCAGGTTCTCCAGTGCATCTTGGGGTGCTCCCTGCGCCCTCTTGAGGCAATCTCCAGGCCCGCTCGGGCCCCTCAAGCCCGCCTTGGAAGCCCAGCAGGCCTGCGGACGGGCCGCGGAATTTCCCAGGGATAGCCCAAAGGCAGCATGCGGTATTCTTGCCGCTTCGCGCATCCCCACCAGCCCATCTGGAACCGTGCTATCGGACCAACTTCGGACCTCCTGGGACGTTCCGAGAACTCCCTGCGGGAGCCCTGCAAGAGGCCAACAGCTCAAGCAGGCATCAAGGGCTCGAGACGACGACGGCGACGACGACCGCACGACGAGTGCAGTGAGGCTGGGGCCGAAGGATATTTCATCGGCCCTCGCAGTGCCTCGCGCGGGGAAGCGCTGTCGGCTGGGGCAGAAGCAGGGCCCGCTGCGCGCCGCGACTGCGACAGGAGGCTCGAGCGCAGACATTCAGTGGGAGGACGAGGGAGGCGGAGGAGAGGTAGGAGGCTGAGGTCAGGATCGACGATGAGAGAGACGCGAGAGAAATAGCAAGGTTATGGGGAAGGTAAGGAGGGGAAGGAGAGCCGCGCTATCCGTCACAGTGCCTGCGGGCACGTTGATGCGTGGAAGAATGCAAAGTGCTGTCTGGCAGGGTTGCTGTAGTCCTCCAAGGGACCCCTTTGCGGTGCACCTGTCACGCCCCTTCGCCGTTGCACCTGTCGCGCCCTTTGCGGTTGCACGTGCCACGCCCCTTCGCCGTTGCACCTGTCACGCCCCTGCGCCGCGCCACGCCCCTTCACAACGCAGGTAATGTACGAGGCATGCCACATGCAACATAGGTCATATACGAAGCATGCCGCATACAACACAAGTCGTATACAATACATGTCATATACAGCACGCGTGGCTGGAAAACCATGCCCCTGAACTTGATGTTCGGTCTGAGCTTGAGAGGACCGTTTTCTGAAGCGTCACGTAGGCCGCATGCGCGCCAGGCCTGAGCTTGAGAGGACAGTGTTCTGAGGCATTGCGCAGGTCCCATGCGTGCCAGGCCTGAGCTTGAGAGGGCAGTTTTTTAAAAGCATTAGGTAGCATTTCCAAGCGTGAATTTGCCACCCTCCACTGCCCACCACCTACTTGGCCAATTGCTCTTGCTAGGGTCTACTTGGTCCAATGCTTTTTGCTAAGGCCTACTTGGTCCAATGCTTCTGCTAGGGCCTACTTGGTTCATTGCTTTTGCTATGGCCTACTAAGCTCATGGCTTTTGCAGGGGCCTAGTTGGTCCAATACTTTTGCTAGGGCCTACCTCGCCCAATACTCTTGCCAGGGTCTACTTTGTCCAATGCTTTTGCCAGGGCCTACTTGGCCCAATGCTTCTGATAGGGCATACTTGGCCCATGGCTGTTGCTAGGCTCTACTTGGTCCATGGCTTTTGCTAGGGCCTACTTGGTCCTTCTACTTGGTCCATTGCTTTTGCCAGGGTCTACTTGGTCCAATGCTTTTGCTTGGGCCCACTTGGCACATTGCTTTTGCTAGGGACTACAGGGTCCAATGCTTTTGCTAGGGCCTACTTGGTCCAATACTTTTGCGAGGGTCTACTTGGTCAAATCCTTTTGCTGGGGCCTACTTGGCCCATTGCTTTTGCTAGGGTCTACTTGGTCCAATGAATAGCAGCTGGACGCCTACATCTATCAAGTTGCGGTAGCGTAAACTGTTCATTCCGCCAGCTTTAGGCTCAAGGGTTGAAGTCTGGGACGAGCCCAGTTCAGAGGAGCACTTTGGGATGACGCAAGTTTAGCGTGGGCTTGGCAGGGGCATTGCGGGGTCTTTGCAAGGCATCCAGGGGAGAGGGTGGGGAGAGGGGTTCTTCTGGGAAGAGAGAAGACAGGAACCGCTCTAGACCACCTGCGCCCAAAGGGCTGGTGGGATTGCACACCTTGGGGCCCTCGGGGAGCCCTCATAGGGGCCCTCTCGGGCCCCTCCTGAGCCCCATCGCCGCCGTTGTGTCATCACCATCATTCGAGCAGTCGCCACTCCAAAAAAAATGCGGCGCTGGCACGGTGGCGGGACTTGCCGAATGGATCTGGATAAAAAATCACAGCCTGTCGTCCGCACTCGCTCAGGCATTCAGTCGCTCTCCGACTCGTTGGACGCGGGCGCGGCCTCGGCGTTCTCAACCACCGTGTGGTGCCAGCGAGCTTTGTCAATGTCCTCTGCCACCGCGTCGTTGCAAGCCTTTTTGGCGTTGTTCAGCCTGGCGTGCAAGAATTGGACCCTCCTCTGGAGAAAGGCGTTCTGCATCTTCGACAGGCGCAGGCGCTTGTTCATCTTCTTCCAACGCTTCAACAAGGGCTGCCTCATGTTCCGCACGTACTTGGGCGTGCCAGCCATGGCCGCCGAAAGACTGGGGCGCGCACTTTAGGGGACTCTGCGAGCTCGAGCCGAAATCGAAGCCTACGGAAGCCCAGGTTGCCTGGAAAGTTCTGGGTTCGCCCGTGCCCCCGAGACCCATACCCTACACCGACGACAAAGTCACCAATGCGTTCGTCGTACGAAGCACATAGGGAACTTGCAATCTCAGCTCCGATGTTAAACGCCGATTGAACAAGCGCCGTGTAGTTTTCTGACACAACAACAAAAGCGTTGGTGACAGGCGCATTGTCACCACGTAAAAGTCAAAAGTCCGATTATACATCCGTAGCTTAGCTGCTCCTCGTGATGTTCTTGTTGGGAACCGCAGAGTCATTGAGATGGGGATCTTCAATGGCGTCGCTGATGCATTGGTACCTGTAGATGTTTATGTTGTATTGGCTCCGAGATTTGACGTTGCAGCATCTCGTTGCCATCTTGAAGGTCGCGTCTGGTCCCTGGGTTTTGCCGGGACTGATGCAAGACACCCCGGGTCATAGTTGCCATGGTTCTCTTCCTCAATGGCAGAACTGCCTAATCAGTTTCTATCGGAGCATCGAGGAATTCCTTTTTGGATGGTTTGATATATCATACAGGAGCATCGCATATAGCATCGAATATGTCTCTCTTGGGAGCGTCGACATCTCAAACACCAACATCACGGATCGAAGCGAAGATGCCTCTTGTGTCCTTATGGGTTCGCCCGTGCCCCCGAAAACTTCATTGCGCACAGGGATGCTCTAAACAAGCTTCAAAAACAACGCGCTCGAACTCTGAGCTCGCCCCCTGGAGTTCTAGCCGTTACTATTCAAAACATCATTGCGCACATGAATGCCCCCAAAAAAATCCCCCTCCCTCCGACCTTCATCCCAATCCTACTTTTTCCTCCTCCGATATTGCTTCGGCGCCCCTGGAACATCAGAATCCAAGCCCCTGCCAGCCCTGGTCTCCCTGTCGACGCAGCCCACGGCCCACCCGAGTTCCTTCAAGTACTGCTTCCCCTCGTCGAAGGCGCCGCTCTCGGTGATGACGCTCAGCCAGTGGCTCGCTGGCTTAACCCTGCTCTTCGAGTCAGAGTCAAGGCCGCTCGCGACAGACAGACATCGCGCCGAGGCCCTGCCGCTGGCGCACGGTGGGGGCAGGGGAGCGGCTCCGATCAATGCGGCTCGGCTGAGAGCCCCCAGCTGGCGCGTGGAGCGGGCCTGCTGAGACACCTGCTGCGCTCGCGTCGGGCGCGGCAGGCGACGGCCCCCTGGAGCGAGAACGCGGAGGCGTTGGACTCTCGGGGTGGCCAGCGCTGTCATCGCCGAGAATCTCGACGGCGGGGCGCAGGAGCGTCCTTCCTCGCTGCCCCGCGAGCTGCGCCAAGCCAGAACCATCGCCAGCTGAGGATGCTTCCTTCTTCGCCTTGGCCGCCTTGACTGCCTCGTCGATCTCGTCCGCAGAGTACGGCTTCACGCGCTTGTTCTTGGCCTGGTACTTACCGCCCATCTCTTGGCCCAAGTTCGACTGGAAGTTAGACGCCTCGCCAGCCCACTTGTTGGCCGCCTGCCGCGCGTACATGATGTCGGAGGGCTTGAGCTCGGTCGACTTCTTGACCCACATCTTCTCGCTCCACAAGACGAGCTCGGGAAGCTTCTCAGGCTGCAGCACGGCCCCCTGGACCTCGCCGCCTGACCTGTCCAAGCATTTCGCTTGGTCGAGCTTGGCATCCTCGGGGAACATGCCGTTCTCGCATTTGAAGCCACCTCGAGGAATAAAAGGGAAACCGCTCTTCCAGGCGAGACCCGCTGGCGACGATGTATTCGACGTCGTCCTCTGGGAAATCCTTTGCGTCAGGGTTCATTAGGCTCTCTTCGTACTGCTCCCGATCAGCCTCAAGCTGCGAGGCAACGTTATGGTCTTTCTTTGTCTTGGCCACGGCATCGACTGTCTTGTAGTGGGTCGCGGCCGCGAAGTCAACGCAGACTTCGCAATGGGGGCCAAGTGCGATGACCTGATCGCGATCGTTCTTCTCGGAATCAGCCCAATTAGACCCGTCGGCCCTTGCGATCGCCCCGCACTCCTTGCAAGCGAGGCTCTGCGAACTGGACGCCCTGCGCCCAGTGGCAGCGACCGACGCCAGCGACTCGGCAGGCGCACCCGCCGAAGGTGGCGCGCCACCGCGGCCGCGGCCACGCGCGGGCCTCCGGGCCCCCTGGAGACTGTCAGGGCCGCCGCGCCCCGCACCCGAGCCAGCGGTCCGTTTCATGGGCCAGTGTTGCCCTCTGGGGCCGCCCTTCGAGCAAATCGGCGCGATGCCCCACTGGGGCGGCGAAGCTCAAGAACACATTGAACCAAAACTGCGGCACAGCGTGCGCGGTCGAGCCAAGGGGCGCACACGCGCGCTCCCAAGGGGGCAAGGGGGAGGGGCGGGGGTGCTTAGGGCGCGTGCGCGGGGGGGGGGGGGGGTCAGGGGGCTTAGCGCGCGCGCGCCCGCGGCGGGGGGGGGGTCATGGGGGGGGTACTTAGCGCGCGGGGGGGGAGGGGTCAGGGGGTGCTTAGCGCGCGCGGGGGGGAGGGGTCAGGGGGTACTTAGCGCGCGCGCACATGCGCGGGGTGGACCCTGCCACGTGAGCGGTTAACGCGAACTTCTGCAACGCGAAATCTGCTAATCATTGTGCAACACGGAAACCGCGGGACGCGATCAGGATAAAAACGACACCTTGCGGGTTAATCCGGGGCCCTTTTTTTCCAAGTGTTGTCCGATGCAGAAACTTGAAGCGCGATGTCTTCCAATCGTTGGCCAATTGCAAGTTTCGTTTGGCGTGGCTTGTGGCACAAGCCTGCCACGCAGGAAATCGTGCATCGTGTTTCGCGTCTGCGTCCGCGACGCGCGGGTGTCGTTAAGCCATGCTTTACTTAATGCTTCAAGGAAAACGAAACGCACGCCGCGTTTCACGAACGAGACTCCAAGGGGGCCCCAAGAGGGCCCTAAGAGGGCCCAAAGAGGGCCGCAAATCAGACGCCGACAGGATCACCCTGGAGGCCCCTGCCGCGTGATCCTGTCGGCGTCTGATTCGGGGCCCCTCTGGGGATTGTAGCAATTTCGGCCCGCGGGGGATTGTAGCAATTTCGGCCCGCGGAAGAAAGCAGCAACCTCGGCCCAGGGGATTGTAGCAATTTCGGCCCGCGGGGGATTGTAGCAATTTCGGCCCGCGGGGGATTGTAGCAATTTCGACCCGCGGGGGATTGTAGCAATTTCGGCCGGCGGGGGATTGTAGCACTTTCGGCCCGCGGAAGAAAGCAGCAACCTCGGTCCCAGGGGGATTGTAGCAATTTCGGCCCGCGGGGGATTGTAGCAATTTAGACCCGCGGGGGATTGCAGCAAGTTCGGCCCGCGGGGGATTGTAGCACTTTCGGCCCGCGGAAGAAAGCAGCAACCTCGGCCCCAGGGGGATTGTAGCCATTTCGGCCCGCGGGGGATTGTAGCAATTTAGACCCGCGGGGGATTGTAGCAATTTCGGCCCGCGGGGGGGTTGTAGCAATTTCGGCCCGCGGAAGAAATCAGCAACCTCGGCCCGCGGGGGATTGTAGCCATTTCGGCCCGCGGGGGATTGTAGCAATTTCGGCCGGCGGGGGATTGCAGCACTTCCGGCCCGCGGAAGAAAGCAGCAACCTCGGTCCCAGGGGGATTGTAGCAATTTCGGCCCGCGGGGGATTGTAGCAATTTCGAACCGCGGGGGATTGTAGCAATTTCGGCCCGCGGGGGATTGTAGCAATTTCGGCCCGCGGAAGAAAGCAGCAACCTCGGCCCGCGGGGGATTGCAGCAATTTCGGCCCGCGGGGGATTCTAGCAATTTCGGCCCGCGGGGGATTGTAGCAATTTCGGCCCGCGGGGGGATTGTAGCAATTTGGGCCCGCGGGGGGATTGTAGCAATTTCGGCCCGCGGAAGAAAGCAGCAACTTCGGCCCGCGGGGATTGTAGCAATTTCGGCCCGCGGGGGATTGTAGCAATTTCGGCCCGCGGGGGATTGTAGCAATTTCGGCCCGCGGGGGATTGCAGCAATTTGGGCCCGCGGAAGAGAGCAGCAACTTTGGCCCGCGGGGGATTGTAGCAATTTCGGCCCGCGAGGGATTTTAACAATTTCGGCCTGCGGGGGATTGTAGCAATGTCGGCCCGCGGGGGATTGTAGCAATTTCGGCCCGCGGGGATTGTAGCAATTTCGGCCCGCGGGGGATTGTAGCAATTTCGGCCCGCGGGGGATTGTAGCAATTTCGGCCCGCGGGGGATTGTAGCAATTTCGGCCCGCGGGGAGCAGCAATTCGGCCCGCGGGGGATTGTAGCAATTTCGGCCCGCGGGGGAAGCAATTTCGGCCGCGGGGGATTGTAGCAATGTCGGCCCGCGGGGGATTGTAGCAAGCAATTTCGGCCCGCGGGGGGTTGTAGCAATTTCGGCCCGCGGGGGATTGTAGCAATTTCGGCCCGCGGGGGATTGTAGCAATTTGAATGCAGCAACCCGCAGGGGATTGTATTTCGGCCCGCGGGGGATTGTCGGCCCGGGGGATTGTAGCAATTCGGCCCGCGGGGGATGGTATTTCGGCCCGCGGGGATTGTAGCACTTTCGGCCCGCCAGGGGCGCTCCGAAATTGCTACAATCCCCCGCGGGCCCGTGGTAGTGGTAGTAGCAGGCAATAATATCAAGGGGCACGCACCATTGAGGGTTCACACACTCGGGGGGGGTGGGGCGGGGTGGGCGGTGGGAGGGGGGGGGGGGGGGGGGGGAGAGGGGGGGGGGGGGGGTTAGGGTAGAGTGTTTTAAAGTTTAAAGCGTTTTAGGGTTTAAGGTGCGCTTTGGGGGTTTAGGGCGTTTCAAGGTTAGGGCGGTTTAGGGCTTAGGGCGTTTTAAGGTTTAGGGCGGTTTAGGGTTTGGTGCGCTTTAGGGTTTAGGTAGTTTTAGGGCTTAGTGCGCTTAGGCTTTGGATTAGGCTCAGACTTAGGCTTGAGCTTAGGCTTGGGCGTGGGCTTGGGCTTAGGCTTAAGCTTAAGTTTGGGCTTGGGCCTAGGCTTAGACTTAGGCCCAGGCCTAAGCTTTAGCTTAGGCTCGGGCTTAGACTTAAGCTTAAGCTTAGGCGCAGGCTTAGGCTTAGGCGTGGGCTTGGGCTTAGACTTGGGCTTAGGCTTAGGCTTAGGCTTGGGCTTAGGCTTGGGCTTAGGCTCATGCATTGGGCTTAGGCGTTGGGCTTAGGCTTAGGCTTAGGCTTGAGCTTATGCGTAGGCTTAGGCTTAGGTTTAAGCTTAGGCTTGGTCTCAGGCTAAGGCTTAGGCTTAGGTTTGGGCTTGGGCTCAGGCTTAGGCTTAGGCTTAGGCTTAGGCTGAGGCTGAGGCTTAGGCTTAGGCTTGGGCTTCGGCTCAGGCTTAGGCTTGGGCTTCGGCTTAGGCTTAGCTTACGCTTAGCTTAGGCTTATCTTAGGCCTACCATAGGCTTACCATAGGCTTAGCTTAGGCTTAGCTTAGGCTTAGCTTAGGCGTACCTTAGGCTTACTAGTTCGTAAGCCAAGTAGGCCTTGTCAAATGCAACGGACCAAGTAGGCCCCAGCAAAAGCCATGGACCAAGTAGGCCCCAAAAGCATTGGACCAACTAGGCCTTAGCAACAGCAATGGACCAAGTAGGCCTTAGCAAAAGCAATGGACCAAGTAGGCCCTAGCAAAAGCAATGGACCAAGTAGGCCCTAGCACGAGCATTGGACCAACTAGACCCTAGCAAAAGCCATGGGCCAAGTAGGCCTTAGCAAAAGCAATGGACCGAGCAGGCCCTAGCAAAAGCAATGCACCAAGTAGGCCCTAGCAAAAGCATTTGACCAACTAGACCCCGGCAAAAGCTATGGGCCAAGTAGGCCTTAGCAAAAGCAATGGACCAAGTAGTGTCCTGAGCTTGAGAGGACAGTTTTCTGAAGCATAACGTATGCCGCCTGCGTGCCAGGCCTGAGCTTGAGAAGACGGTTTTGTTGAGGCATTGCGTAAGTCGCATGCGTGCCAGGCCTGAGCTTGAGAGGACAGTTGTTGAAGCATTACGTAGGTTGCATGCGTGCCAGGCCTGAGCTTGAGAGGCCAGTTCTTTGAGGCATTATGCCACATAACATGATCACGATTCTAATGTCGTCGGCCCTTGAGGGATGGATTTGTATATAAAAGTATTGACGCTTCGCGCATCCCCGCCAGCACGTCCAGAGAAGATGCCCAGGCGAGTCGCTGTCACCAGGAAATTGTAGCAGCACGCAGCGTAGCGGGCCCTGAGAGGGCTCCAAGAGCCAAGGGACCCCCAGAGGGGCGCCAGTAGAATACACAAATCCCTAAGAGGGGCATTGATCTTGACCCCCTCTTGCGCAGGGCGTCGGCCCCGCTCCTGCCCCGGTCGCACATCCCTCCTTTTCCCTCCCCGCTCCCCTTCGGAACTCTTCCCTGTCCTCCTCCTGCCCGTACTCATCTGGGGCGTTTGCTCAAGGCCGTGGTACTCCCAAAAGGCGTTTGCTCAAGGCGAGTGCCGCGCAAGCTGCTTGCCAAAAAGTTTGCTCAGCGGCTCAAGGGCACGGCGCGGGCTCTTCAGGCTCGCCGTCCCTCCGCGCCCTCTCAGCGTGCTGCTGCAGGTACTGCGCCCCTGGATTGCCCCTGCTGTCCCTCCTATAATAGCACCGCTGCTCATGAGTAGGCCTATGCCCGTGGACGTGGCCCCATTGATCAGGCCAGTGGTCTTCGATGCCGAGTGCCAACCATGCCAACAACAACCCTGGAGGTCGGCCCTGGCCCTCTTTGCCCTTGGATGGGTTGCCGTGCGTTTTGCGAGTGAGCCTGCGTCGCTTCCCATGTCTAGCGCAAGTGGCAACAAGGGTCTTATTCTTCTCTGTATTGTACCAAGTGATTGTGCCACCTCGGACCACGACCTCGAATTCTGCCTGCCCGCGAGCATCAGGATCGCCGCCGCCGCCGCCAGGCGGGCCAGGTGGATCACCTTCTGGCTCTGGCGGAGGCGCGACTGGGGCCTTGGACGGAGATGTGGAGGAGGCTGTGGAGGACGAAGATGTGGAGGACGAAGAAGATGAGCCCTTTGCAGAAGATCCAATGACCATGTCATCCAAGTCATCGGCGCCGCCTGGCTGGAGGGAGGATGCAGGCGCGACCATGGCTAAGCCCCGCACCAAACTTGATGCCACGAGCTGGACAGATGCGGGAGGTGGACGGAAATGGGGGCACCGTGGAGGAGGAGGGGCGGACAAGGAGAAATATAGCAGGAAAGCAGCATGAATAATGGGGGCGGGTTATGGATGATGGAAGAGGCAGGGAGGAGAGGGGAAGGAGAGAGGGGGGGAAAGGAGGGGGGGATGGGGAATTCATTCCCTAAAGTGCGGGGCTTGGCAATGGCCGTTCCCGATTCGCCCCTCCGCGCTCATTCCTGGTTCGCCAGCTTCCGGCGCGAAGTCCTCCAGGGACTCGGGGGGTTCAACGTCGACGTCAGCCTCGCCGTCGCTCATCACCCCCTCAGGTTTGACGTCGATCTCTGGGCCGTCGCACAATCGCTGGAGAGCGTCGGCCCACCCTGGGTCCTCGTCGCAGAGCGCGGGTGCAGAGTCAGCCTCACCCTTGGCCTTCAGAAAAATCCGCTTCTGGGCGCGGGTCGAAGCAGCCTTTTCCACCAACGCCCACTTGGGGTTCAGCTCGGGCAGCATCTCGTCTGAATCAGCAAGCACGTAACACTGCAAGACCAGTGATCCTGGGTCCTCCGTGACTGGGGGCCCAGACAAGAACTCCAGCATGCTGCTGTAGGTGCGACGGGCAAGGAGGATGATGCGACCTTTATTGTCCACCTTTCGCCCAGGCCAAACCACGTCGTGAAAGCTCGGTCGGCACGGGCTCCAAGACATCGAACCGATATGGACGAACAGGTCGAGAAGCATATCCGCTGGGGGGTCCGATGAGTCGTCGCTGTCCTCGAAGGCATCGGGAGGGAGACCGTCAAAGCCAGTGAAAGGAAGGACTACATCGCCATGATCGATCATATTGTGGTGCTCTTTCCCAGGCATCGCCTTTTTCATAGCCGTGCAAAGCCGCAGCTTGAGATTTCATATCTTGCCCCCGCCCTCCCCGCATAAGCAAAACTGCGCATCCAGGCACGAAGGCTTGGTCTTGTAATTAGGTTTCGGCTCGTCGGGCAAGGGCTCTTGGTCGCTGTGCTGGATGAGGTAATGATCCTTGGCCCACTCCTTCTCCAAGTAGTCGAAGAAGTTCCTGATGCGCGCTTCGTCGGGCGACTTCCCAGCAGCGAGAAGGCGAGGCACTTGCGTGCCGAGCGGCGCGCTGAAGTTGATCATGAAGTCTGCGCCAGCAGCAGGTGGTTCCGCATGCATGCAATGCACCAAGCCTGCGATCGGCGGGAAGCTCGATACAAATCCGCCCCGATATCTGAAAGCATCTTTCGATCGCCAGTCGACGATGCAGTCCGCCTTTACCTCTAAACTCTTCTTTACGACTCTCTGGAAAAAAGCATAGCGTCTACCTTCGCCGCTTTGGTCGCCTCTGCCATGCCAGACGACCGCACTGCCAATGCCCTCTCGGGCGTACCGTACGGCAACAAAGCGAGGTGGTCCTCGCCAACGTGAGCGGCACGCTGCGCGACGCGCCTCTGCGCCAGTAGCGCGCTCAAGTCCCTCGCGACCATGCCAAACGCACGCCCGCCACATCTGTGCGCCAACGTCCCGCGGGCCCCTGCGATTGCCAACTCCTGCTTCTCTTCTGGTGACAGGGCCCTGCATTCTCTGGCGAGCTCGCGGAATGCGGCTTTAGCGACCCCTCTGCATCGCTTTGATGTGAATGCCCGCCATGCCCCGCCTGCGCCGCTTTTGCGCACATGCTCCAGTTGCTGCCGCACTTGGCCCCTGCCGACGCACCGAAGCTTGCGTTTCTTGTGCTTGCAGTGTCCTGGAGGGTATCTCATGGCCCACTCTCTGGTGCGTAGCTTTCCCAAAACAAACTCCGCGCTAATGTTGGTCAGTTGTGGGATGGTGGTCTGGGTGGAGGCGACAGTCACGTGCCTGCGAATTGATGCGTTCAGGCTCTCTATCTTGACAGTGGTTGGCACGGCGACGATAACGACCAAGGCAAGCTCCAGCAAGGCGTCCAAGCTGTCCGACTGTCCTGCGAAATGCTCGAGGTACTCCTTGGAATACTTGTCTTTGCTGGGGTCGCAGGCTGAAAGAACTCGGGCTCTGGCCGAATCGTCTACTAAGCTCAATAGCAGCGGAACGGGGAACTGCCGTCATCGCAGCACAAGGTTCTGATATATGAACGCAGCCTCCCTCGACAACATTCTGAATACCAAATGGTTGAGGTTCACGCTCTGATGGTGCGTCTCCATGGCGTTGTAAACCTCCGCGCATTACAGGGAGTCGAACTTGTCCAACGCTTCCGACTCCAAAGTTCCTTTTGCTGCTGAAAGCATTGGCCGCTCATCGACCTTGAAAGCATCTTTAAGCCGACCTTCGCGACAAGCAGAAACTAATTCATTCAACTGCTTGGTTTTTAAACGGTCCCCAGCAGATTCCAACATCTTTTTAATGATTGTCGCCATGGGGCGGAGTGCAATGCAAATGACCAGAAGCCGTGCTCGCACATCGTCAGTTGTGAACCAATCCACGACGGTTTTGCGATGCGCTCGGCTTTCTGTGGCCCAGTCGCAGCCCGCTGATGCCGCTGCGCCTCCCTTCGGATTCGGATCCCTGGCCTCGCACGCATCCAGGATGGCCAGCAAGGCCGCGGCGGGTGCTGGCTGCCCCGCGCTCGCTGCAGCAGGGTAGTTCACTTCCACGCAGTGGCGGTAAGTAGAAATAAACAGCCCGTGAACGAACACGAAGATCATGCCAGCTAAAGGCTTGTCGAACCCAGCCCAGCCGTTTTGCGGCCAATCCGACGGCTTGTGCGCAAGGACCTCAGGCGCAAAATGAGCGAACAAGAGTTGCAGAACAGATTCCTTGGTACCACCAGGCCCAGCTAAGTACTCGAATACACCCTGCTTGCGCCAATCGCCACTGGCAAGCCGTCCAAGTATCAATCTAAGCGGTGCGTATCGGGCGGTCGTGCCGAGAATGGTGTCCAAGACGATGTTCTTGTACGCAGCTGCATCTGGGGGTGGACCAGCGTATACCAACACTAAGTCGTTCTCCAATACCTTTTCCATGGACTTCCGAAAACGATCCATCTCACCGAAATTACCCAATGACTTATTGACTGCAGTCATAGCACTTGTGCAGGCATGCGCCTCGATACTACCAAGCACACTGCCATGCAACGCGGCTGCAATGTGGACACGGCGTCTAAAGTGAATAAGAAACCACCCATCGCGCCCCAACATCAATCCCCTCTCGCATCGGTAATTGTATGAGGCGGCATCTGTCGCCACAACGCGAAGCTTACGAACCGCTTTATCTGTCAAGTTGGTGTGGATGCATCTTTGCTTGATTGCCGCTAATAGTGCCTCGCCCGTGTTCCGATCGACGCATTGAAGAAACGTCAGGAACCCCCCGTGTACAATCGCGTACTTGTCGCCAATCTTGACGAGCATCGCGACTGACGGCTCCCCGTTGAGGAGCTTCGCCTTGCCAGCGTGAGAACTGATGACATCAGGGGCCATTTCCGCGTCCGACAATGCTTCACCGCCAGGTGGTTCGGGGTGAGCTTCTGATTCAAGCCTTGGCACCGATGCGCCTGCAGACCTGGATTTCGCGCCAACCTCCAGGTCGACGCCGTCATAAGAGACGATTTCCAAGTACGCAAGAAGTGATACCTGACTTGTGTCTGATTCCATGTGGTCCCGAAGGCAATCCTCCAAGTGATGCCAGGCGTGCTTCTCCATCTGCACTGCCGACGTACAACTTTTTCGTCGACGCCCAAAGATTCAGCCTCAGCGATTGTCTTGGCCATGCGTGCTTTTTCCACGAGAAAGTGCGCATGTACTTTCAGACGTTCCTGGTCAAGCTGGTCGTCGTCGATCGTGCGAGACAGCCGAGCGAGCGCATCGATCCTCTTGTGGGCTAGGCCAGCGTTGTCGCCGATCAGTGCCAACGCCATCTCCCGAAGGCACGGCTCGACGACGGCGTCCGCGCCCTGTGCAAGCTCGCCCCCCTCCACGGGCGATTCAGCAGCCACCAGGGCGCCGAGGGCTCCGTTCCACCCAGCGGCGTCCACATCCATATCATCACCATCTACGAGCTCACGGAGAGCGTCGCTCCATTCCTCTGCCATCAGGTGCTCGGATTGAAAGAACGAAGAGTGTGTCACGGAGCCCTTCGCGACGCAAGCGAACCTCCTGAAGAAGGTGCTCGGCC
Source organism: Prorocentrum cordatum (assembly GCA_963575745.1). Classification (NCBI taxonomy): domain Eukaryota; class Dinophyceae; order Prorocentrales; family Prorocentraceae; genus Prorocentrum; species Prorocentrum cordatum. Next base: position 427,580 of record CAUYUJ010008291.1, read on the forward strand.
AGATTTGAGCCAAATTGGTTGCGGACCTCTCTCGTTCTCCCTCTGCTCTGTCATACATTGCGCGCCGTTGCGTTCTAATTGCGCGGGCCCTTGAGCGAGACACCTCGACGAGACCTCCCCTGCTCAGCGAGGCGCGGCACCCAGCCCCGAAGAACGCACCTACAGCAACGACGAGTCGAAGAACGGCAATCTCCTTGGCCATAGTACGCGAATTGCAGGGTCGACCTTCCGAGCAAGGCCAACAAGGGCCGAGCGAGACTGACGCGTGCATTTCTGAACGCATGCCGTTCGACAACAACCCGCCTCAACATTGCGGACCCATTCCTTTGGGCTCGACGGTGCTTTTGGGCGGGGCGCTAACCGACGCGCGGGGGGGAGATAATGACGGAATTATACAGGTGCAGCACTGCAACGGCGCAGGCAACAAGCCGAAGCGAAAGGCAATGATTACGCAATTTCGCAACAAGCGGGGGAAACGGAGACAGGGAGAGAGAGAGAGAGAGAGAGAGAGAGAGAGAGAGAGAGAGAGAGAGAGAGAGAGAGAGAGAGAGATACCATCCACCCCCAACGCGGCGAGATGGAGCCCCCCAACATCTCTCGGCGCCCCCGCGGAGGCTGGGGAGAAAAGGGCGCGACAGAGGAGGTGCGCGGAGACTCAGCTAACGGCTTTCTGGGGCACGCGCACAAAACCTCGCGGGGCCCCGCGGCCAAGTCCTAACCATCATATCGGCCGACCACGTTGGGGCCATCAGGCGCGTGAGACTCTTCCCGCCCCCCCTGGGTGGGACCCGCTATGAAGATGCTGTTTGCGAACACGAGCAGCGCTTTGTTCACCCAAGACAATCATGATAGGAAGCGCGCCTGCATCGGGGGTACAAATCATGCGCGACGCGCGCGCGTGCAGTGCAGAGCAGCAAAACAGGTGAAGTTTGCATTGAGCACGCTTCCGACACCTGCAAAAGTCTTGCCAACTGGCACACGCCCCCCCGTGCATGTTCCATTTTTTCAAAGCGCAGGCAATCGGACAATGGTTTTCATGCGTTTGCCGATGAGGGTGCGAGGTGGGTTGCGGGGCGGTTTCGGGGCACTTGCGGGGTGAATAGGCAAAGCGGGCGGGGTGGGCTCCGGGGAGGCGAGCGGGTTAAAAACGGAATGAATCCGAAAACCCAGCTGTAGCAGGGTGGGCGGCCACGGGCGGACTCGCGCTGCGCTGCAGGCCCACCGAGCGAGGCAGAGAAGGAAGCGAACAACAAAGCGAGAGAAGCGAGAGAGGCGGCGGCACTGTGACCAAAGCGACACCTAAACAAACCTCGAAGATGCTGCGCAGCTACGCGGATAGGATGGCGGCGTTGCATGAGCAAGCGGAGACGACCCCCGAACGCCTGCTCAGGAGCTGCTCTCGCAGCCGCAGCGCGAAGGCGGAACTGCGAACGCGCGCGGGCAGAAACCTCGACGAGGGTGCGCCGAGCGATATCGCGTTCAGCGTCGGGGGCGGCCGCGCAGACGCAACGGGCGACGGGGCCGGGGGGCGGGGGGCGAAACCAAGGGGGGAAACGCACGGGGCCCAAGTCGAAAACAAAACAATCACACGAGGACAATGCAGATGACGGCGCTGGTCGCCTCTGCCACGTCCACAGCCAAACAAACGAGTTTGTACGGCGCGCGCGGGGCCTCGCAGACGCCCGCGCCCCTCGGCAGAGGACCCTATATATATAAATATGTATCTCTCTCTCTCTCTCTGTATATATACATATATATATAACTGCAAAACATCGGATCAGCGCGGCAAGGCCTCCGCATCCGAAGCAAGGAGATCGCGACTACCTACCAGACCACCCCAACCCAACCCGAAAACCCGAATTCCGGGCTGGGGGGGGCGCGGGTTCCATGTGCGTTTTTTCAATGTTCCCCGACCCCCCCCCCCCCCCCCCCCCCCACACTGGAAACGGAATGCAAATGGAGGCCTCCGGGTTGGGTCGGGGTGGGTCGGCGGGCGGAGGGGGATCGGGCACCGCGCGCCAGGGGCAAGAGGAGGGGGATGCCAGTTCAGCAATCGCCTGGGAACTTCGCCGAATATCGCACCATGTCTCTCAGACCCCCTCGCCCCCTCGGCGCTTTCACGAAATGCGCCTGCGACGCGGCCGCGCGATCAACGTCGAGGCGCCCGGCCGCCGGCAGAAGCCGGACGCGCGCAACAGCTGCGAATTCACCGGCCGCCCTTGCACTAGACGGGCAAGAATGAGACCCGTAAAACTGGCGTGGGCGACAGAAAGGGCAGCCCGGTAGATTTGCCGGGCAGGCGAACGGCGGACCGCCGAAGACACCGACAATTTGGCAACGTGCCCGGTCGACGCGCAGCGCGCCTTACACCCTGCATCGACCAGCGACAGCGCCACCTCACTACTGAAGATGCAGTGAGGGCCAGCATGGAAGAGCGGGAGAGCACGGTCTCCTAAGTTATAGAGGCGGGCAGTCGGCAGACGGGGCGCGCGCGCATAACTGAGAGCGGGCGCGGCGCGAGCGCTGCGGGCAACCATTGACTCAGCCAAGCCCGTGCCCAGCCCGCGGATCTTACGCGCGCGGGGAAAATGCGCGCCGCGGCGCGTCGGAAAGCTGTGACGGCGCGCCTCGGGGCCCACGGAGACCCCCAAGCATCTGCGCCATCGGGCAACCTGGACACGCCCCAACGCCCCCAGCGTCTGCCCAAGGACCCCAGGAAGTCAACAAAGACAAAGCCACCAAAAAAGCCCCAGCAAAGCGGCGCACCCACCACTGCGCAGCTCGAACCCAGCAGCATTCGCGAAGAGGCAGATCCACCGCCAGACAGACAGCAAATCAATCGACAAGTTCGCCAGACAGGACCTGTGATTGAGAGCCGCCGACGGACTGGGCCCTGGGCAGGAACGCGCGAGAGCTTCGGCGCAGGACGCGCTCGGCGGCCCCCGCGACCCGCGCGGGAAGAATCCAAACTAGACTCACAGGAGCGCACCCTCGCAACATCAACTGCGCATGAATCCCCCAGGGAGTTCACGGTTCAAAACGAAATCCTCATCTTATCCAGAACAAACAGCGCCCATCCACTAGACCGGCAAGGAAACGCGGCCATGAAGTCAGCGAAGGGCTGGGCCAATCATCGCGCCCCTCCAAGTGGGCAAGCACCACGTCAGCTTCACGGTCGATGATACTGTCCAAGATCGATCTTCCAGGAAAGCCCCCAAACTGCAATGAGTGAACCGACAGCACACTGACCCTGGTCAGCGGGTGGGCAACGGCGGCAGTCGCCCGCTCGAGGTCGGCGCACCCTGTAGACAGTGGGCCAATGGAGGAAAGCTCGCGGGCAGGCGCAGCAGAGTCGCCGGACCGATGGCCCCCGTTCACCGAGAAGACGACGAGCACATCACGAAAGTCATCGGCAAGAGGGACGCGAGGGAGAGGGATGCAACGGCAATATAATTCACGCAAGATATCTCGCGCACCAGTGCTTCCGACATCCACTGGGCAAGCACTCAATCACAAGCATAAAGAGCTCAGAGCGCTTCACTCGTTCAGCAAGCTCTGCGCGGGTCAACAGTCACTCAAAATCCAAGCACGAGAACATCGGCACGCTGCGCGCGCGGCAGCGAGAGCCCCACAACGCGCGACCAGGCACGCGCGCCGCACAGACGTCGCCCCAGCATCTTGCAAGCTCATTGCCAGCATGCTGCGAGGAATCGCACGGGCGGCCTTTTTTTATCTACGGGCGCGCCGCCGAGGCGAACATACTTGTTACGACTACGCTAACACTCACGGTGGCGCTGCACGCGCGCGCCTGTTCGCGTTCAGGGATGTCGCCTGCGCGCTGCGGCGCCTCCTCCTCATCGTCTTGCGACCGGATACTCAACGGCGCAGCGCGCGCGCAAACCCGCGGGGCCAACGGGCGCCGCAGCGCCCACGCTGAAGAAGGGCATGAGACGCGGGGGCGCACGCGCGGCGCGAACGCCAACGCACTGAACACTAGTCCGACATCCACGGAGAGCGGCAACTCGCCAGTGCATGTCCCCATCTCGCGCCCGAGCCTCACGACGCCGCAGCGCGTTGCGAAACTCGGCATGGGCCTCGCGCGCCGCCGCCTTGGCAACCTCGAGCGCAGCTTGATCGGCAGGGCGAGTCCAACGCCGCGACCTCATCGCGCACCCTGAACCCCGAAGCACGAGCAGCCCGCGCAGGGATAGGGGAGCCACCAGAAATACTAGGCTTCGCAGCAACAGTCACTACCGCGAGGGCGCGATTGGAACATGTCTCCAGATTGGCATGCACGCCTGTCGTCGAACCGGTGACAACTAGATGCAAGATCCACCGAGACTGCCGAGGGGGGGGCCAACGCCCGCGCGACCCAGACGAACAGTAGAGACAACCTTGGGACCCTGGCAGGAGCGACTGGCATCCTGCGGCTGGTGCAACTCGGTCCAGTCACCAAATCAAGATTTCCTGTCGCGAGCGAACGCAGTATGCCCATGACTAGGAACCCAGTCTCAGGATAAAGCCCGCCTGCGTCGCCGGGCACAGAGTTGAAGCCGACCAGCAAGATGTGGGACGCAGTAGAGGGCGACTAGAAAAAAGAGCGAACAACAGAGAGACTGAAGGCAGCACCCGCCGACCAAATCAACAATCGGCACTCGAGCGACCACGCTCTGCAAAGGTCCATCAGCACCCAGCCCAGGGGCGCAAGAACGCAACTTCTAGAATCAAACCGGAAAAGCGCGTCGCGAGCGACCCCCGAACGCAGACCAGGACCCCGCGCCCGCGGCAACTCTGAAGAAGAGCGTTCAAGTGAAGCGCGCAATAGGATAACTCCATCTCAGTAGAGACCAGGTCCCCAGAGTGCCCGCGGGATCCCCGAACGCAGACAGCCCGGCGTCTCCTGGGCAGCCCCGGGGGGGTGCGCCATCGAGCGCGGGCCCGATTCTTTGAACCGCGAGCATTCCATACATGTGCAAGGGGGTGGAACTGCGATGCCCCGACCTCCCCCAGCACGAATTGCGCCTCGCAAAATCGGCCACCGTGCAGGAGAGAGGCAACGCCCCGCGCTGGCCACCCAGCCCCCGACGGGGCGCCGTCAGAAGAAGAAAATTACATTCGTCAAATGCTTAACTGGCCTGCGACCTGATCCACGATCGCCGGCCGCTTCGCCCCGGCGCCGACGGCCTCGCAGGCGCGAGCGAACGAGATGGCCCCGGGCAACTCGAACGACGACGTGGATTCGGAACTTGATGGAGTTTCGCAGCATCGCCCGATACCTCGTTCGAAGCGAAACTGAGACCGCTGCCGACCGATGAGTCAACAGACCGCCCCTGCAGAATATTTGAAGAGGCCCTCGAGCTCGCTGCGACTATCACCCGCGGCAGCCAACTGCCCGTTGGTCTCGACATCGCGGAGCGGCTTCAAGCGCGAGGCTCTGAGGCCCCTGGGGTCTTGAACTCGAAACCTTCAGGATAGCGCATGCAGAACGCATCAATCGCCTCAGCGGCCACGTCAACAAAATGAGAGACACTCCGCTGACCCCCTTGCGGGGCTGCCAGGCTGCGAGGATTGAGCTGCGCCCCCTGCGCCGTCTGAAGCTTCGAATCTCCAGCGTCGCAGTCCTGCTTGCTGCTTCCCACTGTAAACTGTTGAAGTCCGCGCGAAGGGGGCCCGAACCGGCAATTTACCGCGCCCCGATCGCGCCGTCTCAATCCCCGACGACGCCTGCAAGTTCGTCCAGAAGCCCCCAAGACGGCCCAGGATGGCTCCAGGATTGCCTAAGACTGCCCAAGAGGCCCCCAAGAGGCTTCCAAGACGTCCTGCTGGAAGGCCCGACAGGGCCAAAATCATTGATTTGCCCTACGTTGTTGCATGATTCTGGCATTTTCTTCCCATCAGCCCCCGACGGCCTAAAACGCCCCCAACATCGCCATAAAAACGCCCAAGAGGACTCCAAGATGGCCCCAGTACAGCCCAGGGGGCCCCCAAGAGGGCCCTAAGAAGAGCCCGGGACGGCCAGAGATGGCCCCGAAGACGCCCGACATGGCCTCCAAGACCCCCAGGATGGCCTCCAACATGCCTCCAAGACAGCAAAAAAAGGCCCCCAACACCGCGGTGCCAAGATGCACTCAAGACGGCCCCATATGGCCTGAACATGGCCTTCGACTACCCAAAGCGCCAGCAAGAGGCCTCCAAAACGGCCCACGAGCCCTCCAAGACGCCCCCCCCAGGAAGCCCGAAAGGGTCAAAATGGCCCCCAGACGGCCAAGATGACCTTCAAGATGCCCCGACCGCCCCCGCGTGCTCCCCGAATACTTTCCAAACCGATTCGGGGAACACTCGTTTCAAGGATCTGAACGATCGGAAGATCGGCAAGGATCCGACCCAACCTTCGGCCAGCAGGCCCCAAGACGCCACCAGAAGCGCACAGGGGCCCCGAAGGGGCCCCGAACGCGCCCATCCCTCACCCCCTTCCTCTTCCCCGTCCTCCCTCGCGCGTTCCCCGATGGCTTTCCAAACCGGCTCGGGGAACGCATGGTCCGATAGCTCGGCGCCGCCTCAACGTTCGGCCATATAGGCGCTTCTGAAAAAGCAAGGGGCGGCGGTGACTCGCCGCGGGCGTCTTCAGTAACACCGGCGTCTCAATATGCGCCGACGATTCCTATCCGCCCCCGCAGGATGCTCCCAGATGCGCCAGGGAAGCGCCGAGAAACACCGACGCGACTCAGATGCATCCCATTATGTTAGAGAGGGGGGCCGGTGGCAGAGGGCGAATTCCTTGCGGATAACATATTTCTTTCTCCGAGAAACTCTGAGGCGTCACGGACATGGCCATCCCCACCTCTGCTTCATCACACGCAGAGAGAGTCTCAGCACCCGCCTTCTGGAGAACCTGACAAGTAAACTCGCCACAAAACCCCGCAATAATGGCGTTGGACACGAGCTCGGGATGTCCACCGCGCACAAACAGAGCAAGCCCTCGGAACTTCTTGTTCGGAGCACTGGAAGCACCCCCATCAGAAGTCACCCCGGAAAAACAGGAACTCCAATTCCGAATGTTCTCAAGTTCCGATTCCGTCTTCGAGATGTTGGCACGCTGCTATTCAAAACCTGTCCGCGCAGCAACATCAGTAGCAGCAAGCTCGTCAACCTGGGCCGACACCTTCGAGAGAGACTCATTCATCTTGGCCACCTGAGCGGTCACCTCCTCGATCGCCTTGTCAGGTCGGAGCCATCCGTACCCCTATCGCGAGATAGATCGGGCTGGAGGAGAGCGGAAAGCAAGCAAAGCAGGCAGGCAGCTACGCCCGCGGCTTGAGATCCCCGTCGACTGCGACCGTCGTCAAAGCGCCAAGGACAAACGATTCGGAATTGAGTCAAGATTGCGACCGGTGGTAGCGGCGGTGTGGATGTTGATGATGATGGTGGAGGTGATAATTATGGTGGTGGTGATGGTGGTGAATATGGTGATGACGATGATGGTGGTGACGATGATGATGATGATGTGGGGTTGCTCCTGTTCCTGCGCTGGGGTGTCCAGAAAAACATGATCGACCCACGAACCCAGAAGGGAATATATAATCTTAAGGCATGGCAACGTGTCGAAGACACCTGATTGGGCGACGGGCAAATTCACTATTGAGTGTTTCCATCTCGATGTAACGTGCCGAGAGCTGTGCTGTGCTGCGCCGTGCTGAATTGCGGTGTGCCATGCCGCGATTGTGCTCTATAGCGTCGTGGATCGAGTCCTCCTTTGCATCCGAGTCCTGACCGAACTGATCTGGATCTGAAGCTCGAGTTGCCTGAGCATATAGTAGCTTCCCCAGAGCTAATTGACAAGGGGACATGCTAGGAGGACGCGCGCGATACGTCCCAAGGGACGCGCCAAACGACGTGCAAAGAGACGTGCCATGGGGACGCACCGCGGGACGTGCCAAGGGGACGCGCTACGGAACGTGCCAATGAACGTGCCACGGGACGTGCCAGGGGACGCGACGCGCGACGTGCCAAGGGTACTCGCCACGGGACGCGCCTCTAACGTGCCAGGGAACGTGCCAAGTTGCAATGCTGACTGTATCGATCCTGATGTCCCGTGCCGAGAGCTGTGCTGTGCTGCGCCGTGCTGAACTGCGATGTGCCATACCGGAATTGTGCTCTATAGTGTTATGGATCGAGTCTTCCTTTGCATCCGAGTCCTGACCGAACTGATCTGGATCTGAAGCTCGAGCTGCCTGAGCACATAGTAGCTGCCCCGGAGCTTATTGACAAGGGGACATGCTAGGAGGACGCGCGCGGAACGTCCCAAGGGACGCGCCAGGCGACGTGCCAGGGGACGTGCCATGAGGACGCACCGCGGGACGTGTCAAGGGGACGCGCTACGGAACGTGCCGGTGGAACAAGCGTTTCGCTCGAGGCATCAAGTGGTTCGCTCGAGATATCCTCAACATATCTTCATGTTAGACGTCCTCGCCTGGGTGACCTGGGCACGTAAAAACAAGCGTTTCGCTCGAGACGGTCTCAACACATCCTTATGTTAGACATCCGCCTGGGCGACCTGGACACGTGAAAACAAGCGTCTCGCTCGAGACGTTCTCAACACCTCCTCATGCTAGACATCCGCCTGGGCGACCTGGACACGTGAAACCAGGCGTCTCGCTGGACACATCCTCAACACATCCTCATACTAGATATCCGCCAAGACCCATGTGTTTTCACGCTTCTCCCACCCTGGGGCGTTAGGAGCCCATGTGTTTTCACGCTTGCCCCGCCCTGGGGCGTTAGGAACCCTTGTGTTTTCACGCTTCTCCCGCCCTGGGGTGTTAGGAACCTATGTGTTTTCACGTTTGTCCCGCCCTGGGGCGTGAGGAACCCATGTGCTTTCATACTTGTCCCGCCCTGGTGCGTTAGGAACCCATGTGTTTTCATGCTCGTCCCGCCCTGGAGCGTTAGGAACCATATGTGTTCACGCTTCTCGAGCACCCTGGGGCGTCCTGGGGGGCATGGGGAAGCGAAAAGCGCTCCCCGAATGCATATCCCAATACAGAACATACGTAAAACAAACATTTCACATGAGACATCCTCTGAATTTTGGCCCCCAAAAGAGGAACACTATATAACACAAAACACGCGTTTCGCTTGAAGCATCCTCAACACATGCTGAAAGAACAAGCGTTTCGCTCGGGACATCCTCAAACATAATTCAGACGGCCCTCTTCCCACCTCGTCATTTACAGCAAATACTTTCCCCGGCCCTCTTCCCGTCGATTCCGGGGGTAAACATCTAAAAGAGAACCCTGGGACCACGCCCTGTCCAGGAACAAGAGCCCCACTTATGATGTTGGGAACAACAAGGCCTCAGGCACCCACCAACTCCTTGGAACCTGTCTCTTCCTATGCCCACCGTGTGCCGGATCCTGTGTATCTGTTGGAATCAACGCCATAAGAACCCACCCGCAAGCTCCAACATAATATAGATACGGTGGATGCCGCTGCGTCGGAACGCGTACTTCGGCTACTGGCTCTGTTACTATTGGCTCCACTGCTGTTGGCTCTGCTGTTGTTCTCTGTTGCTGCTGGGAGCGTCGGGACACATTTTGAGCTTCATGGGACCTGTGCGAGCAATATTGGGCCCTTCTTAGGTTGTCAGGGGGAACTTGGGGCCCACAGCAGACCTTCTGCGGGGCCACGTGGAGCCCCTTCTGCATATCTGGCCCTCCGCAGGGGGGGGCATGCGCAGTGAGGGTGGCAGGTTTGGGTTGTCTTGAGCCTTGGGGGCTGTATTCCGTAGGGAGGGTTCTGGGGCCACTCAGGGGCCGTCTTGGAAGGTTCTGACTCCCTCATGTGGCCTCATAGCGCTTCCCAAAAGGCAGGGAGCGGCGGTGATCCGCCGCAGGCGCCTTCGATCGCAGTGCACATGCACCCACCGACACAGACGCATACACATACGAATGAACCAGTCGCCGACTACTGCACGCCATACTCACCAACCCCACCATGAAAAGGATGATGAAGCGGACGAGGAGGAGGAGGAGGAGGAGGAGGAGGAGGAGGAGGAATGTGCTGGACGATGGATGCGAAGGGAAAGCGGAGAAAGGAAGCGGGAGACGAAGGGAGGAGGGCGAGCGCTCCGTCCGAATCGCAAGCCGTTCGATAGCCGCCCGGTGCGGCTCCAGACGCCAGCCGAAGATGTCCGGGTACGCGCCGTCCGCGTCGCGAGCGCAGGGGTCCGCCCGCCCCCCCAGCAGCAGCTTCACCACCTCCGCGTGGCCGCGACCGGCGGCCTCGTGCAGCGGCGAGCGCAGCCGCGCCCCGCCCGGCTCCGCAGGCGGCCCCCCTACCGCGGCGCGCCGGGACAGCAGGTGCTCCACCAGCGCGGCGTGGCCCTCGGCGGCAGCGAAGCCGAGGGGCTGGTGGCCGGGGTCGCCCGCCAGCAGCCTGGCGACGCCCAGGTGCCCCCGCGCCGCCGCCACCGCCAATGCGCCACCGACGCCTGCCCAGCCGGACTGCTCCACGAGCGGTGCGCTGAGCGCTGGGCCGGCCTCGGGGGCCGCGCCGCCGCCCATCCCGAGGAGTGCGCTCACCACGGCCTCGTGGCCCCTGTCGGCGGCCAGGCCGAGAGGCGACCAGCCCTCGTGCGAGACCTGTGAGACGCTCCCGCCGGCCGCCGCGAGCGCCTCCACCACAGGCGCATGCCCAGCCTCCGCGGCGAGGTGGATGGCAGCGAGCCCGAGAGCGGGGTCCGCAGCGTCCAGATCCGCCCCTGCGTGCACCAGCTGCAAAACATCGTCCAGGCAGCCTGCCAGTGACGCGCGGTGGAGCGCCACGCAGGGCCAGCGCACACGCACATTGAAGGCCACTGAGACACGGGGCTCGCAGCCAGCTGGAAGGGGCTCAACCTCGTGCTCCAGCCATGGCGGGAACAGCAGTAACAGCCCGGGGCGTGGCACCACACGCACCACTGGTCGCCCTTCTGGAAACAGCCGGATGCCAGCCGCGCCGCAGGCGCCGCCACCTGGGTAATAGACGCATGAGGCGATGACCGACGGTGTGCCCGTCCCGTGGTCGTGCCGAGCGTTCCAGTTGCCAGGGCGGTTCACGTTGGCCCAGAGCGAATCCATGGCCGTGGTGATGCACAGCTCACCAGCTGACGCCGTGTCCCGCAGCCTGGAGGGCGCCTCGCCCCGCCGCTGGCGCCAAAGGAACGCAGCTGCTGGCACTGGCAACAAGCGTGCCAGCACGCTCAAGCTGCGATGCCTACTGCCGGTGAGGTCCTTGCTCTGCCAGCCGCCGCGGTTGCTGACACTCCGCCCGTCCTTGGAGCCCTCGAGCTGCATGCACAGCTCCAACAGCTCGCTTCTGGGGCCCTCCTGGCCCAGCTGCAAGGCGAGCACCGAATCATCGAGCCAGACCGCGCCCTGTTCTGCCTGCGCCAGCGGCGGTCCCCAGAGGACCTAACCAACCTCGAGCTCATCCCTACCCCTCAGACTCACGAGCCCAAGACGATGACGATCTTGGGGATGCACCCTCAGAAGCCGAGGGAATCATCAACATCGTCACCGAGATGACGCGGTGCCAACCAGAAGGGTAGGGATATGTTTCAGGATGGTGATACAGGCCTCCAACATGGGGTCGGAGTAGATGGGGTCGGAGGATCTCGCCGCATCGCCGATACATCGGCAATGCATCGCCGATGGGCCGATGCATCGGCCATGCGCTGGCGACGTCGGCGATGCATCGGCGACGTCGGCGTGGAGAAAATCGGGCCCCGCATCGTGCCGCATCGCCGATGCATCGCCGATGCATCGGCGATGCGGCACGATCCTCCGACCCCATCTACTCCGACCCCATCTAGGAGGCCTAGAGGCGAGGACCCACGGCTCTCGAGAGGCCCCAGCCCCTGCCCCCAGCGAGGAGCGCCGCCCCACGGCGCGACGCGCGGGGGCGCCGCCCGCGCGCTCGCACGGACAGGCGAAGAGCAGGGCCGCGAGTCCGCCGCAGCCCACGGCTGCTGTGCCAGCAGCCGCTGTGCCCGCGTGCAGGCGCGTCGGGCGCGGAGTCACGCCGCTCGGGGAGAACGAAAGGGGGGGATAGCAAAGGGTAGGGTAGAGAATCAGCTCACGCAGCTGACTTTCCCGGCGCCTCCCGGCGCTGGGAGGCGCCCACGCATCGAGGAGTGGGCCCAGCGGCGTGGCCGAGACCAGCTGCATGCAGCAGATTTCGTAAACCCCCCTCTCCCTATCCCCCCCCCTTCGTTCGGCCCGAGCCGCGGCCTGGCCTGGCGGCAGCGCCCCGGGTGCCATCGCACGTGGGTGTGCGGCAGGGCGGCGTGCCTGCCTGAGAGCCACTCAGCCAAAATGCATGGACAACCCTGGCTCGCGGTGGCATGGAAGGCCATAGAGAGAAAACGCACTGTAGTGCCATGCCATGTCAATTACACGGGAGGAAAGCCCCAATCAGTGGATGGTTTGAAAATGAGTGTGATGTGGATATTGAGATCGATTGTGAGATCGATTGTGGAATCGATGATGAGGACGGTTGTAAGGTCGACCGTGAGACCGATAGTGAAGCCGATTCAATGAGATCGATAGTGAGATCGATCGTTAGATCACGAATGATACCGACAGTGAGATCGATCGTGAGATCGACAGTGAGATCGATAGAGAAGTGGGCAACTAATCATATCAATGGTGAGACCGATCGATCAAAAAATCGACCAAGAACCCAAGAACCTGGGAACCCGCCACCCACCGAAATCGGCACCAGGAACCCGAGAACCCGGGACCCCGGCCGCTCACCGAAATCGGCCCAGAACTTTCGCCAAATCCTTCACTCTCCGCTAGGAACCTTTTCAGTGCAAGCACTGATTGGAAAATGACGTGTTCCTCTCTCTATCTCTCTACTTTCTCGCTCTCGCTCTCTCGCTCTCTCGCTCTCTCTCATTCTTTCGGACGCCCTCGGTCACCACGGTGACAGGCCTAGAACTAGGAGAGCGGGGTGGTGGACGGCTATACGCGCGCCCGTTTGGTATCTGTCGGTCTACGAATAAAGCGCGAAACGAAGGAGACAACGTCGCCTAAGGCGACGGTATCGTCTCTCTCTCTCTCTCTCTCTCTCTCTCTCTCTCTCTCTCTCTCTCTATCTATCTCTCTATATGCATATGTATAGGTGGATTACTCCCTATATCTTCTGGCGCATTTACACACATATATATATATATGTGTATAAGAGAGAGAGAGAGAGAGAGAGAGAGAGAGAGAGAGAGAAAAAAAAAGAGAGAGAGAGAGAGAGAGAGAGAGAGAGATAATGAGAGAGAGAGAGAGAGACAGAGAGCGCCCACAGCGACCGAGCAAAGGTGGGGGGCTTGGCTTCAGCTAGCCCCCCCTCCCTGTTTGAAGCCACCCCCACCACTCCCTTGTTTTTTTCGGAGGGGGGGAGCTTGGAAGCTATCCCCCCCCTTTCCTCCTCTTTGGCCGCCCCGGAAGCTAGCCTTTCCTGAAGGAGGGGGGTGCTTGACTACCCCCCCTGGACCCCCCTTGCTGGAAGCTCCCCCCCACTTTTTCCTTTTTTTCCGCCCTGGAAGCAACTCCCCCCCCTTCCCCCCCTTGGACCCGCCCTGCTGGAAGCGATCCCCCCCTGCCCGCCTTTTCCAAAGGGGGGGGGGCTTAGAAGCTCCCCCCCCCCCCTTTTTCCCATCCAGCCCCCGGACCCCCCGCCCTCTCGTTCGCCAACGATCCGATCCAACATCAACAATAGATTTCCCTCCATAGCCCGCCCCCGTGGATTCTCCTCGTAAGGAGAATAGACTCCCGCCCCCTCCTCCTCCTCCTCCTCCTCCTCTTCCTCCTCCTCCTTTTCCTCTTCGCGGCGAACGAAAAACGAAGTGACTTTCACGTGGATGTCTTTTACTCTTCGTTCTTGGCCAACAAGAATCCGCACGAAATGTATTTCGAAATCCGGAGCGAAACTCCCCAGGACACTCCAGGCCCATCCTTTGTTTTCCGAACGAAATCCGGTCTGCATTGTTGGCGACATGACCTGTGGCCTCCTGGAGCCTCCTAGAGGATTGTGAAGAATGTCTAATGACTCCTCAGGATTCCCGGGGCTGCACTTTTGTCCGGCTCCTTGTCCAGATCCCGCCCAGACCCCCCTGGGGCGTCAAGATGCCCTCTTTTGATCCCGCTACAAACCTATCAGCAAAAGCTGTCAAGTAAATATGCCCCCGCTGCACGATTGCACAGAAACCGCTCGCTGGATTAGCGCAGTGGCACGCAGCACACGCGAAACGCAACTGCGCGCGCTCGCCCAGGGGCGACCCCACCCCGGACACGACATTCCTGCGATCCAAACTCTCACATGGCCACTGTACCATCATCGCGCGAACGCCGATGGCAAAACGTCCTGCGCGCCCCCGCGCACCGATGACGTCGAGAGCACGCCGCCGCGGCCCGCGCGGCCGCCGCCGCTGCGACTTGCGAGCGAGCGCCCCCCAGACTGCCGCCGACGACGCGCACCTCCCTGTTCGCGCCTCTCCCCCGCCCCCCCCCCCCCCCCCTCTTCCGATCGCGCCCCCCCCCCCCCCCCCCCCCCCGGCGCGCTCTTCGCCCTGCCCACCGCCCTCTCACATTAACCTCCTCGTCCCCCCTGGCCGGCCGCGCCGCGATCCCCCGCGGCGACCCCAATCCACGGCGCCGCTCGCGCCCAGCCCAGCCCGCGCCGATTGCGCCAGCGACTCGGACAGCAAATTCCAAGGCCCCCAAAAATTGCTGCGCGATGGCCACCGCGACCCTGGGCGGCGAAAGATACCCCCACTTAGAGGCTGGAGCTTCCTATGCGACTTAAGCTTAGCACTGCGCACCTCAAGTGCCTTAGGCGATTTCTCGTTGCACGGTAGTGCGGCTCACTAAGTTACGTACTATGTCACTTAGGGCTTCATATCTTAAGCTACTCATGGGCTTCTTATAAGCACCACTAACTTGTGAAAAAAAAGAGGGCGATGAGAAGGAAGAAGGCGAGGGCGACCGGCCTTCTTGCTTGACGCGGCCTTCTTGACGCAGCGCAAGCGCGCCGCGTTCTCGCCCCCTGCCCCTTCTTCTCCCCCCCCTTCTGCCCCCACTCCTCCTCGCGCCGCGTCGCCGCGCCCAGCGCCGCCAGCGCCGCGTCCCGCTCCTCGGGCGCGATCTCCAGCTCGCGCTCGGCCTCGTTCGTCGCCATCGTCGCGCGCGCGCCACCGTCGTCTTCCGCGCCGTCGTCGCGTCGTCATCGTCGCCCCCGCCTCGGTGAGCCACTGGCCCAGGTCGCGGACTTGCCGCGGCGAGCCGCGGTCGATCGCCAGGGCCGGGAGGAGGCGGAGGAGGGAGAGAGGGGGGTGGAGGAGGGGGGGGGGGGGGGTGCGAGGGGGGGGCGAGGAGGAGGGGGGAACGAGAAGGGGGGGGGAGGACGAGGAGGAGGAGGAGGAGGAGAAGGAGCAAGGGGGAAGAGGAGGAGGAGAAGGAGGAGGAGGAGGCGGACGCGGAGGAGGAGGGCGAGGAGGAGGAGGAGGACGGGGGAGGGGGAGGAGGAGGAGGGGGAGAATAAGGGGGAGGAGGAGGATGGGGAGGGGAGGAGAAGGGGAGGTGGATGGGGGAGGAGGAGGAGGATGAAGAAGAATAGGAAGGGAGCGATCGCCATCGCTGGATTGGAAGGGGGCGCGGGGCCCCCCGCACAGAGCGTCGCCGCGACAGCTCGGCCCGCTGCTCGCGGCGCTCGCTCGCCTCCACCGCGACAAGCGCGACCCGCTGGCCCTCCGTCGCAGCGGCCCGCGGAGCACCCTGTCCTACCCCCCCATCGCTTCCTGCGGCGATCGCCATCGCTATCGCAATCCCCCCCCTCTCTCCCCATCCTTCCCTCGTCGCCGCCCCCCCCCTACGCCCCCTTTTAAAGCGGTCGCCGCCGCTCCGCCCAGGCAATCACCATCGCCCCCGCCATCGTTCAAGCGATCGCCATCGCTCCGCTCCATATCGCGCATTATCCCCTCATTCCTCCTCCCCTCAAGCGGTCGCCACCGATCCGCCCGAGAGATCCCCATCGCGCGCCCCCCTCCTCCTCCTCTTCCTCCTCTTCCCTCTCCTCCTCCCCCTCCTCCTCCTCCTCCCCCTCGCCCTCTCCCTCTTCCCCCTCCTCCTCCTCGAGCGGTCGTTGCCGCTCCGTCCGAGTGGCCCATCGCTCGATCCCCCCCCCCCCCCCCTTCCTCTCTCCCCCCCCACACACACACACGCACACACACGCACACACCACCACCCCCCGCGCCCCACCCCTGCCCCCCCCTCCCCCCCCCTCTTCTCAGACCCCCCCCCCCCCTCCGCGCCCCCCGCGCGCCCCCCGCTTAAAGCGGTCGCCACCGCTCCGCCCAAGCAATCACCATCGCTTCCCCCGACCCCCATCCGCCCCCCGCGCATCGGCGGCGCGGGCGCGCGCAATGGCACATTCGCCCTTGCGCGAGCGCCGCGCCCACGCCGACGCCGCCAGGTCGGCGTCGACAAGCTTGATCACGAGGATGCCGCCCCCGCGCTCGTGGATCTCGATCCCGCGCGCGACGATGCGCAAGTCGCCCGAAATGGCGGCGCGCGCGCCCACGACGAAGCACTCGCCACCGCGCGAGCGAACGACCTCGCCCACTGAGAACTGGGCCCCCCCCCCAGCGCAGCGAAAGCGCCACAAAGACTTCGACGGCCCCGATCGCGGAGCGCAGCTCTGGCGGGCCAACCACCGGCGGCGCCGGCGCGTTGCCAGACGGCCCCATGTCCCTGAGCATCCGCAGCTGGCGCAGGACGGCGGCCCCGGGGACCGCGCGCTCGAAGTTGGGGCAGTTCGTCACGGGCTCGGCGATGCCCTTGGCCATCTTGTTGCGCCGATCAGTGACGAAACAGTCGAGCTGCTTGGGCTCCTGGCCAGCGTTGTGGCGCTCGATTGCGATGGGTGGCGTTGGAGGGGGCCCCCTCGAACACCCCCAGCTCAAACGCAACGCCCACGGGGGGGTGAGAGGTGCGCTTCGGGGAGTTCCTGCGCCGCGTTGCGCAACGCGTGGTGGTGCTTCGGCTTGACGAAGCGGGAGCCGCACACCCGCTGGTGGAGGTCAAAATGGACCCCTGCCAGCGCGATGAACTCCCCCTCGGTGGGGGCGGGAAGCCCGCGCTCGGCACGCAGGAAGGCGTCCGCCATCAGGCCGCACGCGCGGAATGAATCGAGCTCGCGCTCGAGCGACGGAATGTCGGCGACGCGCTCCTCGGCGCACGCCAGCAGGATGTGCAGCGGGGAGATCAGCTCGCTTGCGCCAGATTTGAGCGACTTCTTGCACGCGGTCTCGCGCCCAACCGCGAACGCATGCCGCGTCGCCGACGAGCCGCCAGCGCACGACCAGCAAAGCACGTACTTGCGCAAGTCGGCGAACGATATTCCAGCCTTGCTTTTGCACGCGCCCAGGCAAGCGAACACTTCTCAGCCGATGATGTCATTGCTCCAGAGGGTGCGCATTGAGTCGCACATCAACGCTGACGGCCGCACCGCGCTCCGCAGCTCGCGATCGTCAAGCAGCGCAGTAGCGCGGTAGTTGAAACCGCTGGCGACCTCGAGCTTCTTTTACGAGACCTATGTTGCTTCGCATCAGAAATTTGGCCCCTGCTGACTTTTTCAAAATAACATATTGGGATGAAACGCTGCCGCTGGATATATCGAGCACAGTTGATCACAACATAAACGCTCCTGCGATCCCCGCCAAAATGGCCAGAAATGGTAAGCTCATATCCGCATGGCTACATTGCAACCGAACCGCTTGACCACCATCTCGACCGAACTGGCGGAATTCGACCACGCGTCCGGCAAAATACGTTCGACGAGGGATGCGCTGCACAATGCCCCGGCCACGGGCAGCGCTACGAGGGAAAGCGGGCCCTTCGATGCGTCACTTTCAGCGCCCGTGAAAGTGACACCTCCCAGGGCCCACTTAAAGAGCACCAGAAAGGCTCCAAGAAGGCCCCGAGAAGGCCCCAGGGCGGCACCAAGAGGGCTCCCAGAGGGACCCAAGAGAGGCCCCAAGAAGGGCCCAAGAGGGCCCTCCGCGGTGTCACTTTCAACGCCCGTGAAAATGACACCTCCCAGGGCCCACTTAGGGCCTCAGAAAAGCTCTAAGAAGGCCCCGAAAGGGCCATAGAGAGAGCCGCCCTGGGTTCAACTCCGCGTGGCGGAGTTGGAAGCGAGAACTTCAATACCCTGCTGGAGGCCTCTTAGGGGCCCTAAGACGGCACTGAAGAACCCCATCGGGGCTTTTTCAAAGGCAGAGGAGGGCGCAAAAAGGGGCCTCAGTGAGCCCCTGGTCTAACTCCACCTGGCGGAATTGGAAGCGATATCGCCCGGCGCCTTCATGGAGCCGCTCGGAGCTTCCAAGACGGCTCCAGAAGGCCCCAGGAGGGCCCCAAGAGGATCGAACGACGATTCCTGGAAGTGCACCAGTGAGACCCTTGTTGACCTCCGCCTGGCGGAGTTGGAAGCGACAATTTCCAGTGCCCTCTTGGGGCCTCTGGGGGGCCCCTCAGAAAGCTTTGGGGAGCACAGTGAAGGCCTTCGCAGGGCCGCGTGAGAGCCGTACCAGGGCCGCATGTGTGCGCGGATGGGGGCGACGAGTGCTGACGCTGACGAATATGAGAATGATGAGGGCGATCAAGGCTGGCCCGAAACAAATCCTGGCGCCATTGCAGGCCGCCGATTATCGGCCACGCCGCCAGGACGACGCCAAGCAACAAAACGACACCAACCAACAAACCGACACCAACCAACAAACCAACAAATCGACACCGGCCAACAAAAGGACACCAAGCAACAAAACGACACCAAGCAACAAAACGACACCAACCAACGAAACGACACCAACCAACAAAACGGCACGAATCAACAAAACGGCACTGACCAACCAAACGACAAATCACTTCACGACACCAATGAACAACGCGAAATCCACCGACCGCCAACCAAGCATAAAATCAACCGACACAACGAAACCAACCCATAGAGCCAGACCAACCACTGGATTCGTGAGTCGGGGTAGTCATGGAAGTGAGCCGCTGCAGCCCGCGGAAGCCATTAACAGTGACCAGAGCACCGCAATGCAGCAACGTCCCCGGGCGGCGGCGGGAGTCTCGGATCTCCCGCGGGACTGGAGCGTAGCGAGTTCGTCCTGGGTCCGGTTTAGTGAAGTGAAGAATTTCGGGGTGCTTGCATGGCAAAAACCTTCACTTCACTAATCTGGGGCCCCTGGAGCCCCAGGGCGTTTCAGGTCCCCTCGCTGTCTGGGTAGTCCAGGGGGCGCAGTGGCGGCTTACCAGAGGCCCTGTTCCCTAGCCTCACTTGCTTTCACCCGTGGTGCTCGACGGCCGTCTCGGAGCTGTCTTGTGGCGGTCTGGGGCAATCCCGAAGCCTCTTGGAGCCATCCCAAGGCCCCAAGGCGCCACCAATGGGGGCCCCAAGAGAGCTCCCAGAGGGCCCCGAAAGGCCTACAACAGATTGCACGTTCGCGCGAATTCTTTGTACCACTTTGGGGGGTCCCTCTTGGGGCCCTCGGGGAACGTTCTTGGGGCCCTCCGAGGGCCCACTGGGGCCCCGGGAAGGCCCCAAGAACGCTCCCAGAGGGCCCCAAGAATGCTCCAAGAGGGCCCCAAGAGGACCCCCACAAGTGACAAAAACTATTTGCATGAGGGTGCAACTTACTCGGCGCCTCTTGGGGCGCTCTTGGAGCCGTGCTGGGCGCCACTCGTGGACGACATGGGCTGGGCGACGGCATGTGGACCCTGTCGCTTGGGCCATCGGGGGTGCTCCCCAATGGGGCCACGAAGCTTGTGAGCGTATGACGGAATGGGCTGGGCGGCGGCCTGTGGGCCCTGCCTGTGGGGCCGTCGGTGTAGCTCCCCGTGGGGCCACGAAGCGTGTGAAACGTATGCCGAAATATGCTGGGCGGCGGCCTGGGAAACCTGCCGCTGGGACCTTTTTTTGGTGGAGCTGCCTATAGGGGCACGAAATGTTTGAGGGTGTCATCAATGTGGCCTGGGCGACGGCATGTGGACCTTGCCGCCGGGACCTCCGATGAGTTCCTCATGGGGACACGAAGCGTCTGAGGGGCGTGCCGACATGGGCTGGGCGGCGCACTAAGGACCCTGCCGATGGGGCCTTCGGTGGAGCACCTCACAAGGCCACGAGACTTGCGGGGGATGTGGCGAAGCAGAGACGCGGGGGAACAAGGGGGTGTTTTGATGATGTTGATGAGGATGGTGGTGGTATTGATGATGGAGACGACGAGAATGCTGATGATGCTGATGATGATGGTAATGGCGACGATGACGATGGACGATGACGACGGGGACACGCGGAGAGCAGGGGCAGATACGCGAAGAGGGAGGACGAGGGAGGGGGCCGGAAGGAATGACGCGGGGCGGTGTCTCTTCAAAACGAAGAACCAACACTGCAATATGGTAGGAAATTTCTGGACGACCCCCCCCCGTGGCGCGGTCAATGTCCGCGACAGCATCGCTGGCACTACGAACGAAATGATCGAACTCTTCCTGCGACGTTACCCGCGGGGTGGATCAGCCAGGGATGGGGGTCGAAACCGCCCCAGCGCAAAGCAAATGTACAATCCTGAGAAACCCCAGCCCGCATCAACCGATCCGCAACAAGCACGCAAGCCTTTGACGACCCCAACGCACGTGACATCGCATAACGCGACGCGCCATCGAAAACGTTCGACGCGCGGCCTCGGAATGACATCGGGCTTCATGGAACGTCGAATGGAAAACATGAAAAACCGCCCGGTGGGCTCCGAGACCCAAAATTACTGATGTGAAGGATTTCGGCTCGCCCATTCTTGAACTCGGGCGCTGGCAGGCGGCCGACCTGCGCGGCGAGCTCGTCCCAGAGCCCCCGCACCTCGTCGCCCGACTGCGCGTCGAAACGCGCGAAGTCGCGGCAGCAAGTGTCGACGAAATAGTGGTCGACGTCGCCCGCGACGCGGGCTCCTTTTCTGATGGCGTTCTTGCATCGCACGCGCGGCCGCCAACCGTTGGCGCCCTTCATGCTGAACGCTCCCTTGCGGGCGTCTATGTCGGCAAGGATCTTGCACTGGCGCGCCGGAATCAGCGCCGAGGCGCCGCCGGTCAAGGACGCGCGCTCGCCAGCAGTGGCCAGCCTGCTTGGAGCGAGGAAGACATTCCCCAGGAGGGGCCGAGCGACGCAGCTGATGCCGCCGTCCACGCCGCTGGCGATCTTCAAGCGCAGGACGCCAAACGGAAGCCACAACTGTTCCCTGCGTAGCATGTCGGAACCGAACTCCAGGAAACTGAAGAATATCATCCAGAATTTTCGGCCGCTCCGAAGCGCCAACGCGTCGCCTGGCGTGATCACGTCCAAGTATACCACCAGTGTAAGCGGCGTGCCACCTTCAACCGCCCGCCCGATCTTCGCCGCGTATTCGGAGCTCTCTCGGCACACGTACCGCAACAAGTTGCCGACGTTACCGACGTGCCAGTTGAAAGGCTTCTCAGCCTTGTCGGCCAGTGGGAGCTCGACCGACGTGCCGACGGCGTCGTAAGCCTCGGCAACGGCGGAACTGGCCGCATTGCGAGATATCGATGCCGCACGATCTGGGCCATCCACGAATTGCTTCGCGAGGCGCACGAGCGCCCTGGCAGCGGTGCCTGGCGCGGCGACGAGCTCCCCCGATCGGCGACGCTTGGCGGCGCGCTCGCCTGGCGGCGCGGCCGAGGCAGCCATGCGGCGCGCGGGCGCGCGCCGATCTCGAGCCGACGCGGCTCTATGACTGACCATGCGCCCAGTCTCCCAGTCTCGAAAGCGATCGCCATCGCTGGCAACACTTTCCTTCCTCCTCATCCCCCTCCGCCTTCTCCTCATCATCCCCCCCATCATCATCCTACTTCTCGTTCCAACCACCGCTCATCACCCCGCCCCAAGCGATCGCCATCGCTGAACCTTATGATCCCCACGCTGCTCCTCATCATAGCGATCGCCATCGCTGCCCCCCCTCCCGCAGCGATCGGCATCGCTACCCTCCATCCCACAGCGATCGTCATCGCTAGGTCACTCACCCACCCGTTTCTGCCACCTCCACGACCGCGCCACCCACATCCAGCGATCGACATTGCCATCGCCGCCATTTTCTTTACAGGCCACAACCGCTGCGCGACCAACTCGCAGTCGGCGGGGAAGGGGGGGGGAGGGGGGGGGGGGGGGGCAACGCGCGTCGCCACGCGCCTCGCCCGCGCCTGGAACTAACGGGCACGGCGCTCCGCAAATGCGCTGCGCACCCGCGGAAACGCTGCGCCGCGCGGCGGAGGGCAGGGGGGGGGCGCTGCTGAATGAAGGATGTACACCAGCATCTCCTCATCCTCCTCCTTTGCCCCCCCCGTCATTCCCCTCCGCGCGTCGCGACGCGCCTCGCCCGCGCCTGGAAATGGCTGGCACGGCGCGGCGCACGCGCGCTGCGCCGCGCGGAAATGCTGCGCCGCGCGGCGGGCGAACCGCCTCTCACTGCAGGCCTTCCTGCAAGCTCGCTGCGCTGGCCCCCATTGCTGGCCGTCCTGCAGCCACCCCGCCGGCATTCTGCAAGCCCGCTGCGCTGGCTAACCGCTGCGCTGGCCAACCGATGGCCTTATTGCTGACCGACCGATGGCCTCCATGCTGGCCTCGCATTTACCCCGTGGCCTGGATGCCCTTGCACATCGTGTGCACGAGCACCCCCTGTGCATTCGCCGTGTCGCGATGTCGTGCACTTCGTTCGCCGTCCAAGTGAACCTGGAGGGGTCCCACCGCCTGAAGGCCATCTTCGAACTCGCCTTTAAGATGCCCGAAACCGTCTGCAACTGATCGGTCGTGTTCCCCCTGATGGCCTCGGGGAGCTTGCAGAGCCCGTCGGAGTCCACGGCCGTTTCCAGCCTCTGGCGCGGGGCCGCCAGCCTCGCCTGCAGGAGGAGAGGGAGGCAGAGCAGCGCTCGGGGGTTGGATGGAAGAGGATGAGGGGGGCAAGAGGGCGATGGGAATCACCTGCGCCCGCGTCGCCAGGAGCATCTTGGCTGCCTTCTCCTTCGCCGCCTTCTTCAACTCGTCAATCCTCCCTTTGGCGCCCCCCCTCTCAGCCTTTTCGCGGGTCTTCCTCTCTTGGGCGGTCTCATGCGACGGCGGCAGCTCGGGGGGAGTCGCTGTCGCTGTTGCTGTCGCTGCCGCTGCTGGTAGGGGGCGGCTTCCTGTGCTTCTCGCGGTCATTGCCCTTCTCACGGGCGTCGGCGTCGCGTTTGTTCTTCTCCTTAGTGATGGCGTTTTTCTCCTTCTCAGCGGCCTTGCCCTCGGCCTTGCCCTTGCTGCTCTTGCGGGCGGCCGTGTCCTTAGCGCGGCCCGCGCTGCTCTTATCAATGATCTTGGCCTTGCTGCCGGTGCCCTTGTCCTCGCGCTTGCCCCCGCCGCTCCTGCCCCTGCCCTTGCGCGCGGCCTTATCTTTAGGGCGCTTAGTGCTAGCGTCCAATGCTGCTCTGATCATCGCATCACTCGATAGCTTTTTGTTGTCGCCGTGATTGCTGACCTTCGCGTCGCCGTCCTTGCAATGCTGCTTGTCTCCGCGAGTGGCGCCGCTGCCTTCGATGTCGCCATCGCTGCGCAGCTCGTCCATGAATGTATCCTTCTTGGCGCCGTCCTTGCGGCGATGCTTGGCCTTGATGGGTGGCGTCGGTGGCTTGTGACTCGAGCCGCCCTCTGATGAGCGATCGCGATCACAATCGCTACCGCTGGGCGACACAGGTGAATCGCTGATCGCCTCGTCGCGTTCGCCGCCCTCCTCCTCCCCGCCGCCTTCGCACCCTCCTCGCATTCCTCGAAGCCGGCGTTGTCGACGTCGTCGACCTCCTCGCTGCTCTCGCGGCCACCTTCCGCTGCAACGTCACTGCCGCTCGCTTCGACGCCCTTCGCGGACTCCTCCTGGACCTTGCTGCCCACCGGTTGTTCCCAGCGCTCCATTTCACGCATCTCAACGCGGTAGCGCTTACCCAGAACAGGGGCGTTGAACGACGCCCGCGCACGTGGATTTGATGCGGCGCCACGGGAACCCTTGCTTCTTGCACCACGTAAGTGGGTAATAGCCACCTTTCCCACCGTGCCGCTGCCCCTTCTCCGCGAGCGTCTGCAGCGCGAAGCTCAGGTGCTTCTGCAGCTCGAACATCTTCGCGCACTCCTGCAGGCCGCTCCCGAAGGCCTTCCGCCCGCGCCCAGTGAAACGCAGCAGCCGCGCCTTCATCGCACCCCACTCCTCGCAGCGAGCGACTTGGACGCCGCGCGACAAGCACAGCTTGCACCTGAAGACCTGCCCCTTCTTCGTGACCCGCATAACATACGACGACATCACGTCGCACGGCTGGCCGCACCGATCGCAGCGGAACGCGTCGTCGACAGCGCCCCGGCCCAGCTCGCGCTGGTCGCCCAGGCGGCCCCTTCTCTGCGGGCTCGATAGCGCCGCGAAGCTCCCCACCACGAACCTCTGAGGAGAGGGGCGGTCCTCGCCCCACCCCTTTTTGCTGGGGTTCTCCGTCCCCGAACTCGCAGCAGTCGAGTCCGCCTGCGGCGGTCCGACTGGCACCTTCTGGATCCACTTGCCGATGTCCGCGTAGCCAGCCATGGCCTCGCCCGCGGCCTCGGGCACAGACGCTGCCGCACTCGCCGCTGCTGCCTTGGTCAGACGCTGCAGCTTTCGCCGACTTGGTCCTGGGGGGCACAAGCCCTGCCGCACTCGCCGCCGCTGCCTTGGTCACATGCGCTGCAATTTTCGCCGACTTGGTCCTGGGTGGCACAGACGCTGCCGCTTCCGTCGCCTTGGCGGTGGCCTTCTTGGGTGGTGGCTTCGGCGCCGGCATGGCTTTGCCCTTAGCCTTGCCCTTTGCCACGTGCTGGGTCGCCGTCTCTGCAGCATTCGCCTTCTCCCTGGCCTTCTTCGGCGGCCGCTTCCCCTTCATGGGCGCACTCGGCTTCGCCGTCGGTGGCGTCGCGGCGTCGCCCACGCTGCCTGCAGCGGCCGCGGCGTCGCCCACGCTGCCTGCATCGGCCGCGGCGTCGCCCGCGCTGCCTGTCGCCAGGACCAGAGCGGGTCATGGCGCCGCCGAAAGCGGAGCTGGGGGCGGTCCAGTGCTGGCTGGCGGCGTGCGCTCGGCGCCGGCGGCGTCGTCGTCGTCGTCGTCGCCGTCGCCGTCGTCGTCGTCGTCGTCGTCGTCGCCGTCGTCGTCATCGTCGTCTCCTTCTCCTCCTCCTCCCCAGAACGAACACGAAACGAAACATTTTTTCTGCGGTAGCCCCCCCCCAGACGGCGACGAATTCCTAAACCCCTATCCCACGCGTGCCCGCTCGAGGATCGCGTCCCTCCCGCTGGAGTATCGGGGCACACCCGCATGGCGGCTAATTCCTACACGCATATCCCATGCGTGCTCGCTCGAGGATGGGGTGAAATCCACGTGGGCGCGCTCGAGGATTGTCGCGATAGCCTACATAGAATACACTCTGATCGTATGGTTTCGTATGTAACGGGTATCTAGGGTGGGTGGGATGTGAGCGCCGCAGCAGTGCGAGCAGCGCCGGCGGAGCTGCGACGCCCGTGCTAGTCGACCCTAAACCCTAAACCCTAAACCCTGACCCCAAACCCGAACCCTAGTCGCAACCCTGTCCCAACCCTTTCCCAAACCCTAACCCGAACCCCTACATCCCCAGGACGAAAGTTTTTTCCTCTTGGGCCCGGAACGACGGTGTGAAGTCTGGAGCAGACCCGTATGAGATAACCGCCGTCGGATCTCATGAAGCTCGCGCGGATCCAAATGTGGTTTTGGTGTTTGTTTCGGTGGATCCGATTTCCGTCCGTACGGATCCGATTTCGGATTCGCTGGATCCGTGTCCGGTCTTATTTTTTACGGCGGATCCGATTTCTACCCTGTTTCAAATTTATATTACTAAGTTAAACCAGGGAACCGGAAGAAATCGGATCCGCGGACCCCGCAAACCGCCCGTGTTAAGATTCTATGGGGGATGGGGGGTTCGGTCATCAATTTTCCACGATGGGCCCTGCGTCGTCTCGCGCACTCCCATCAACTCCCCGCGCGAGCGGGCCCCATTCAACATGAATACATACATACATCCCCCCCCCAGTTGCTGCAAACAGCTCGTCTGGTCGCCGTCCGTTCGGCGGCGCCGACGTTGTCTCGCGAACTCCTCATGGCCATTTTTACCTCAAGAGGAAAATCTTTCGTCCTGCGTAAGTAGACCCTAACCAAAGCCCAAACCCTAAACCCGAAACCTTTAAACGCTAACCCTAACGTAACCCCACCCTCACCCGAACCCCCTTGGACCAGCCATGCTCGAAGCTACCCCCCCCCTCCCCCCTTTTCCTACAAGGGGAGGGGGGGGCTGGGAAGCCCCCCCCTTTCCCCCTTTTCCCAATCCAGCACCCAGAGCCCCCGCCCTCCCTTTCGCCGATGATCCAAAATCAACAATCGACGATCGAGGATGGACGATCGACGATCAAGGATCGACGATCATTCAAATCCAATCGATTGCAATCCAATCCATTGCAACCCAATCGATTACAACGCAATCGATTGAAACGCAATCGATTGCAACCCATTCCACTGCAACCCCCCCCCCCTCCCTCCGCTCCCCTCCCCTCACCCCCCTCCCTCCCGGAGTCCCTCCTCACCCTTCGTTCCCTCCCCTCCCTCCCATCCCTCTCCTCCTATCCCTCCCTTCCGTCCTGTCCCTCCCCTGCAATCAAATCGATTGGAATCGAATCGATTGCAATCCAACCGATTGCAATCCAATCGGTTGCAATCCAATCGATTGCAATCAAATCGCTTGCAATCCAATGGATTGCAATCAATTGCAAAGCAACTGTACTATTCTATTCAGCCCGTGGCAACGACCAGGGGGCGAAAACATACTATTATGCTGTACTCGTGCGATGAGCAAGGTCGGTAAATCGAAAATATACAATTCTACTAGACTCGTCTCTTGGCAACGCCTGGAGGGGCAACAAAAATACGATTATACCCTCACTCCCCTCGCTAATTACCCTCCCCACCCTCCCCCGACTCCGTTTCATCTCCTCCTTCCTCTCCACCTCCCTCCCCCTTCCCCTCCCTCCGCTCCCTCCCGTCCCTCCGGTCCCTTCCCTCTCTCCACCCCCTCGCCTCCCTTGCCTCCCTCATCTCCCCACCTCCATGCGCTCCCTCCACAGTCCTCCCCCCCCCAAAAAAAATCAACCCTTTTACCCTAAGATCCTTACCCTAACACCTAACCCTAAACCCTAACCCCTGACCCTAACCGCCAGCCCGCGCGCCCGCCCGCCCGCCCGCCATCCCGCCCGCGCGCCCGCCAGTCCGCCCGCCCGCGCGCCCGCCCTCTCTCCCGCCCGGCCGCCCACCCGCCCACGCGACCGCCCGGCCAGCCGCCCGCGCGCCCGCCCGCGCGCCCCCTGCCCGCCCGCCAATCCCTAGCCCTAAACCCTAACCCTTAACCCCTTAACCCTAACCCTAACACCCTAACCCTAACTCCCTAACCCTAACCCTGACACCCTAACCCTAACACCCTAACCCTAACACCCTAAACTTAAACCCGAATCCTAATTCCTAGCCCTGACCCCTAATCGTAACTCCCTAGCCCAAACCCTAACCCCTAACCCTAACACTTGCCCTAACCCGTTAACCTGCACCCTCAACCATATACTCTAACCCTAAACCCTAAACCCTAAACCCTAACCCAAAACCGGAACCATAACCCTAGCCGTAACCCTGCCCCAACCCTTACCAAAACCCTAACCCGAAACCCTAGACTAACCAAAGCCCTAACCCTAAACCTAAACCTTAAAACCCTAACCCTAATCCCACCCTAACCCGAGCCCGGACCCTTTCCCTAACACTAAACGTACACCCTAAGGCCTAACCCTAACCCCACCCTGACCCCACCTCCCTCCCCCCTCCTCTGCCTCCTGCCCTCATTCTCGAAAGGAGGAGAATGTGAGTGGCCAAGCCCCCTCCCCTCCCTCCGCTCCCTCCCCTCCATCCCCTCCCTCCTCTCTCTCCCCTCCCTCCCCTCCATCCCCTTACTCCCCTCCCTCCCCTCCATCCCTCCCCTCCCTCCTGCCCCTCCCCTACATTCCAATCGATTGGCATCGAATCGATTGCAATCCAACAGATTGCAATCCAACCGATTGCAATCCAATACAATCAAATCCAATCCATTGCAATGCAATCCCCCTTCCCCCCCACCCTCAGCCCCCTCCCCCCTCAAAGGGAGTAAGAGAGGGGGGGGCTTCCAGCCCGCCCCCCCCTTTGGAAACACAGGGCGGGGGGGGAAGTAACTACCGAACCCCCCCCATCCCTTCAAAGCGGAGCCTGAGCTGACCTCCGGCTCCGAAAAAGGAAGGGAGGGGGGAGGTAGCTTCGAAGCCCCCCCTTTCTGGCCACGAAAATGGGGAAGGGGGGGTAGCTTCCGAAGCCCCCCCTCCTTTCGAAGGGGACCCCAAGCTGACCTCCGGCTCCGCAAAAGGAGGGAGGGAGGGTAGCTTCGAAGCCCTCCCCCCCCTTTCCAGCCACGAAAAGAAGAGGGGAGGGGGCTTCCGAAGCCCCTCCCCTTTAGCAAGGGAGGGGGGAGGGGGTCGCTTCAAGCCCTCCCCCCCTTTAGTCTGTCGGTCGCTGCGGGCGCGGTCGATCACATAAGATATTCCTCTTCCTATATTTTTATAAGCCCGGGCGGGGGGAAAACCAGTCACCCCTTTTCCCAAAACCGGACTCCCGGGATCTGGGGTTTTGGGATTCTCCGGAAGGGCCTCGAGGCGGCCCCCCGGGCCTCGCAGGGCGTTTCGCCAAGCCTTCCCAGCACCCGAAGACTGCCCCAGACGGGTTCCAGGCGTTCCGGCGCGCTCCCGAAACGACCCCAGAGAACTCCAATACGGTCCACGACGACGCCCACGAAGCCGTCATACCCCCAAAGATCGCTCCGAAACGTCCCACGAGGCCTCCAAGAGCACTCCCAAGAAGGACCCAAGAGGCAAACATCTGTGCTTTTCCATTGGTTTTTGGTGAATTTTGGGGTTATCCTCTTTTCGGCTTCCCGACGCTCCAAGACGGCGGACTTCTGGGCGTCCGAAGCCGCCTGGGAGGCTGCAAAATCGCCCCACAACTATCCGAAAGGGCTTCCAGGCAGTCCAAGACAGCCCCAAAACGGCACAACAGGGATCCAAGATGGCCCTAAGAGTGCCCCATGGCGGCCCAAGATGGCCCGAAGACGCGCTCTGAAGCATTCCAAATCGTGACCCAGTCATTCAGGGAGACCGCGGTTGGAGGCAGGGTGGCCCGAGGAAGCCCCCTGAGGACCCCAGAACACGCCCAGGAGGCCTCCAAAAGGCCTTGAGAAAGCATGAGAAATTTTGTGAGGCCCCCAGAGGCTCTCCAAGGAGGAGCCTCCGCAAAAAAGAACTGAGGAGGATGGGGAGAATGCGCAGGGTATGGTGAGAATGAAGAAACAGAAGCATTGAGGAAGGATAACGAATAACATTATGATAACGACGATGCCGGAAAAGGCAACAAGGAGTTATCGTTAAATTGCTGGCTTGACCTTCCTGCCATCCCGCCTGCATGCCGAATTTTATGGGCCAAGGTGCATGGCGCGAAGCGCCAATGCAGTCTAGTATATATATATATATGTATATATATACACATACACATACACGTGTATATAAATATAAGGATATGTGTAAATATACACATATATACGTTACCTACACGCACTTGACCTCTGTCCCTCTCCCTCTCTCAACTCCGCCTCCCTCATTCTTTTTTCACCGTAGTTGTCTGGTTCTCTCTCTCTCTTTCTCTCTCTCTCTCTCACCCTCTCTCTCTATACAGATCGGAGGTTGGGGAATGACATCGCAGTGATACGGAGACCCCCCCACTGGGATATTGGTTTCGGATGCACGTTCGTGTCGCGCACGGGCGAGGCGAAGCTGCGTGGGCGGGCGAGAGGAATGAACTCGCCGTTGCCTGGGCGAAACCGAAACAAACGTTGCTGTCCCCCCTGCCGGCCAGCAAAGGCCCTGAGATCAATAGTCAGATCGGTACGAGGATCGATAGTGAGATCGATAGTGAGATGGATAGTCAAATCGATTGAGTGGGATCGATAATGAAATCGATCGAGAGATCGACCGTGTGTTCGACAGCGGTATCGGTAGAGTGAGATCGATCGTGAGGCCGAAAGGGAAATTTAATTGTGATATCGATAGTGAGATCGATAGTGGCATCGATGATAACATCGATAGAGAGACCGATCGTGAGAGCGATCGTGAGATCGACCGTGCGATCGTTCGTGAGATCGATCGTGAGATCAACGTGAGACCGATAGGGATATGAGATCTGAATAGTATGATCGACAGTGAGATCGATAATGGGATCGATAGTGATATCGAGA
The DNA here is from genome assembly GCA_963575745.1 of Prorocentrum cordatum. NCBI lineage: Eukaryota > Dinophyceae > Prorocentrales > Prorocentraceae > Prorocentrum > Prorocentrum cordatum. The sequence continues at coordinate 458,096 of CAUYUJ010008291.1, forward strand.
GTGAGGTCGCTCGTGAGATCGATAACTAATGAGGTCGATTGAATGAGATGGATGGTGAGATCGATAATGACATCGATAATGAGATCGACCAAAAACCCGGGAACCTGGGACCCCAAAAGTGGAACCCCGGGAACCCCGCCGCCCACCGAAATCAGCCTGGAACCAAAAACTGAGAACCCGGGAACCCGGAACTGGGAACCCGGAACTGGGAACCCGGGAACCCGGCCGCCTACCGAAATCGGCCCGGAACTTTCGCCAAATCCTTCAATATCCGCTAGGACCCTTTCAGTGCAAGCACTGATTAGGGAACATTTTACTTCGCTGCGAAGTCACACCCCGTCCGCGGTGCCCCAGAGGTGAGAGGGGATGCCAGGAGGGAGCAGGGGAAGGAGTCGGGCGAGATGAAGCAGCAGGAGCAGCGGCGACGCCCGCCGGCGCTGGAGCTGCGCCCCAGCGCCCGAAGGCCACCGCGGCCCCTCCGAGCACGGCGGCCCCTCCGACCACCAGTGCACCAATATTGAAAAAGTAGCGCACGGTTGTGGACATCAACAATACGCGTGCCCACCAAGGGAGGGCGGGGCGCACCCCTGGTGATTTGTCCACTTGGTTGAAGCAGCCGCCGATACCATCTGCGGTCTGGTCGACCGGGGGAAAGGGGGGGGTCGATGAGGACCCGCCCAGAATGGCAAACAGAATGGCAAAAGCATTGTTAAAACGCGGCGACTTGAAGTGAGACCTTGTAAGACAAACTATTTCGGCAGACAGACAGCTTGAACTCAAAAAGACTATTCAGGGCAAACATATTGCACATGTCATACTGTCTCCAGGCATCAGCATGGCTTAGGCGTCGCACGAGCGAACGATTTCTAACCCGCGGATCTCCAACAGCACTCCAACGACGTAGTCGACGTCGTCGCCAGAGCCAGGGACATCGCTAACACGGAACTCCCTGCTTGCTGCACCCGTGTGCACACCCATGCAGAATCGTACGCCCCTGTCCTGCTCAGGCGCGAGCTCGCCGATGCGATGGCCGTTGACGAGGAAAGCACCGTCGTCGCATAGGGTCGCCGTGGAATCCACGGGCCGGCTCAGCCGCGTGCTGCGCGGCAGCCCCCGGGCGGGGCGCACCCGCTCGCGCGTCGGCCGCCTGGGCGGGTGGATGGCGTAGTGCTTGAGCCAATGGTACTGCCGCACGGCGAACACGGTGCCGAGGACCTGCCCGCGCAGCGCCTCGACGCGTCAGTTCGTATTGCCCCTCGCGGGGCCCTCCTGGGGCCCTCCATTTTGGGCATGTCCACCTACAGGGGGAGTTCGGACGAACCAAAAAAACAAATAGTCAAAAATAATCCAAAAATCGTCCCCAGGCTATTTTTGACCATTTTTTGAATACTCCTCATGTAGAGGGACAGGCCTGGCTTACATTTTTGGGGCACCATTGGGCCGTCTTGGAGTCCTCGTGGGGGCCTCATGGGCCGTCTTGGGACGATCTTGGGGGCTCCTCGGGCCTCCTCGGGCAGCGAGGCGAGGCGCCCCAGCGCCGCCCCCGCCTCCTGATCCAGGAACGCGGGTGCCTTCAGCATGGCCTCGGAGAGCTCGGCCGCCAGGCGCCGCAGGGCCGCGGCCGCCCCAATGGCGACCCTCGCTGGCAGGTCCGAGCTGTCCAGCGCGCGATGCAGGGGGTCACTCAGGCTAGGTCGGGCATGTCCTCCTACAGGCGGATCTTGGAAGGAAAATGAAAGATACGCAACCAAACGTCTTCAACAATGGTTAAAAAATGATCGAAATATCGTTCCCGACTATCTTTTCACTATCTTTGGCTAATCCTCCTGTGGAGGGACGTGCCCGACTTAACGCTCAGGGGGCTCGCGAGGAGCTGGCCCGCGCCGCCCCAGGGGCCACCCCTCGCGGCCAGGCGCCTCGTCCAGAACGCGATGTCGTCTGCCACCTTTGGACGAGCGCGTTCCACCACTCGCAGAGCAGCTGCTCGCAAATGTCCTCGATCCGCCGCGGGGGATTTACGATACATTACATGGAGGCGAACAAATATTTGTCGAACATTTGCGAGTAGGCACTTTGCGAGTAGTGCGAGGTCGGGCATGCCCCCCTACGGGCGGATGTTGGTCGAACAATTATATATATAAATCAAACATGCTCAAACCTGATCAAAAAAACGTCCCCTGACTATTTCCCTACCTAGGCTCTGCCTAGAAGGGTTCTTACTCTCTTTCTTAAAGGGGCCGGGCAGTGGAAATCGCCCTGGGCGGTTCCCCCAGTATCCGCCCCGCGGTTCCCCCAGTCCCCTGGGAGCTTTAGCTTTAGCTTTAGCTTTGCCTTAGCTTTAGCTTAGTTTTAGCTTAGCTTTAGCTTAGCTGTAGCTTAGCTTTAGCTTAGATTTAGCTCAGATTTAGCTTAGATTTAGCTTAAATGTAGCTTAGAGTTAGCTTACATTTAGCTTTGCTTTAGCTTAGCTGTAGTTTAGCTTAGCTTAGTATTAGCTTAGGTGTAGCTTGGATGTAGCTTAGCTGTAGCTTGGATGTAGCTTAGATTTAGTTTAGCTTTAGCTTAGCTTTAGCTTAGCTGTAGCTTAGCTGTAGTTTAGTTTTAGCTTAGCTTTAGCTTAGCTTTAGGTTAGCTTCAGCTTAGGTTTAGCTTAGCTTCAGCTTAGTTTCAGCTTACTTTCAGCTTAGCTTCAGCTTAGTTTTAGCTTAGCTTTAGCTTAGCTTTACTGTGACTACTAATGCTGCTTTCCTAGGGGCTCCAACTCCTAGGTAGGGTCGCAATGTGATTATTTTTATTATGTTTGAATATTCCTCCTGTAGAGGGACACGCCCGACTTAGGGGTAGTGGAGCGCCTTGGGCGTCAGCGCCGGGACTGCGCCGTCGCCCAGCTCCAGCCAGGCCGCGAGGATGCCGGCCGCGCTCAGGTGAGACCTGTGCACGCCCGCAGACAGGTGCAGGGACGGCTCGCCGCCGGCGCTCCTCTTGGGTCGGGTACCCCCAGGATTCTCGGGGTGGCTTAGGCGGCCTCCAGAGCACCCCTCGCGAGGCCCAGAGAGCCCCAGGGGCTCCAAAATTGACCGAAAAAGCTAAGGGCACCTTGGGCCAGGGGCACTTCTGACAACACCCGATTTGGGCGACCCAAAAGGAGGTCCAGCTGCAAGGGGGTGGTGCAATAGATCTGGTGCAACTGTCTTGCAAATGTATTGCGCCAGAGAATTGTATTGCACTGTTTTGCAACTAATGCACTGCACGCGGGAGTCCGGCAATACATCTCCGCCCCGAAATGCATTGCACGTCCCAAATGTACTGCAACCCCATAAATCTATTGCACCAAATCTATTGCACCACCCCCTTGCCGCTGGACTCTCTTTTGGGTCAATCCGATCCTCGCGTAGTGCGGCACGCCCGCCGGGAGGTAGAGCACGTCCCCAGCAGTGAGAGTGACGGTGTGCCTCTCAGACCAGGTGGCCTCGTCCAGGAGGTGCCACTCCTCGGAGGCGCGCAAACGTGGATTAGCGATCGATGGACTTGGCGCGCGGTCCCATGGATCGGAGGAGCCATGGAAACAGAACCCGTCGATAATCCACGCCCCCTCGGTCTATGTTTGCGATGGCCTGAACTCCTTCTGGCCAGACTGCTGAAGCACGAAGACGTCGTGCTTGTCCACGTGCGGCGCCAGACCCTGGGCACCTGGAGGGGTCAGGTACGCGTTGAAGCCGCCGCCGAGCCCGAAGCCAGCCCACAGGGCGTGGTGCAGCCCCTGCATCTCCGGCGTGGCCGAGTTCACCAAGTTGACAATGAACGTCCACCCGTCTCCCCGCAGGGTCAGGTCTTCTGGAGTCTCCAGCCTCCGCTGCCTGACGAAGTCCGCCACCTCGGCCTGGTCGACCACCTGCTCGCTGCCGGAGGCCAGGGTGCGCAGCATCATCGCAGACTTGAACCTGCTCGGGCTCGGGGTCTGCCCGCTCCCCCCCGTGGGCTGGGGCCCTCCTCTGATGGGCCCATTGTCCACCACCACCATTACCAGAAGTAGGAGAGGGGGGAGGAGGAGGAGGAGGAGGAGGAGGAGGAGGAGGAGGAGGAGGAGGAGGAGGAGGAGGAGGAGGAGGAAGAGGAGGAGGAGGAGGTGGAGGAGGAGCTCCTCATCCTCCCTTCTCCCCCGTCCTACATATGGTAGTGTTAGGTCGGGCATGTCCCCCATACAGGCGGACCTTGGGCGTAAAATAACAAATATTCACACAAGACTCCAAAATAGCCCCAAAATGCTCAAAACAATCATCCCCAGGCTATTGTTGGACTATTTTGGACTAGCCCTCCTGTAGAGGGACGGGCCCGACTTCATGGTGATGGCGGTGAAAGAAAATTCGCCCGTCATCCTCCGCTCGGCAGGCCCAGCTCGGACAGGAGGCCCAGGCAGCAGCCGACGCCGAAGGCCACCCGAGGGCACGCCCAGCGCCGCAGGCGCCACCGCGCGCCGAAGCAGCCGCCCAGGAAGGAGGCGTCGTCCTCCCCCATCACCGGAGGCTCGGGGGAAGGGGCACCAACAGTGCGCCAGGCTCGTGTCGTGCCGACTTCGGCGTTGGTTTCTGACACCGCGGGGATTGTTCCACCTTGAACGATCGGCCGTTTCCGAAACGTCCAAATCGTTGCACATCGAACGATTCTGCGTCGTCCTCCCCCATTACTGGAGGCTTGGGGATGGGCACCAACAGTAGGGGAACGAACAATGACACAAGCATAAAAACTCGGAGGTCCGCGCGGACTTATCGGATCCGCGCTGGACGCCCCTGGCGGCCGCCGCCGCCGACGACGCCAACGACGGCGACGACGCAGTGTGCCTCCACCTTGGGATGGGCATGCAGACGCGCTCTGGGTACTCTGAGTTTCTTAACAAGCGTCGGGGGGGGGGGGGGCGTCACCCCCGCGGACAGCCCCACATCGACCCCCGTCGCGGGCAGAGCCGCGCGCCGAAGGCGCTCCGAACCCCGTCGCGGCGCGACGACGAGGCGAGGTTGACCCCCTTCGGGGGGGTATCCCCCCACGCAGTCGGCGGTGGACAAACCTCCCTTTAGTAAACCACCTTTTAGTGAGAACGCCCCAGGACCGAAACCGACGGACCTGGACCCGCAGGAGTGACGGCCGCGACTCCCTCTCGCGAACCGAAAACGGCCAATTCGCTCATCGACGTGTCAGGGTAGGAGGTCTATCCACCCCATCTGGCGGCGCCTCCGGCGCTGCCCCAAGGCGCGCTCCGCGCGCCAGGGAGGGGGGGTCCAGTGCGGATCCGAGCAATCCGCGCGGACCTCCGAGTTTTTTATGGTAGTGTCACTGCTTGTCCCCTAAACACGGGCGGCTGCCTCCATCAATGGAAGATGATCCTAGATGTAAGTCGGGCGTGTCCCTCTACAGGGTGGATATTCAAAAATAGTCAAAACATAGTCTGGGGAATATTGTTTTACTATGTTTGACCATTTGGGGGTATCATTAGAGTATTTTTAACTTTCCGCCCAAGATCCGCCTGTAGGGGGGGCACGCCCGACCTAATCCTAGATCTTGGTGCTCGTA
>CAUYUJ010008291.1:468660-505400 GCA_963575745.1 Prorocentrum cordatum
GTGCAGGGCACACGGCACGCGCGGCGCAACTCGCCGGCGTCGCGCACCTGGCTGGCGCCTGCGTTGGTCCCCAATGATGGTCCATGGCGGCCCATACGTATGGTGAGAACATGTCGTGGGAGGGAGACAGCTTGCGGCGTTCCCGCTGCGAACGTGACCCCTCTCCCTGCTCCCTCCCATGGGCCTGGACAGGGGGAGCGGGAACCAGTTAGAGCGTCTAAGAGGGCCCAGGATGGCTCCCAAATGGTTCTAGATAGCCCAGTATCCCAAGATGGCCTCCAAGATCGCACAAGATAGTGCAAGATGACTCAAAATAGCATCCAAAATGCCTCAAAAAGGCCGCAAGACATCCCACATACGGATCCGAAAGCCCACGGAGTTGCCCACTAAAAGCCTGAAACCGTGAAATCATAAGGAGAACGAAGTAGATGTACCGTACCAGGTGTTCGCTTCCAATCGGCTTATGAGGCCTCAAGATGGCTCCAAGATTGCCCAAGAGAGCCCAAAAAGGGACCAAGATGGCTCAAAAGACGGCCCCAAGAGCGCTCCAAGAGCGCCCCAAGAGGGCCTCGAGAGGCAAGACTTCGAACCCCAAATTGGCAACCCCAATCCGCCGACCCGCGCCTGCTTGTGGGGAGGGGGGAATGACGTGTGAGGCATTTGGCTGACCCCCCTCCCCTTTCCCCCCTCGTCCAAAATTCAATCTCGTCAGCGCCGCACCGGCGGGGCAAGCGGAGCCTTCAAGTCCACCCTCCGTGGCCGCCAAGATACCAAAGATGCCTTCTGTGATCGCTCCAGAAAGGCTCCGACACGCCTGAGAGGCCTCAGGAACACTCAAGATGGCCTCAAGACGGCCCAAGACGCCCCCAAGACGCCCCAAGAGGGCCCGCCCACCCCCAAGAGGGCCTCAAGAGACACACTGATGTAATGCACCATTTGTATTCTACTTAGTGTCGCGTTCTTGCCATTTCGGGTTTCTGAAAATCCAAGCCAGCCGAGATTGTCAGATCGAGTGAGTCAGTTGTAAGATCGATGGTAGCTCGTGAGGTCAGCTGTGAGATCGATAGTGTGATCGATAGTGAGATTGATTGCGTGATCGATCGTGATCGTGAGATCGACCGTGAGATCACGAGATCGATAGTGAGATCGATACTGAGTTCGATCACAACAGGCCCCCAGACTGGACCAAGTCTTCCTACGAGAGGACCCAGAGACGGTCCAAGAGGGCTCTAAAGACAACACAGGAGGCTCCCAGCATTAGGTCGGGCATGTCCCTCTAGAGGCGAATTTTGAACCACCCAAAATTCCCAAAATATTGAAAAATAGTCAAAAATAGTCAAACATACAACAAAAAGTCTCCTGAATATTTTTGGACTATTTGTGAATACTCCTCCTGTAGAGGGACATACCCGACTTAACTCTAAAGGCGACCCAGGAGGCCCTCAGGACGAGCAAAAATGCTTTCCACGGGGCCCCAAGAGGGGGACCTCGCAGGGACCCTGCGGGAGCCCCCCCCCCTTCAAAAGGCCCCCAATACACCCCACATGCCCGCAGGAGGCCCCCAAGGTAACATTAAGTCGGGCGTTTCCCTTTACAGGAGGAATATTCGAAAATAGTTTGAAAAAACAGTATGGGGACGATTTTTGACTAGAACCACGCCGCGCTTCGCGCGCGCTTAGGTTCTAGTCGACTCCGAAGACGGTGTCAATTTCCATGGAACCTTTTCCATGTGGTCTTCCGGGGCCCCCCCTTTCACCCATGCGTGATTTTCGAGCGGATACTGCGAAGTTCAAGGAAGGGTTTGGCCTGTAGCATACCACCGACGACCGACGACGACGACGACGGACCACCGACGATCAGCATCACTGTCACCTGATCCACGTGTGCGGGAGAGGCGTTTCCGGAGCGTCTTGCGGGCGTCATGGGGGCGTCCTCGGGCCTCGACATTGGGTGGGCGGGTCGAGGGGTGCAGCCAGGGCCACGTGTTCCGAAGGGCTATTCCAGAGCATGGAGGACGAAGGGCTTCGGGCGGGCTTCTGGGGGTCTGTGTAGAGGCCTCCTGCGAGCTCGGTGGGGGTTTCTCCGGAGCTTTCCGGGTCTTTCTAGAGCCTTTTTGGTGGCTTTTTGGGGTCGTGGAGGCCTCCTGGGAGTCTCTTGGGGCCTCCTGGGGGCCCCTTGGGGCAGAGGTCGCCTCTGTTCGGGCATTTGGGGGGGCTCTCTGGAGCCTCCTGGGAATATCTTAGGCCAGCTTGGGAGCCTCTGGGGGGGTCCGAAGTCCCTTCTGAACTCTCTTGGAGCCCTCAAGGCCCCCCCAGCCCCCCATGCGAATCAGAGGTCGCAGTTCTGGGCCCATCCCTCAACCGTGTCTGGGTTGTGGGTTAGAGGCTTCTCGGATGTTCGCTGGGATGATATCGTGGGATGCCTCTCGGGGGTCTTTTGGAAGCAGGCTTGAAGCCTCCGCGGGGGCGTTGTGGAGCTTGTCGGACCTCTCCTAAGCATCTTTGGGGCCTCTTTGGAGCCTCTTGGAGCAACTTGGGGGCCTCTTGGGGCCTCCTGGGGGTCTCTGGGGGCGGGAAATTCGAAAGGTCGGTTCGCGTTCCCTCTCTTGGGCCCATCTTGGAGCCGTCTTCAAGCCCTCTTCAGGCCCTCTTGGGCCGTCTTGGGGGCCTCTTGGGCCGATCATGCGGCCGTCTTGGGGGCCTCTTGGGGGCCTCTCGGGGCGACGTTGGAGGCTTCTTAGGCAGTCTATGAGTGTTGGCCGCTCGAAAACGTGAGAAGCAACAAATATTGGAAACACACAATGAAATTCAATGATTTGGGCGTCTTGGGGCTCTCTTGGAGGTCCTCGCGGAGCGACCTTGGGGCATCTTGGGGGCCTCTTGGGCCGATCATGGGGCCATCTTGGGCGGCTTGGAGCGCTCTTGGTGGACGCCTCGGGGAAGCGGAACAAAAATCCGGAACTCCGAAAACGGACCCCTGGATGCCAACAAAGGCCCCCGCAGCCCAGGGGGCAAATTCGGCTACGGGGGGGAAATTTTGGAAAAAGTGGCGACCCTGGGCCGCGGGGCCCCGGACGCCGCTTATATTATATGTTAGTTCAACTAGTTTGGAATGTTCTTGGTGTTTGTAATTATTCGCCCCTAATCCGCCTGTAGGGGGACACGCCCGACCTAAAGGTAACAGCCGCGGAGGGAGATGAGGACGAATCGGCAACAACTACACGCAGGCAGCATGACGGGAACAGGCGAGCAACATACGAAACCGGAATCCTCTTCTGGGGGTCAGCCACATGACGTAAACAACTCGAAGAAAGAACCCCGTCTTTCATCGATGGCCCCAAGATGGCCTCAAGAGGGCCTGGAATGCCCTCAAGGAGCTCGAGAGAGCTCAAAGTGCCTCCAAAATAGCCCAACGAGGCCCCCAAGAGGCCCCCAAGAAACCCCGCAACCGACGCGGAGAAAGGTGAGGACGGGTCAACAACGACTACACGCAGACAGCATGACGGGAAGAGGCAAACAACACATGCGAACTCGGAAGCCGCACCTTTCACTTTCTGAATGGCGGAATGGTACACTACTTTAAGCCTCTTGAATCCGCAGACCCAGCCTTGCTGGGGGTGACAAGGCATGCGAGACATTTGGCTGTCCCCCTCCCCCTTTCCCCCTCCCCTGGGGTCCGACATGCCGTTTGAGCACACACACAGTTACATACACACACACACACCAACTATAACCACGCGCGCGCGCTTCGCGCGTGCTTTAGTTCTACCCACACCCAAGGAACTCGCCTCGCAAGCTGGCAACGTGCCAAAGGACAATGAAGGAACGACTCTGGAGCTTCTTCCGGGTTCATCATCGGACATGCGGCAATTTCATTTGGGGGGCCCCAGCGACGTGTAGGGGAGTCTTGGAAATTCAGCGCGTCTTGACCTTCTCTGGATTCACCCCGGGACCGGAGGAGGAGGAGCTGAATCAAGAAGAGGGGTGCCCAAGTCTGGCCCTGCAGCACGCACCACCAGGGCCGAACCGCGGTGCATCGAAGGCCAGCACCCCCCCAGCCATGCACCTGGAACTCCACCACGGTGCAACGAAGGCTAGAAAAGCTGTCCTGGTCCCACTAGCAGGTCCTCAAATTCGATGACTTTGGCTTCTCGGGGGCACTGTTCAATCAAACATTCCCCGGCTACCCCCAGCCGCTTTTGGGCAGTCTTAGAGCCACTTGAACGCATGCTGAGGATGAGCTCCTGGGGTATTCGGGAACCGAACTGAGGCTGGTCCGGGGGACTCTTGAGCTGCCTTAGAGCCCTCTTGGGGGCCTTTGGGCCCGTGCTAAGGCCGTCTTGGGCCCTTCTTGGGTCGTCTTGGGGCTCGCTTGGACCTCCTGGACCGTCGTGTCGTTGCGGGGGCCTCTTGGGCCGTCCTGACCCACTCTATCGGCCCTCTTGAGCCATCTTGGGCCCCTCTTGGACCGTCGTGGGCCCTTCCTGGGGCCCTCCTGAGGCTCTTTCGGGCAGCAGGGGCAAGCTCGGGGGTCTCTGAGCCCGTCGATGAAGAGAAGGAGGTGGGAGGGAAGCGAAAAAGAGAAAAAGGAGAGGAAGAAGAAGGGAGAGAAGGAGTTGAAAGCGGAGAAGGAGGAGGAAAAAGAAACTAGAAATGAGGATGTAGATGTGATGATGGCTTCCGCAAACGGATTAACACGGAATGTACAGTAAATACAAGAGGACTGGGCGCGTCAAAGGCGGGCACGGAAGCTTGGCCAGCTTCCATGCCCCAGAGCAAACATGGCAGCGGACAGACTGGGTGAGAAGCAGGCAGAGCGAGAGGACCTACTGTTCGAGTTCAAGTAGGATGAGGAGGAGGAGGAGGGAAGAGGAGGAGGAGGAGGAGGAGGAGGGGAGGAGGAGGAGAAAGAGAGGGACAAGGAGGACGAAGGGGCGGCGGATGAGGAGGAGGAGGAGGAGGAGGAGGACGAGGAGGAGGAGGAGGAGGAGGAGGAGGAGAAGGCGAAGGAGTAGGAGGAGGAGGAGGCGGAGGAAGAAAGGAGAAAGAGGAAGAGCAAAGCCGCAACAGCTGGAAGTGGAGGAAGGGGAGGAGGGGAGAGGAGAGGATGATGATGAGAAGAAGGAGAAGAGGAGGAGGATAATAAGAAGGATGAGAAGGAGAAGGAGGACGGCAAAGACGTCAGCGATCGGCGATGGAAGAGGAAAAAGACGAGCAGCTGCAGACGTAGGGGCAGCATATAAATGAGACACGAAGGGAAGACGTGGAGGGGGAGAAGGTGGTCGAGGGGGAAGAGAAGAGAGTCGTCGACGACGAAGGAAGGAGGAGAAGGAAGGCAGCCGTCTTGGGCTCCCCTCGGGCCGCCTTGGGGCCCTCTGGGGTGATTCTTGGGAACGCTTTCGCGCGGTTCAGGACACATATAGGAAGGCCTCGCCGGCCCTCTCCTGGTTCTATCTATTGGCGCGATCTGGGCCGTTCTAGGGGGGGCAACTCGAAGCACTCGCTCATACGCCTTCTCTCTGGCCCTTCTTGGGGCCGCCTCTGGGCCCTCTTGAGCCGTCTTGGTCTCCACTCGGGCCGCCTTGGGTTCGTCCAGGGCCTTCCGAGGGACGCCCCATGGTGGTTTACAGCCCTTGTTGGGCCGTCTTTGGCTCGTCGAAATCACGCAAAAGCCAACGCAACGAAAACCTACAAAAACCCCTTGAAAATTAACAGTTCTGGCCTCCTGGGATCATCGTGCGGCCACCTTGCTAGGCCTCCTGGAGCGTGTCTTCGACATCTTGGCGCCAACTGGAGGCTTCTTGGGCTGGTAACCTCGAAATGCTCGCTCGCTTCGGCCCTTCTTGGGGCCGTCTGGGAGCCCTCTTCAGCCGTCCTGGTCTCCTCTCGGGCCGCCCCGGGGCCCTCCAAGGCCTTCTGTGGGACGTCCAGTGGTAATGTACGGCCATGCTGGGGCTGTCTTTGGCGCGCCAGAAGTGCGGAAAGTCGGACACAACGAAAACCCACAAAAACCAGTGGAACAATTGAAAAATGCAGATTTCCTCCTCCAGAGTCGCCTCAGGATCACCTCAGCAGTCTTCTTGGGCCCTCCCTTGGGCCTCTTGAGGCGCTCTGGGCGCACCTTGGGGCGGTAACCTTGAAGTGCTCGTTCGTGCTCCTTCTCTTTGGCCCTTCTTGGGGCTGTCTGGGGGCCCTCTTGAGCAGCATTAGTCTCCTCTCGGGCCGCCTTGGGGTCCTCCAGGGCCTTCTTTGGGACGGCCCGTGGTGGTTTACGGCGCTTCTTGGGCCGTCTTTGGCCCGTCGAGAGCATGGGAACACCGACACAGTGAGCACCTAAAAGTACCCAGCAAAAATAACAAATTTCGCCTCCTGAGGTCGTGTCGCGGTAACCTGGTGAGGCCTCTCTTCGCCTTCGGCTCTGCTTGGGGCTCTCTTCGAGCCCTGTGGGGGCCCGCTTGGGCCTCCGGGCCCCGCATTTATGGTAAAGGTCCCGGCCCTGGGGCCCGGGCCCGGACCCCCGCTATGTGTGAGTGTCTCTATATATATATATATATATATATATATATGTACAACTGTATATGTATATATATATATATATATATATATATATATTATCATACGCACCTCTCCGAGGGAGTAGAGCTCAGAGGCGATTAATGCGCACGCGTCCGCGATTTTTCTGGGCGTTTCGCTCGGGACATCCTCGAACTTCTGAAAATCGGTGGCACCCCTCACGCAGATCGTGACGTCAGGGTCCAAAAACACATGGGAATTTCAACATGTTAACATAAAACCTTCAAAAACACATGGTAATTTCAATAATTGTGACCCCGATTCTCAGGGAATGGCGGTTTCGCTTGAAAAATCCTTCCGAAATCGAGCCCCAGACCCCGCCTCGGAGCCTCCTGGGGGCCTCCTGGAACCTCCTGGGGCCTCCTGGGGCTTTCTGAACCTTCTGGCACCCCAGACCCCGCCTCGGAGCCTCCTGGGGGTCTCCTGAAACCTCCTGGGGCCTCCTGGGGCCTCCTGCGGCCTCCTGGAGCCTCTTGGGGCCTCCTGAAGCCTCCTGGGGTCTCCTGGGGCCTCCTGAGGCCGCCTGGGGCTTCTTGGGGCCTCCTGGGGCTTCAGAACTACATGCACACAGAGACACAAATCACGCCCAACACATCACACGCTAGACAAACATAACACACCCACACACACACACATACACACACACACACACAACCTACAACACACAAAAAGCACGCACCACACAAAGCATTCATCACACACACACGCACAACACTCACAATCCTGGGGCCTCCTGGAGCCTCTTCTGGTATCCAAGTCGGGCCTCCTGAGGCTTCCTGGGGGGTCCTGGTACACACATCGCAAGGTGTGGCAACCCCACTTGCGCTCGACTGCGACTTCGATGTTGCATTTCACTCCTGCTTCAAACGCCCCTTCAGTTTTTTGTATGAGCCTGGGCACACACGTGCCACTTGTATATATATATATATATATATATATATATATATGGTCACCCCCCAAACCACTCAAAGCACAAAACCTTCACTGATCGTTCGCTCGTCGTCGTCGTCCTCCTCCTCCTCCCACTTCTCCTCGAACGCCTTCGAAATCAGCGAAATTGCGAAAAACAGATGAAACACTTGAAACAACCAAAACATATATATATATATATACATATACATATACATATACATATACATATACATATACATATACATATACACACGCACGGGGCCCATGAGCTCGTCAACACTTCTCCCAGGGCTTCTGGAGCCTCTGGAGAACCCCAAGACGGCCCCAGAAGGCCCAAGCAGGGCGCCAAGATAATCCAAGAGAGCGTCGAGCCTGCCCAGGGTAGCCCCACGACGGTCCAAGATGGCTTGAAGGCGGCTCTTGGGGACATCTGCGGGCCTTTTCGGGGTTCCTTGAGGGAGCTTCTTGGGAGCCTCGTGGAGACCTCTTCGGGCCTCCTCGGGGCGCCTCGTGGGCATCTGGGGCCTCTTGGAACCGTACTGGGGGGAAAGGCTCGAAATATCAATGTGTATTCCCCATCTTTGGCCACTCTCAGGGCCGTATTGGGAGCCCCTGGAGCCGTTGGGGGCATGATTGGTCGTCTTGGGACGACCTTTGGGTCCCCTTGGACCGTCTTGGACGCTGTCAAAACGAAACAGGCAAGTGTGCTAATAATTAAGTTTTCCGATGGCAATGGGAAGATTCGTACGTCTTGGGGCCCCTTGGGCGGTCGTCTGGGAGAACGTGTGGGCCCTCTTCGGGGCATCGTGGGCCTCCTCAGCACCATGCATGCTTCACAAAACGCACATCTGTGCAGACAAACACTGTGGTGCACACAGCACTGTTGTTCGCGCCGGCGCACGGGTTCACGCGAGCACTGTGATGCTTGTTCGCAGGCGACGTGGTGCACCCAGGAATTGTGGTGTATCCCCGAAGATCCTCGCGCGGGAAGGCTGTAGCGCGCACCAGCACTACGTCCGCTTCGCGTGGCTACTCGCAGCAAGCCTCGACGACGTGCCTAGCTATCCCATGCAGATCCCAACCTACATGCTAGCCCTAGCCGTCCTAAATATTCCCAAGTATTCTCATACAGCGCTGTCGCGAAACGTGTGACGTGGCCAGGGAGTACTGTCAGACTGATTCCATCAGTTCCACGATGCACCCTACCAGAGCTGGACTCCCTCCCCCCCTTGCACCAGCTGTCGAAACGCGGGGGCAAAATAGGATGGCCTGCTGATCGGAGGGGGGTAGGGGAAGGGGGGAAGGCTTCTTAGAAGGAGGCTGCTTCTTAGAAGGCGCCCGCCCTGCATATGTAGACAAGGCACGCGCCTTCTAAGAACCAGGAGTGCTTCTAAGAAGCCTTCCCCCTCCGCCTACCCCCCTGTGCGCGCTGCCAAGATTGGCCCCACCCGATCCTTTGGAGTCCCGAAACGGTGCGGTAACCGACTGTGCGGTGACCTCGGAACCCCAAAAGACCTCACCGCACGGTCCGTCAACGCACGGTTTTGGGACCTCGGATGCCCCAGTCGCCCGAGACGTCATCGGAGGACGCCGCGAGTCCCAAAACCGTGCGGTGACCCCGAACCCCCACCGACTCACCACACGGTGTGGTCACCACCCCGCCTGGGGGCCCCCGAGATCCCCCCGCCGCATCTCCTGGGCGCCGGGGACGCCGCGCGCGCTCGTGGAGGCCCCCGCGCCGCCGTCCGGGTAGCCGGCGGCGAGACCGCCCGCCGCGGACCTCGGGCCGCCCCGGCCGAGCGGACCAGTGGCCCGACCAGCCGGGGACGACGACGACGACGACGACGACGACGACGACGACGACGACGATTACGATGGCGATGATGACGATGGCGATGACGACGATGACACGCGCAGCAGCACAGCACCAGAAACTGTCGTCAGAGCGGGGAGGTCCCGCCGGCCGTGTCCTCTCATAGACGAGGGGGCGGAAGAGGCCCCGCCGAATCCGAGCCCCGTCCAGAAGAAAGGGGGCCGGGGAGCAGAGGCGGCCGACAGAGCAGAGAAGGGAGAGTGAGCATCGTCTATCCGACCCCCATCCCCAACGGCGTGGCCTGGGCCCCACTGGCCGATGTACCCCCCTGGATGGGGATGTAGGCCGTTCCTTTCGGGTTTCGAGGGGTGTTCCCCAACTGGGGTGGTCATTTGGTGGGGATCTCGACGGGGATGCGGATGGGGATGGGGGTCGGTTAAACGATACTGAGGAGGGCAACAGCAAGGAAGGAGGGAGGGACAGGAAGTGGCTGCAGAAGGAGAGGGGGGGGGGCAGATGGGCAGAGAGGAGGGGAAGCAACAGCCCGCACGCACGACCTTCCTCCTCTCCCTCTCCCGCCGCGCCCGCCGGGGGGTGGGCGCGCGGGAAGAGCAAGTCGGAGATTAGGTCGGGCATGTCCTCCTACAGGCGGATTTTGGTCGAAGGTTAAGAACATATTAGAAAAATTATCGAAAATAGTCCAACATAGTCGAAAACTCGTCCCCCTCCTACTTTTTGACTACCTTTGAATAGTCCTCCTGTAGAGGGACATGCCCGACTTTCGGCAAGTCTGAGGCGTCCGCTGGCGCTGGCCCCTCGACGTCAGCAGTATTGGAGAGGCCGCGCGCCCCAGCGCTTCCTGGCACGCAGGGACGGTGTCCCCCGGGGGGGAGGAGGAGGAGGAGGAGGAGGAGGAGGAGGAGGAGGAGGAGGAGGAGGAGGAGGAGGAGGAGGAGGAGGAGGTGGAGGAGGAGGAGGAGGAGGAGGAGGAGGAAGAGGAGAGGGGAGAAGGATCGGGCGTTGGCAGAACTGGGTTTAGTGGGACCTGGTTTAGTGACATGTACTGGGGGACGCCCTCCCCGCCCCGTTCCACTAACTGTAACTGCCGTCACCCGAAAAACACCAGCTACGGCAGACCTGGTTTAGCCATTCTGGCCAATGTAGGGGCACCGGGGCCCTACTACTGACCGGATCCCCTTACCTGGGGTCCTGGCTATACCCGAAAGGATGAGGATTGCATGAATGACTGAACCCGCGTCCCGATCTCAGCCTGGCGGTCAAAATCAGCGAGGTAGGCCTGCACTCCGACAGCGACAGCCCTGAGTCGGGCGTCTTCTCCACCCACCTGGACATCATCCCTGGATCAAGCAGCACACTCCGCACGGACGGCACTGGCCGACCTGCACCCCAGTACTGGCACGCAGCCCGTTCGAGGGGCAGGCTCCAACTGCACGGGTCCCACATTCCCACCGCCCGCCTGCACACCCCCAGAACTTCGACCCTTCGCAGGAAGACAAGGAGAGAGGAGCGGAGCGGAGGCGCCAGAGTCGGGCACGCAGGTGCGCCCGTGCCCGTCTGGGCAGGGCGCATGAGAGGCCGTGGCCTCACATCGTCTAGAAGCAAGAGGCGTGGGCGAAATGATCCAGGCGAGAGGGAGCATGGAAGAAAGAAAGACTCCTCCTCCTCCTCCTCCTCCTCCTCCTCCTCCTCGTCCTCCTCCTCCTCCTCCCCCTCCTCCTCCACCTCCTCCTCCTCCTCCTCGGAGGAGGAGGAGAGAGGGAGCATGGGGAGGATGGAGGCGGCGAGGAGGAAGGAAGCAGGGAGGGAGGAACGGGCACGTGGCGCCCTCTCCTGCGCACCGCGTCTCGCGCGCGCGCGCGAAGGGGGCAACTTGGAAAGGGCCCAGGGACACACAAATAAATCCGCCGATCCGGCGTGTGAGTTTCAAGGAGTCTCAGCTACAGCCTCGAGGCAGAGCCTCAGCCTCTGGGGGGGTTGCCGGGGTGGCTCTGCCGGGGAAGGGGGGATGGGGGGGGGGGGTGCGAGTTTCCGGCGGATGCGGGGCGCTGCGTTTACAGAAGGCTCTAATCTCGAGGATGCGCTGGAAGGGTGGCCGCGGCCGCAAAAGTCTCTGAGGACGGTCTACGAAAGTCCCGAGACCCCGAAGGATCGCCCGAACACGCCCAAGATGGCCCCAAGACGGCCCAAGAGCCTTCCACGACGTCTGAAGAGGCCTCCAAGAGGCCTCCCACGATGGCCCCCAGAGGCAAAAATCGTTGATTCCCATTGGTTTTTTCAATGTTTTTTGGGGTTGTCGCTTTTTTCGGCTTTCCGACGCTCCAAGACGGCCCAAGAGGCCCCCAAGACCGCTCGAAGACGGCCCATGAGGCCCCCAGACAGTCCCAAGACGGCCCAAGAGGGCCCCAAGGCGGCCCAAGAGCCGCCCAAGACGGCCCAACAGGCCCCCAAGACGGCCCCAAGAGGACCCAAAAGAGGGACGAAAAGCGAAAAAAATCAACCCTTCCAGCCCACGAGGCCCCCAGGAGGCCCCAAGAGCCTCCAAGAGGGCTTCCGAAAGCCCCCAAGAAGCTCCCACGACGCCCTGACAGGCTCCTAAGATGGCTTAAAAAACGCCCCAAGAGGGCGTCCTTGCGCCGATAGGCTCGCCTCCACCGCTCGCACCACATCGTGCAGGCCACATGTTTTGTAACACGACTCCGTGCACGACGTATCGTGAGTTTCCAAAGTGATCGGCATCCTGTATGGAACTTTCATGTCATTATTATTTCCCGTCCCCACGGTCACTGCAAGCACCCCGCCGTTGATAGAACCACTGTTGCGAGATGGCTCTATTGACCCAACTGCATTCCGACGCCCTTTCGAAGGTAACCCGAGAAGTTTGTGCGTTTGAGTGTGCGCCCATAATGTCTGCGTCTGGAGAATAACACCGAGCGACCCGGATCGGCGGCACTGGCCGAAGGCCACTACAATACACACAAATCCCACGATTCCCTATATTCTGTCTTCCCCACCACTTCCTATAGTTTCCCATATTTTCCTGGGGATCGACGATTAATTGTGTCTGGGTGTGCTTCCCCTCCTGCAACTTGGTGCCACTCTTAGATTGCAGCTGGTGGTACTGTTGGGGCCCCACAGGGAATCTTCCACAAGAGATACGAACCCTGAGACCCTAGGACGTCGATTGATTCCTGGTGAGGAAACGTCACGCTTTCCATCGAAAAACCATTGAAGCCCAAGAAACCCAGGGCACCCTGGAAGAACGCAGAGCATGCCTTGGCATGGGCCTTCACTGTGCTTAGTACACGCGCCAAACAAAAAAACAACGTCACGAACTTACAGCGAATACAAACCCACGCAAGCGGGCGCTGTCTCCTGCCAGGTGCCTCGCTTGCTCCCACGTGGAAGCTGCGCTCCCCAACGGTGCCCGCAAACTGCCGTGCAGCGTCATCGAACTCTATCCGCCGACAGCACGCACGTCTTGTGAGTATCCCTGGCCCCCCGTCTGTGGTTGCAGCAGCCTGGTCCCAATCTCGCAAGAACTATACCTTTCAGACGCGCGTATTCGCCCGCAGTCTTGGGACATGCCAAGCCCACGCCCAGCATGACCGCACACCCAACCCCACAAGCAGATTTGTAAGGCTGTGGCCCGTACTTCGCGCGTGTTCCTTCCGACCCGACAAACCAAACACCCTCCTGGACCGCGCTTGAGGATGCAGTCACGCCTCATCCCAGTCCTACACCGCCTTCAACTCACGCCTCGTTGCCGTTCAAGGAGCTAAACATCCAGAACCGCCCCGATCCGGGCACTCTGATCTTGCACAATTTCCGATCGTTGTCATTCGCGTCCTCCCCCCCGCCGCCCGCTCCCCCTTGTCCCTCTCCCCTCACCCTCTTGGTTGACGGTCTCGGGGGTCCTCGAACAGCAGAAGGGCCTGTGGTAGCGGATTTGATCATCAACGAGATGCTCCGGCAGAAACAGTGGCGAAGGGGGGTAGCTTGCATACAAGCTGGAGAGACAATCTTATGTTGCTCCCATCGTACTTAAGGACCACATCCCAGGAATGATTTCGAGCACCCGGAAAAATATCGAACAAATGTCGACAGAGTGTCGGACGAGTGTCTCCCAGGGCCCGACACGTGAACAACCTCGAGTTTCGGTACCGTTTTGGTGCTCAAAATTCTTTCTGGTGATCAAGGCTGAAGTTGTGGATGCCACGACAATGGAAACCCTAACAGACCTATCATGGAACTAAAAATGTGTTTTAAATGTAAGGAAAATGATGTCCTGGACATGTTTCAAACATACTTTCACATGTCTAAAACAGTTTGTACACATTGTCTGGACATCTGGAAATTATTTGGCAACATGCTTCCTCTCCATTGATCGTCCTCCACAAGGCTAAAGCACATTGGAACATCAGAAAACTCAGCCTCGCTCAGGACCCCTCGCCGAGCGCGGCCCCGCCAGTGCGAAGAAGGGCACGTCACCGCACACGCCGCGGCGCGCGGCCTCGATCGCGACCCCGCTGCGCCCTGGCACGCTGACACGGCCCCGCTCGCGAGCGCGTTGCCCAGTCGCGCGGCGACGCGCCACCCCACTGTCGTTAGGTCGAGCATGTCCCCCTACAGGCCGAGCTTCGACGAAAAATGAAAAGTACCCCAAACAGGCGCAGAAATTGTCAAAACGAAATAGAAAAATCGTATCCAGACTATTTTTCGACTATTGTTGAATATTCCACCTGTAGAGGGACAGGCCCGACTTAAGAATGTCGGAGGCGCGCAAACATGGATTAGCAATCCTTGGATTTAGCGCGCGGTCGCCAGATCCATGGATCGGGGGAAGTGCCCTTCCCAAAATGCGGCTGGTGCCGCCTCGCTCGGTGGCGGAACCCCGCGATTTCCCATGGAAACGGGACCCGTCGCTAATCCACGCCCCATTGATTCATGTTCGCGATCGCCGGAGACTGGGGGGCGAAACTTTGGGCTCGCGCTCAAAGACCTCGCGGGCGCGGGAGGGCCGCCGATGCCACAGCGCACTCCCCCTCGGAAGGGGGCTGCGGAAAGCTGTCTCCCCCTGGGGGGGGGGGCTTGGGACCGCGAGCACGGACGACTCCCGCTCCAGCTGTCCTGGTGCGAAATGGGATGCTCGCGAGAGCCCACTCTGCCTCTGGGCAGGGTTCTCCGAACCTCTCTCCGCGACCCCCCTCCCGCCTCTGGCACCCGTCCTCGAGCACGCGTACCCACGCGCGTGAGGAGGAGGGGGAGGGGGAGGAGGGGGAGGATGAGGATGATGATGAGGATGAGGATGAGGATGAGGATGAGGATGAGGAGGAGGAGGAGGAGGAGGAGGAGTAGAGGGAGGAGGAGGAGAAGGAGGAGGAGGGGGAGGGGGAGGAACAGAGTGAGCAAGTCCCCTCCACATGAGTCCCTACAAGGTTTGTATGTTCCCCCCACTGCGGGAAGCGCCCCCCTTGACTGACGATCGCTCCGTGGGCCTGGCATGAAGACGAGAGCCCGTTGTGTAAAGGGAGCACCTTCCATCCTTGCAGCAATAAGAATAAGCAAGATCAAAACATTCATGTGGAAGTGTCCTGCGATAACTCCGTTGGAACAAGTATGCATTCCATCCGTGTCAGCGGTGCACAATTTCCACATTCCGGCTCTGAGAAGTCTCACAAGATATCCCAATTTAAAAAGACGAGCCACCCTCCACCGGTGTATCTGCTGCACAATTTTGAATTTCGGGGCATACATTATTTAGAGGCAATATCAAGCGGGAACCCGATGTTGAAAACGAACCGCGATACATCCGCGTAACTGTCGCATTGGTTCAAAACAAATGTGCGCGGCGCCAGAGCGAGAGCACAATTCTGACAATGACATGCCCTCCATCTGCGTCGCTGCGGCAAGTGTTGTACAATGGCTGTTCGCGGCGCCACGGCGAGAGCTCCATTTTGAAAACGAGTCCCCCTCCATCCGCGTAACTGTCGCAATTGTTAAGACGAATGTGCGCGGCGCCTGGGATATACACTCTTTTTGAAAACGGCCTGTGCTCCATCCCTACTACTCTAAAAATCCGATCTTCGAGATCAAACACTGAGGAAGTCTAAGGTGAAACACCCAGCCCGCCCTCACGACACGTCTGGTGATGTCTCGGGTAATTACAAGTAGAAAATACCCATAAGGAACAGGGACTGCGGGGGAGGCGGAAGAGGCACACGAGGCGCAGGAGGAGGGGAGCGGGGGAGGGCGAGAAGGGGAGGAGCCCACACCCTCCCGTGTCCTCCCCTCCTCCTTACCTTGCCCGCTCCCCCTCCGCCCCGCCGCGATCAACTGCCCGACCCACCAAGCCCAACGCCACGGACGATCCAGTGGGTTGGGATGCCCCCTTGAAACCGCGTGGGGGCCCAAGGCCCCCAGATCCACGGGGGTGAGCGGCCCAGACATCCGGGACGTACGATGCCTTGATTTTTCACAGGGGCCCCCGGAGCCCCACCCTATCCCAGGTCATTTTTGTTCTTCCCAGATCGTTGTTTGACGGTCCGGTCCCAGGGCCTGGCGAGAGTCCCCGGGTGCCGAACACGTCAAAAACTTCCCGTCGTAATCTGTCCACGGCGCGACCACTGTTAGGGGTGGTGCCGGTCGCGCCTGTCGGACGGTCATTGAGCTGCCCACGCCCAGAGTTTGATCGGGCGTGTTCCCCTACAGCCGAAATTCTGGAAAAATTGAACATGGTTGAACAACGACTCACAAATAATAGATTTAAAAATCCCCAAAGTATTTTGGTACTAGTTTTGAATATTCTTCCTGTAAAAAGACAGGCCCGACTTAAGCGCCGAGTTCTGTCCTCGTGGTCGACGTGCGGGGAGCAGTCCTCGACGTTCCGCAGAGTGCACGGTGACACCACGAAGCGGGGCGTGGACGGCGCGCTGCCCTCGACGACGCACGGGGCGCGCGGCGCCACCACGCCGCGGGGCGTGGTCGGCACGTGCCGCGGAGTCCCGGGCCCGGCCCGGCTGGGCCCGGCCCCGGTGCCCGTCTCGGTCTCGCATGCGGCCGACTTATCCTCCTCGCGAGGGGGGCGAAGAGGGCCGCGCAGGCGGGATGGGGCGAGGAGGGGGCAGAGATGCGGTAGAAGGGGGACTGGGAAGGGGAAGAGGGGCGAGGGGATGGGAGGAGGTCGAAAAAAATTGGAGGGTCGGAAAAGGAGGCAGACCGGGGGGCGTATTGGGCGGGGGTGGGGGAGATGGGGGTCGGGGGAGAGACGCAGGACGTAAGCAAGGACGACAACGAGGAAGAGAAGGAGAGGCAAGAAAGCAGGAGGGCGAAAAGGAAGCGGGGTAAGACATGGCCACTGCGCAAGAGCACGAGGGAGGGAAGGAGCAGAAGGAATAACAAAAATCGCGCCAACAACTCATACGCATCAAAACCGTCACTGCGCGGAACCAAAAACTGAATACCGCAAAATCCGGGAGCGGCGAGCCAGGTCAAGCCAGGTGCGTGCCAAAAGGCTACAGAATCGCACCAACTCTAAGGCGCGCCCCTTGCGATATCCGACGAGCGAGGGGGCCGCGCGCGACAATCCCGAATTGATCCCAGGGCGCAGTGAGAACTGTGACGAGCGAAGAAAAACACGAGACGAAGATAAACGAAGAGGCGGCGAAAACCGAAACACCGAAAAGGCAGGCGAGAAAATAACTACAGATGGACACACTAGCCGCAACAAAGCCCCACGAGAACCCGACGAAACCCACGCACCCAAAATGGTCCTTCTCGGCCCCCGCCGTTCAAGGAACCCGCCAATCAAGCGAACCAAGTCACTCAAAATTATTGACAATCTAGGCCCCCCGCGGCTAAGAGGACCCTACCAATCAGGCAGCAAAAACCATTCAAAACAGACCCCCCAGGCCCCCCGCGGGCGGCTAGGGTGGCACTTGCGATGCCACAGATGCTGCGCAGTGCCCCAAACACGCTCCACCCCCGCTGCTCTGCACGCCACTGCTGCGCCACACCCCGCGCCCTGTCACGGCTCGCGGCTGCCTCGAATTGCGGCGCGCGTGGAAGCGCGCGACAGGCGGCCAGCGAAGCGGCGACTACACGGCACCTGAAGCGACGGACGAATCTACCTGGCCAAGAATGTCGAACAGCCGCGCCATGGGTCGCGTTCTGAGCGCCGACCCCCGCTCGCCACGATCGCCTCGCGCCGACAGGTCGCGCCCCTGATCGCGAACATCACCGTCTTCATTCCCTCCTGGAAGACCCCCCCGCGTTGCAGCCCGACACCAATTGGCATGTCTGGTCGACGCACTCGTCGCGCGCCCCTAGGATCTCGCGGCGAAGGCCAGCAACCGCCAGGATTCGCTGCCTTGGCGCGTCTGGCGGGGCGCCCCCCGTGGCCCCCGTGCACTTCAATGCGCCGCCGAGCCCCAGGGCGCGGGCCTCGCGTCTCTCCTCGCCCCTCTCGACCTCGCTGCAAAGCAAAGCATCTGCCGCCGCGTCGACAGGGCCGGCCGACCGTCTTCCGGGGACAGGAAGGCGCCGAATGGGGGCGGCGTGCACTTGGCGCGCGCGCGGAGCGGACCGCAGCGCCAGGCGCGCCCCCGCGCCCCACGCCTGCCCCTGGCATGCCCTCCACGATTTGACCTCCGCGAGGCCCGCTGCGCTCTCGACGTCGCCCTGGGCGCCAGCGCGAACGTGAATTGGTTGAAAGCTGCCGCTGCTCGCCGAGAAGGACTGCCGACGCGATCTGCCCGGCGCGGGCGGCCAGGGCGAGAAAAGGAAAAAGGGGGCACTCTCGCCGAAAATGCGCGCTCTGCCCAAAAGCAAAGTCAAATGGGACGCACCGACATGCGAATGATGTCCTCCTCGGAGGCGCGCGCCCGACCCGCGCGCGTAGCATGCCATCTTGCACTATATCGTTTCCCGAGCGGCGTGACCAGACAGCGCCCGCCACGACGCGCACGCTACAATATTCCTCGGCGCGCGCGCGGCCCCTGGGGGGGGGCGGCGCGCACGTTAGATAAATGCGTTGGGGCGACGCCGACCAAAAGCTGCTGCGTCGCGGAATCCACATCGAAATGCCCATGGCATCTGGAGCACCCGCGTCATCTGACCACCGCAAAATTGGCGAAGTCCATCAGCGCAGGCCCGCGGGCGATGATGTCGGGTATATCATGTCCCACCAGACAGACAACAACCGCCGGGGCCTTGATCTAAAGTGCCCCCCGAGGCTAAAATGGAACGAATAACGCGTAGCGCAACTTGATGCGCGATGAGTTGCTGGCAGGTAGCGAAGCACACGCCGCGGCACCGACGATTTGAGCCGCTGACATTGCAGGCGCGCCGCCCGCCGGCCCGCGGCGAAGCCGGCAAGCAAGTTCCACGGAATGCGATTTCCTGGGGCCTTCTCTCAAACAAATGCCCCGCCGCGAAATGCGCGATCGAAGAAGGGCCCCAAGATGGCGCCGCTGGCCTCCTGAGCTGCCCCCCCGAGTCCGCAGAATCTGCTGAAAAAAATCTACCGGCGCCCATCCTTCCGCCGGCTTCGCCAGCATCGGCGCCGGAACCGTTCCCCCATGGTCGAGGGGCGAGGAGGGGAAAAGGGGCTCGCGCGGGCCATCGTGGCAACGAGGGCCCCACCTGGCAGACTGGCAGCGCGTTTCATGCGACGGGGGCCATCCACCGACGTCGCCGACGCCAGCTTCCACGATTCTGAAACCTCTCTACTGCGCTGCGGACTAGGCAACTCCAGATGCCGAGCGTAGCCCGGACCCCCATGGCCTCAGGGGCGCGACCGGCCTGCCAGAGGGGCGCGAACCTCGCGCCTTCTGCACCTCGCGAGGATATCGGGCCAGCAAGAACGGCCCCCTGGGCGGACAGGGCTGCGTTCGGAGACCGTGGTTTCGGAGCCCTGGCCCGGGCGCGGGCGCGCCCAACGCCCTTGTCGACTCCGCCCAGGAGCCGTGCTTTCCAGCTCTGGCACGACCCACCCTCGGCCACCATGGAGTACTTACTTATGTCCTCAGGTCCGACCTCGCAGCTCGCAGCCCGACGCACCCGGCCACCAACGCACTCGAGCGCCCAGAAATTTCCTGATGGGCATCCTGAGATCCTGCCAGGCACCCCTCCACGCAGGCCGGCGGCGACGCAGGGCTGCTCCGAACACTTCGAAGCTGGACAAGAGCAGGAGGGCCCGCTAAGGCAGCGGCCTTGGCCGCGCGCGGCGGGCCGCGGCCTGGGTATGTTTGAGTGTGCTTGGATCTGTCTACCCAATCCTGCTCGGTAAACCACACCCTCACCACATTTAACCCCCCCTCCTCGTCCTCCTCCCCCCTCCTCCCTTTCCCCCCCCCTCCTCTTCCCCTCCTTCCTCAGCTTCCTCCTCCACCTCCTCCTTTTCCTCCTCCTCCGCCACCTCCTCCTCGTTCTCGTCCTTTCCTTCATCGCCACCTGGCGGGAAGGGAACGGGCGGGCGCGAGGCGGAGAGGGAGGGGGGGGGCGGGCGGGGGAGGAAAGAGCGACGTCGCGACGTCCTCGCCGTCCGAGCTGCCGCCGTAGCCCCGAGCTGCCCGAGGGACGGCGAGTCGGCGAGCGAATCCGAACGATCGGACCCTCGGAAAAAGAGGGAAGCGAGGGCGCGCGAGACGGACGAGGAGGAGGGCGACGACGAGGGGGAGGGGGGCTCAGAAGGGGACGGGAAGCTTGTTTCTGAGGCAGCACTCAGACCTCGAGTCACTTCGAGGACTCGAAATGTTCATTGAACACGCGCAGCGACTGACAGTCGCTGCGCACTGATGGGCTGGCGACGCGGCGGCACGGGCACGGGCCGGGCACGGGGGGCGGGAGCGACGGGAGCGAGCGGCGGCCCGACTCTCCAACTCTCTGTCTGTCTGTCTGTCTGTTTGTCTGACCGTGTCTGTCTCTCTCTCTTTCTCTCTCTCTGTCTCTTTCTCTCCCCCCCTATCTCTATATCTGGGTATCCCTTACTATCTCTGTATGCGAGTGCTGTCTGTCGGAGGCGTCATTGTTCGTATATCGTATCACACTGCTCTCTCATACCATGTCTGTGGCAATAGGTGGGATATGTGTAGTGTTATCGTCACTCTTTCGTCTTCTCCTCCGCCTCCTCCTTGGCCTCCTTCGCCTCCTCTCCTCCTCCTCCTACTCCTTCGCCTTCTTCGCCTCTTTCGCCTCCTTCGCATTATTTGAAGCGCCCGTCATCGTCATCGTCATCATCCGGATATCCATGGGCGTCACCGCCGCAATCAGCATCATCCTCATCATCCTCCTCATCATCATCATCATCATCACGAGCATCGCCATCATCATCCGCATCATCAACATCATCATCATCATCATCATCATCATCATCATCATCATAGTACGCGTCGTCATCGTCATCATTGTCGTCGTAAACGTCGGCATCATTCTCAGCATCACCACCACCCCTCTCCATTCCATCTGACTTGTTGGCCGCCGCCGCTCGGCTCAACCCCGGCCCGACAGAGGACGGGCGGCGGCCCCGCGGGCCGCGGGCCCCGAGCCCGCCCGGCCCGACGCGGCACAGAGGAGGCAGGATGGAGGCGCGCCGCCGCAGCGTGGGTGGGGGGGGTGGGGTGGAAGGGCTAAGAGTGAGTGCCCTAGACATTTGCACTGCACTGGCACGCTGCGCACTGAAGAAGAAGAAGGATGAGGACATGGAGGAGGATGATGACGAACACGTGCGCACGTGCGCCGTAACAATCACGATTCGTCGCGCGCACGACACGCACTCGCGCGCGCACCGCGAACACGGTGAACGCACAGACGCACAGAGGGGAGACTGCACGCGGTACTAGCTCACTTGTGGATCCAGGACGCGCTGGCTGACCTCCCAGCGCCCAGTGCTGCGAAGAGAGGCGCAGCACTGCTGGACTAGTGTCACTGCCGTGCTCCTCCTCCACATCGTGCTCCTCCACCTCCTCCACCTCCTTCACCTCAACCTAGTGTCGTTGTCCACCTTGTCCACCTCCACCTCCTGGACTAGTGTCGCTGCCCACCTCCTCCACTCTCGTAGTCTCCCCTCGTGCTCCTCCTCCACCTCCTTCTCTCCTTCTCCTCAACCTCCTCCTCCACCTCGTGCTCCTCTTCCACCCTCCTCCTCCACTGCCTCCTTCTCCTCGTTGTGCATGGCCCCCTCAACTTCCTCATCCCCGTTTTGCTTGCAAGCGCGCCCTCGCGCCAGCATCGAATCGAAAAAGGATGGGCCCAGCAGAGCGAGCTACGTCATAGCAACTCCCAGCGATCAATCGATTGTGATCGTGATTCTGACGAGGCTCACGTCTGGGTCGATGGGCCCTGCAGCGGTGGCATCGTCACGAGGGGCAGCCTTGAACTTCTTGGAGGGGAGCCAAGTGTTGCGCGGGCAGATGAGGAGCCGCGTCCGCGGGCACTTGAATGGAACCCAAGGTTTCATGAACACGCTATCGTATTCCCAACAACAGTCATGACAGTCACGTTTCTTTGGAGGCTCGGCAGGCTCGGCCTCTGGAGTTGGAGGGCCGAAGAACGCAGCGCGGTCCGCCTTGTCCGGAAGGGGGCCAGCACGATCACGCGCGGTGCCGAGCGAGGACATGCCGAGAGACCCTGAACCACTGAGAAACCAAATAGCTACGGACACCAGGGCGGCGGCCACGGAACGCCCTGGGGCAGAAGGAGTACAAATATATGAATGAAGGGGGCGGGTAACATGGCATTGAAACTGATCACGATGATAATGACAAGGGCGATGGCAGTGGAGGAGGAGGGGGGCAGGATAAGAACCCGCGCCACGGCGCAGCACGGCCCAAGCACGACGAGAATAATAATACTACGTAGGAGGACTGCGACTGTAGAAAGAGGGTGGGAATCCAGAGAAGAAGAAGGAGGATAAGGAACACGAGGAGAATGACAAACGTTTACTTCTGATAAATATGATGCCTCCTCGCAGTCACCCTTCAGCCTCCAGCGAGGGCGGTGGTGCAACGTGACTGCGCGGCTGATCCGACCCTCTGCGTGAGGCTGCGCTTCGGAACCAAAGAGGGGAGACGAGAGCGAGGAGGAGAATGAAGAGGATGAGGAGGAGCAGGAGGAAAGAGGATGAGGGGGATAAGAAGAATGAGAAGAGGGATGGGGGAGGGTAATAAAGGGTGGGGGGGAAGGGAGCTGCGGCCGGACGGGGCGACTGCGACGCGATGCTCTTCGCGTCGGGCAGTGCCGTCGTGGATCTGAGTGCCCGTGTCGGGGGCCCTCCCGCGGGCCGTGTCGGGAAGTGCCTTGCCAGGCAAAGGGGCGTGGTGTCGTGCCGTGTCGGGGGGGGGCCCTCCCGCGGGCCACAGAGGCCCGTTCTTTGTTGTGCTGGGCTGTACCATTCGCCCCCCGCCCCACCTCCCGTTCTTGCTCCATCCTTCTGTCGCCCCTCTCCTCCTCATCACCTTCCACACCCTTCTCTTCCTCCCCCTTATGTTGCTTCATTCCTCCTCATTCCTCCTGCTTTTCAGTCGGCCTCCCCACCTCCTCATTGCTGCCGCTCGCGCTGCCCGCGCCAAAGCCCGCATCCCCTGGGCGCTTAGTCTTGCTCTTCTTCTCGAGGGCCTTGCTGTCCCAGTCGATGCGGCGGCGGAAGATCAAGCCCGCCTGCTTGGAAACGTCGATGAGGGGCATGATGTCCACCAAGTAAGGCGCCAGGAACCAGTATCTGCCCTTCCCCCTTTGCGCCCGCCCCAACTAAACTCCCTCGGGCACCGCGCTGGAAGGAGGGGCCGATCCCCCCGCTGAGGCGAGCGCGGAGAGCCAGCTGCGCGACCAGGCGCGGGCAAGACGAGGTCAGGGCGCGCGCGCGGCGACCGCCACAGGAGTAGGGGGCAGCAGGAAGAGGACAAGGATGCGCAGCACGAATACGCCCACGATAGGAGGACGCGACGAGTCAGGGGTGGGGCAGGATTGGGCAGGACACAAGACACCCTCCCTCCCACGTTGCGGTCTCGCCAGTGTCGCAGCTCGGATCAATCTCGATCTTCAAGGGCTTCCAGACCACCTCGTGCGTGTCAGCGGCAGCCCTGTAGATCGCCTCCTTGTCGCTCACCTTCTTCACCTTTTTCGCCTTCTTCTTCTCAGCAGAATCCTGCCCTATCCTCCCCGATGCGGGGGCGAACGCGGCATGGGAAGAAGGAGTTATCGGGTAAGCATGTTGACAGAAAGAAGACAAGACGAACTCAGTGAAATACGGTGCGGGGATGATGCCGAGCTGGGAGGACACGAACGGGAGGGAGATGTAGATCTGGATAAGGAGGAGGAGGAGGAGGAGGAGGAGGAGGAGGAGGGAGAGTCGGAGAGGAGAGCGCACTGGCCGAAGAGAAGGACGAGAAGAGGGCGTGGAGGAGCCTGAGGAAGAGGTCCGAGGAGGTTTAGGAGGAGGATGACGACGACGAGGAGAAGCAGGAGAAGGAGAGGAGAAGGAGAAGTAGAATATGGAAGAATGGGGAAGATGAAGAAGCATGTGGAATGCCAGTGGAATGCGCCCCCCATCGGGCCATCGGCCCGACCAGCGGCGTCGCCGTCCAGCCGTCGAACCCCCTGCAAACTTGGCTTGGCGTCATCTCTCTCCCTCTCTCTCTATCGCTCTCTCTTTTTTTTTTCTCTCTCTCTCTCTCTCTCTCTCTCTCTCTCTCTCTCTCTCTCTCTCTCTCTCTCTCTCTATCTCTCTCTATATCTCTGTCTTTGTCCCGCAGCCAGAAAATCCCCAGCCAAAAGCCTCCGCTCTACAGTGCTCCCTGTTTCGCGCTGACCACAGCCCCAATCTCCTCGCTGTCATCGTCATCCGCAGTTGCTTTCTGCTTCTTCGGCTGGACCAGCCAAGCGTAGCATACGTCGCTCTTGCTGGGGTTCGCGAACTGGCTGCCGTCAATGTAGAATCTCTTCAGGTCGCACTGCCCCACCGCGCGAGCTCAAGAACCACGATCGGGACGATCGGACAAGGCAAGAGGAGACGGGAACTGGAGAGGCCCATCTCGGGCCTACAGACAGACCCCGAACCAATATTGCAGCCGAATGGCCCCTGGGGGCCTGGAGAGCTGGATAACGATTAGCAGTCCCAACTGAAATGACAACAGCAACGTCTGCTCTGGCCGCTGCTTAACCTGCCTGCGCACCCGCGAACGGCCCCTCCCCCCGTCCGTGCTCTCGAGGTCGCTGTCGTGGTCATCCTGGCCGTCGCCGCTCTCGTCGGCGACGCCCGAGGCCGCCGCAGCCGATGCCTTGGCAACGGCTGGGGTGGGGGGATCTTCTTCGCCTCCTCCACCTCCTCGTCCTCCTCCAGCCCCTTCTCCTCCTCCTCCTCGGACTCGATCCTGCTCCTACTCTTCCTGCTATTTCCTCGTCCTCCTCCTCCGGCGCCTCCCTCCTCCTCCTCTTCCCCCTCGTCCGTCTCCTACTGCCCCCCCTCATCCTCCTCCTCTTCTTCCCCCTTCCTCTTCCTCAGCTTACCTCCTCCCCCGCCTCCACCCCGTCCTCCACCGCGCCCTCGCCCCTCTCGTCGTTCGCGTCTTTCTCGCCGCCTCGAGCGCGTCGGAGCCCGTCGGGGCGGTAGCCCGCTGGACCGCAGAGCGCCAGTGAAACAGGAAACAAAACATAAGGAACGGCAGCGGTCGGAAGGGGTGGGAAAGGCACGAAGGCGAGGACGACTTGCTCCTCCTCGCTACTACTCACTCGTTCACGCGTATTCCTGCTCATTCTCCACCTCCTCGCCGCCTCGCCCCCCCTCCTCCATCCTTGGTTCCTCCTGACCCTGCCCCCCGTGGGAGGCCCGCGCTGCGTTCCAGCAGCGGGGCGACTGCAGGCTGCCGACGCAGGAGCGCGGCCGCCCGCTCTTGTCACCGCCCGTCGCCGCCGCCGTCGACGCCATTGTGGTCTCCTCTTCCTCGCTCCTCCTTTCCTCCAGCTCCTCCTGCTCCTCCTCCTCCTCCTCCTCATCCTCCTCCTCCTCCTCCTCCTCCTCCCCCCCCCCCCCCCCTCCTCCCCCCCCCTCCTCCTCCTCCTCTCCTCCCCCCCTCCCCCGCCGACCCCTCCTACATCCTCCTCCTCCTCCTCCTCCTCCTCCTCCTCCTCCTCCTCCTCATCATCGTCATCATCATCATCATCACCATCATCGCCCTTATCCATCCTCTTCCTGTTCCATCTCGCGCTCCGCCTCCCCCCCCCTTCACTGAGGGCACCTTCACCTTCGGGTTGTCGTCCGTCCTCACCTCCTCGACTCGAGCACGGACCTCCCTATCCCTGACCCTCCTTCGCTCCCGCCCTCTGCCGTCTTATCTACCTCCTCCTGAGCCTCTGCCCCCCACTTGGCCCCTCCTCATCCTCATTGTCACATTGCCCTCATCCGCCGCAGCCCGAGCAGCCTTCGGGCCTGGCTTCGGCTCCAGAGGCTCGAAGAGCTCCTCTGTGAGACGGTCGAGCTCATCATCATCATCATCAGCATCTGGGGGGCGGCAGGGCCTGACCTCCATGAGAAAGCTGTGGTTCAGGTTGCTTGCCGTGGCCTCGTCAACAATCCTGCCGAAGTACGGCAGCTCGAGGCGCCCAGCGCCAGGAACCATAATCCTGGGGACCGACGGAAGCGGGGCGGCAGTGGTCATATTTAAATACATATGCACACACATATACACATATGTATATATATATATACAAACCATGGGATAGTGAAAGAAAGGGGTGGGAGAGAGCGAGGAACGAAAAGGAAGACGACCCAAGAAACAAGAACCACGTGCAAAAGACCACTACAGTGGATACCACTACACGGAACACATGACGGAAACGCAACACGGCAAGCAACGATGAACGTACCCAAATTCCGCGCTCGCAGCATGCCAGTTGGAACCGAAGCCCATATGGCACAACATAAGATGACATGACTTGCACCCCCGACACTGGCGACCGACGAGAGAGCACGACCTACGACTGAGAGGTGTGCCCGACCGACGACCGACAACTAACGAGCACGAGTACGACCTACGACCCACGACCTACGACTTCGACGACAACACGTCCAACGACCTACGACTACGACTGACAACTACGGCCCAGTGCCTACGGCGCGGCGGCGACCTACGACTACGACGCCGTGGGCGAAGTACGACGACCACGACTCGACGTACGAGCAGGACAAGGCGCTACGACCGACGACGATTACGACTGCGAATGCGACGACGACAGCAATGGGGGCTGGGGTCTGCCCCGACACTGGCGATCCTCGTCGCCGTGTAGGCTTTCTTTCCGTCCACGTTTTTGGACTCAGTGATGGCCAGCGTCGTCTTGCCATTGGACATCGTGGCCATCGCCATCTCATGTAGACCTCCCCTCTGATAGCCCCGACGCGAGGCCCCCCGGACCCGCATTTTATGAGGGTCTGGAGAAGGAGGAGGAAGGAGGAGCAGGAGGAGGAGAAGGAGCAAGAGGAGATCACCGAGGTAGATGCGTTGGGAGGAGGAGAAAGGTGAGAAGGAGGAAGTGGGGGCGTGCGCAGAGGAGGAATGGACCATCGCCGAATCGCCGAGTGACCACCGCTAGTTAGAATAATAAGCACGGGCAAAGGGGTGAGAGCATGGGGCGCGAGTAGACACCAGAGGGAAGAGGGAGAGGAGAAGGAGAAGGGGAGGAGGAAGGAGGAGAGAAGGTGGAAGGAGGAAGCAGGAGTGAACCAATGACGACGGCGATCTCGCCATCGTCGGTCGCACCACTCATCCTTCTCCTCGGGCTCCTCCCCCTCGCCCACCTCATGCCCATCATCTTCCACCCTTCTCCCCAGACTCCCCCTCTCCTTATCCGCCTCCCCCTTCTCCTCATCCTCCTCCTCGTGCTCCTCCTCATCCCCCGCTCCCCCCCCCTCATCCTCGTCGTCCTCTTCCCCCCCTCGTCATCCTAGCCTATCCCCCTCCGCTTGCTCCTTATACCCCGTCTTCTCGTTGTCGTGTTGTCCTCGCTCTTCCACCTCCTCCTACCACCCAGTTCCTCATATGTTTCCTATGGCCCTCCTCAGGCTCCTCAGGGCCCGAGGCCGTCCTCCGCTCCTACGTGCCCCTCCTCATCCAATCCCTATCTCAGGCGCCCTCCAGAGCGGGCCACGAAGCTCGACTGCCAGCATGTCCATCACCTGCCCTGCCCTTTTGCCTTCCGCACTGCCGCGGGGGGGCGGGGCAGGGGCCCAGGGGGGAGGAGGCCTCATCATCCTCCTCAGCCTCCTCCTCCGCCTCCTCCTCCTTTTTCGGTTGAAGCAGCGGGTCCTTTACCTTGGGCCGCGGTTCGCCCCAGACATGAGAGGCGGGCCCCTTACCCCCCGCCCGCCCCACCTTGTGACGTCGCAACGTTCGCGAATGGAAACATGCTTCCACCCATCAAACCGTAGGACACAGACGCCTAGACACAAAGGCATATACCAATGCGTGCGCATGCTCATGGCGTCGATGCAAACAGATCTCATTAATCAGGTGTGCGCGCGCGTAAGTCTGTATGTATGCATACATGAATGCTCACCGCGACCTCATCCCCCTGTTCTGTCTGTTCACAGGTGCGGGTTTCGTTCGCCCGATCTCTATGTCTGTTGTGTGCCCCCTCACGCGCCTCTTCCTGTCACCCTCTTCCCTCCTCACCTCCTCGTCCTCCTCCTCCTCCTCTCCTCATCAGTGCTGATGGCTGCTGGCCCAGGCTCAACCAATCCCTACATCCCGCCTGCTTCGTATGGGAAACCGACATCATGTACTCGTCCACGTCACACTCGTCATCGATGATCTTCTTCCGAAAGGCGCAGACGTTGATGGCCATAATGTTGTTGTCCTCCTCCTTCTGCTGGGCGCCCTGCACGGCCGCGTCGGCGTCGGGCTCCTGCCCGCGCCCGAGGCGAACCGCTCGCCCTCGCTCGTATCGCTAGCCCTAGGGTTGTTGATCTACACGCTTACTCGCCAACTCAAGGCTGGTGCTTTCCGAGCGGGGCTGCGCCCGTTGCCAAGGCAGCCGAAGCTCGGGAAGGCCCTGGGCTGGAAGGATGCAGGCGACACGAACGGCAAGACAGACATTTCGCAAGCACCACGGACTCGCGAGCAACTCTAAAGGCCAGGATTTAGGAGAGAAGGGAGAGAGGGGATCCACCACAATGAACTGTCAGAGAGTGCCCCCCCACTTCCTTGGGCGGAGCAAAGGCCGCCGTAAACTTCTGCTCCAGGACTTTCACGGGGTTCTCCTGGAGCTCCACCGCAGCCTCGTCCCGAGACCTCGAGGAGCGCCAGATCCCGAGAGCCTCCGAGATCTGCTGCTGCCGCTTCGCGCGGAAGAGGCCGACTTCGGGACTGAATTTCATCCTCTCCAGGCCAGCTGCATCAGCGACCTGCCCCCGCGCCCTGGTAGGACAAGTGACTGGATGCATTCGACGACAAGGCATGGCAACTATGACAAGCCGACCAAGTGGGGCCAGGGACACGCGCAATGCACTGAGTCAAACAACCGCCCCAACTCACATCATTCAAGTTCCTGCTCAACGACGCGTTGTCAAACATCGGAGGCTAAGACATCACCCCTCCCATCACAACCCTCCCTCTGACCGCTTGGCACTGGTCAGCGCTGTGGGACTCCAAGAACTTCTTGGTCAACTCTTCCAGCTCGCGCTTGAAGCCCGTCGGGTCGGCAGCCGTCAAGTCGGCCTCCATACCACTCAGCATAGAGAAGATCTCGTTGAAGAGGTGCACCTCGTCAAGGCCGGACTGGTCTGGGCCCTGCGGCGCGCGGGCGGGCACCAA
Source organism: Prorocentrum cordatum (assembly GCA_963575745.1). Taxonomy (NCBI): domain Eukaryota; class Dinophyceae; order Prorocentrales; family Prorocentraceae; genus Prorocentrum; species Prorocentrum cordatum. The sequence goes on from CAUYUJ010008291.1 coordinate 497,778, forward strand.
GAGGCATTCCCCCCATGCAACAGCAAGGCTTCGACAGGACCGTTCCAACGTTAACGGCCAGAAGCGGAAGCTCGCCGAATACATATAGGCAAGGAGAGGGCATCACATGAGAGAGCGGCCACACGATAACGACAGGGCGCCAAGAGCAACAATGAGCGGTCACGCGCGAAAGGCTTGGAATTCTCTCCACTGACAAGCGGCGCGTGGATGTGGCGTGGGCCCCAGGGCGCGTCGCATTGCACGCGTGCCACGCCCTCCCACCATCCCAATGCGATGCTACTCACCCCGCCTTCGTCTTCAGCAGCATCCACTCTGGCACGGTGATCTCTGGCGCGAGGCTCAACAAGCCCTGCAAGTCACCGTAGACCCGTTGCTGCGAGGGGGGGCAAGCCAGGGGCGGCACAGGAAGGCGATGGCACAAACGACGCAACGACTAACCCAATAGGAGGTGCAGTTCGGGCCCGAGGCAGCCCTTCGCACATGAGATGCTGAGCAAAGCCCGATGCGCCACTATGGTTCCAAGATCACGTCTAGAAACACCTGGGAAAAAGCAACGTGCCACCGCTGCTCTGGCGACGCAGGGGGTGGCCGGGGAAGGGGATGCCAGGGGATCGCCACGAGAGAGGGTCGCCACTATGACCAGTAGCCCGAGGTCATGTCATAAGGGAAAGGCGAGGCCACGTCGGTTGCACTCTACTGATTATGCATTACCCTACTCACACATAATCAGCAACGCCGCTCACATGCTGCATACACTACACAACGCGCGTGTTAAGTGATCGGCGGACAATGTGGCGCCTTATACTCGCTGACATACATAGCAGGAACTGGCTTATCACCTTCCATTGCGCACGTCATCATCTTGCCGATGCTGGAGCCAAGATACAACAATATATTCAAACGGGCCACGAACAAGTACTTCCGATCACACCTTGCTGCCAATATCATCTCGAATGGCGTGCCCTTGCAATGTTCCGCCATGTTGTGGAACGCCAGCCTTTCACTGCACTCCACTACTGCATTCCACTCTGAGGGCATAATGTGATTGACGCGGGCAATGCTTTCATCATGGAAGGCAGACTGGGCAGCCGCCAACGAACTCCACATTCCACCGTTGCCCAGGGTTATCATAGTCAAGCTCTTGAGCATGTCGTTGGCGGCTTCAGCAACAATAGATTGGGCCTCCCGTCCCAAGGCAAATGCCCTCCCCCTCCTCCCCCTCCTCCTCCTCCTCCTCGTCTCTTATCCTCCCGCCTACTCCTGTGGCTCCTCGTCACCCCTATCCTTCTCCTGGCCGTCCTCCTCCTCCTCCTCCTCCCGCCCCCCTCCCCCTCCTCCTCCTCCAAGGCAGGACCGCCCACTCCCACCTGCAATGGTACTTTGAAGAAGGAGCTATTCTTGGCAGCCTCAAGCAAACTGGCTGCGGCCTCCGACATGTGGTTCACCTCAGACATGGCCTCCTCCGCCGTCATTCTGGGCTGCTCCTCAACCTCCATGGACGAGCGCAGGTTCAGCACCTCGTATGCGTCTGGATCCGACGGCCTGCGGGAGGGGCAGGCGCTCGCGCTGCAGGGCCCGCGAGCGCCCTACTCAACAAAACATCTTCTCCCGCATCAGACCTTCTACACATATAGCCACAGCCTTGGCATCCTCATCCTCCTCGTTAGCATCATCACCATTATCATGATCATTCCCTTCCCCTCATTATCGCTCTCGAGTCCTCATCCTCCTCCACCTCCCCCTCATCCTCCTTTCTCATCCTTTCTTCTCCTTCTCCGCACTCCTCTCCTACTACTACTGCCCCGTCGTTTCTCGCCGAGGTGCCCCACCCCCCCCCTATCCTTCCAGACTGCGGCGACCCCCCAGGCAAAGGTGGGCGCCGAACCTGGGCTTCAAAGACGACGTCGCGTACACATAGCTCTTGAACGCCAGCTTCAAGGCCGCCCACCCCTTGATACTTTTCGTGCCACCCTTCGAAGTCAACGTAATAGATGTCTGCCTCCCTTCTACCCCCGCTCAAGCGGAAAGCAAGAAGCAAGCGAGGGCGCAGCAAAGCCGAGGGGAAAGGATGGATGGGGAGGGAAACAGACTGGGGCCGCGGGTCCTACTCCAGGAGTCCTCCAGGGCCGACCTGATCCAGTAGCCTGGGCCCAGTAGTTTGGGGAGGGTGAGGTAGACTGGGTCTGGTAGTCTGGTAGTCTGGGCCCAGCGGTCCTGGGTCTGGGTCCTGGTCTCGGTAGTCCAATAGTGCGGGGCGGGGAAAGGTGTTCGGTAGTCGGGCGCTCTGGGCCTAATCGGGTAGCTTGGGTATGGTAGCGAGCAGTCTGGCAATCTGGATCCATTGGCCCTCCAGGGCGGACCTAACCCAGTTCTCCTGGGAGCAGGAGGAGGGGGGGAGGAGGAGGAGGAGGAGGAGGAGGAGGAGAAAGGGAGGAGGACGACGACGACGAGGATGAGGAGGAGGAAGAGAGAAAGGAGGACGAGGAGAAGGACGACAAACACGAAGGTTGAGGAGGATCCTCATCTTCCTCATCCTCCTCCTGCTTCTCATCATCATCCTTCGCCCCCTCCTGCTTCTCATCATCATCCCCCTCCTCCTCCTAATCCTCCCTCATCCTCCTCGTCTTCCGCATCCTCATTTCTCATCTTCCTCCGCCCTCTTATCCTCCTTCTCCTCCGCCCCCTCTTCCCCCCTTCCCTTCCTCAGGCCACTCTTGCATGCATCTACCCCTGAAGGCCCGCTAGCGCCCATGAACAAGGCAATCTGCTCGAATGCACTGAACAGATCTGTCAGGTTAGGGTTGATCTTGCGGAAGTACTCAATCGCATGGGCGACGTGGTCAAAGTAGTCTGCACACTTGCCAATATTCTCATTTTCAACTAGGGCGAGCGGCATACGTGCTGGCTTAAGCTGGGGCCCTTTTTTCGTTTTTGTCGGTGTTTTCACTTTCCCCTTCTGCTGGCTCAAGAGGGCGACCTGTGCTTGCTTCTTGGCGTCACGTTTCTTTTGCTTGTTCACTTTCTGTACATGGGCGGCTACTTTTTTCTGTAATTTTGCCAATGCCTTCTGTTGCGCAGCCGCTCGTCTGGGATCGCTGGTTTCCTTCTTCTCCACAAAGGACTCGCACATCGCGGCGAGGCGGTCGTCGCTGACGGCCTTCAAGATCGGCAGGCCATCTGGAGGCCCATTGTTTGAAGCAGAAACCCCGAACGCGCGCGAATCACGTGCGAAGGTCCCCAGGGCCACTTCGGGTAGCCCAGGGCCCAGCCTAACTTCACCCCTCGGGGCCGATCACGCTCGAGAGCCCCAATGCCTAAGCGACCTGCGACAGCAGATAGAGCCTTAGGAGTTCAACGGCCCCAGAGCCACGCGCGTACGCACAGGCATCTTCTACTCTGCACCCCATTCATGATCCTCCTCCGTTCTCCTCCTCCACTCCCCCCTTCGTTCTCCTCCTCCGTTCCCTTGCTCCCGTCATCCCCCGATCCCCCTTGCACTCCTCCTCCCCCTCCCCCAAACCAGGAGGCGCTCAACGCAGCAAAAATGCGAGCGCCTGGCAAAAGAGCGCATGCGCCCCAGGGCGCCCCCAACCGAGGACAGGAAAGCAGCGCGACGTCCACGATGTGCTTCGGCTTCCCCGCGTTCTTGAACACCTTTCGGGCGGGCGCTGGGCGGAGCGGCTCATCCCTCCTCCGTCCTCCATCCTCTCTCCTCTCTACTGCCTCGCCCCCCTCCTACCCCTCCCCCCTCCTGCCCCTCCGCCTAAGCACTGCTTCTACTCTGCACCCCATTCATGATCCTCCTCCGTTCTCCTCCTCCACTCCCCCCTTCGTTCTCCTCCTCCGTTCCCTTGCTCCCGTCATCCCCCGATCCCCCTTGCACTCCTCCTCCCCCTCCCCCAAACCAGGAGGCGCTCAACGCAGCAAAAATGCGAGCGCCTGGCAAAAGAGCGCATGCGCCCCAGGGCGCCCCCAACCGAGGACAGGAAAGCAGCGCGACGTCCACGATGTGCTTCGGCTTCCCCGCGTTCTTGAACACCTTTCGGGCGGGCGCTGGGCGGAGCGGCTCATCCCTCCTCCGTCCTCCATCCTCTCTCCTCTCTACTGCCTCGCCCCCCTCCTACCCCTCCCCCCTCCTGCCCCTCCGCCTAAGCACTGCAGTACGAGCACAAGTCCACGATGTGTTAGACAAATGGTGGCACCATGCCCCGAAGTGCGGATGAATGAGCTACCCTCCATCTCGCAGCGCAGCTGCCGTGGCCAACACGCATGCGGACGATGCAGTGTGTCACGCAAAGTGCAGATCCATCACAGCGAACGCCCCCCCCCCCCCCCCCCCCCCCCCCCCCTCCCCAGCAACGCCTCAACAACCCCACCCACCCATCTCAAGCCATGACACAAGGCCCCCCCAAAACGCACGATGAACAAGCATTACACTACAACCCGCAGGGGCACCCGCTGCGTGGCGGACAGGATCTTGAAGACCCGCTCGTGCTGCTCCTGGGCCAGGCGAGGGAAGTCGACCTCCCGCATGCAGCGCCGCTCGAAGGACTGCCACACGGTGACGCCTGACCCAGGCTCGATCTCCAATGTCAAGCTCTCGCGCCTGAAGTTGGCGATGTTCTCGTAGCTCGTGGGGCCGCTGAACCAGCCAGGCTTCTTTGCCTGCCCCTCCGCGCCATGACGAATTGGATTGCGACTGTCCACTGCTCTGCTGCGACACAGAAATGGGCGATTATCTCCTCTGGTCTGCTCGCCCCCCTCATCCTCATCATCGGCTCTGGGAGGCTGGGGGCTGGGACGGGGAGGGAGCTTGATTCGCGCCACGAACCGCAGCGCACGTACATCTGAACTCAGCCATCCACCCCCCTCGGCTAGCGACACCAGTTGAGGTAATCAAACCCGAAGTGTTCACCCGACATGTATCATACCTCAGACCAGTGTGCACCGTCAAGCAGCCAGAGTCGGAACACACGAAGAATTGCACCTCGATGCGCAACTCACTCACAGCAACATAAAATGCAAAAGGCCAACAGGCGCCCCCTCCCCACCTCTACAAAGATGAAGCGCTTGTTCCTGAACTCAGAGGCCCCCAGAGACTTCCATGTCCAACTTTTGTTCTTATTGCGCAAGTCATCCCATGCGTCATCGAGCTCGTCGATAGCGCGGAGCTTCTCAAGAATGGTAGTCACTGTATTCGCTTGATTTGTTTCATTGCCAAGCTCCTTGAGAAAGGCAACGATGTGACGCGGCATGTTCCTCTTGTATAGCTTACAGTGCGCCCAGCCGCGCTCCATTGACCTCCCTTGCGAACATAGCGATCGAAGGGCACATGTTGCACGACATCTGATGTCACAGGTGCTACCACACTAGCTGCCGACACACATGCATAGAGACTACGACAACTGCGTGCATCCACGACGGTGCATCTACCTTTAAAGGAAACTGCCCAAGTCGACACAACAACTGACCCCTGGAGCCCCCCAGTGCGACCTCTGAACGTTCCGGTTCTCCCTGGCACTGTCGTCTTGCCAGGCCCGCTTCATGCCCTCCGCCAATGTAGCTCCATGAATAGCCCACCAGAAACCCTCCCGCTCCAATTACACTTCGGAGATGCATGACCGACCCTAACTCTAGCAAGCTTCATGGGGCAAGCTACGCCAAGCACGTTGCAAAAGTGTAACTCTATATCCCTCAGAGAAAAAATCACCTCGGAGTGAACCCGTAGGGGATCATGCAACTCCAGACTCGCAACCGACACGATACCCATCCGTGCTGGAGGGGCAGGCGATGCTAAAGCAACGAAAGTCACGAAACCATCAAACAGACACACACAAGCACTACTGCCATGCGCATGCATGACAGTTCGAAACACAGAGACTCCGGATCGACGATTACATACATGCATGTGTTTGTCAAAGATACAGTGCGTAATCTGAACCCAACGCCCCGCCTCTCTACTTTCATCTGGCTCTTGAATCAAGTGAGCCCCGCCCTTGTTCTCCCACAATAAACCAACCTGTTCAACTGAACGTTTGCGGTCCAATATACTGGCTTCATCTCCGCGATCATTCCAAGGATGTCTGGACTGCCCCGCCCATCCGCACGTTCAGAGCCAAGCCAGCGGAAAGGTGATGGAGCTTAGGACGCACTGAAATGGAAATGACAATTTGGGAAAGGTGCTGAATACTGAATCCAGGAACACAAATTACACGCCTTGGGACAACAAAACAGAAGTGATATATGTTGAGCGCTCGCGCCGATACATCTTCGCCTCTCCCCCTGGATCGCAGGCGAGCCGACGCGGACCACAACGGAAAAAGCATTATGAGTTGCGCGATCGTGGACGGTGTTGGGCCAGCCGCTAGCAGCAAACCATGGCCAACGTGCCTCTACGGCCACGGGCAGTGCACGGCAATGTGTACAAGGGAGCCACAGCACCACATGGACTCGGCGACACAAAGAGATGCGCCAACAGCGAGATGCAGAGTGCAAAGGCCACTGCAGAAATACAATGGCACATGCCAACTGATGAAAGAATCAATCGACATCCGTCCTCCCTCCTCCATCTCCTGTCCTCCTCATCTCTCTCCTCGACCTCCTGCCCCCTCTCATCTCCATCATCCTCCCCGCGCGCGCGGGCAAGCCCGCCAGTCGTCCCTAGCACGGCCCCGCCCCCCCCCCCACGATGGTGAACTCGCCTTTGTACAGCAGCTTCACCGTTGCGTCGCCGGAGATCTTGAACTCGTGGTCAATGTGCTCCACGTACTCTATCTTGCTGAGGCCAGGGCCGTAGCGCTCCTGGCGGGAGAGGCGGGCGCGACGGACATCGACGAGCCCACAAAGGAAAAGGCTTCAAGTTTAATCACGTAGCAAGCGCATGCAAAGAGCACAACCCGAGAAACCACATCTCTGAAACAACGTGACAACGAATGCACGCTGGTACCCAGACAGCGCCACCACAACATCAGAAAACGACACCTCCAAACATGCAGGCCTAACGCGCGCGTTTCGAGTATACACATTCGTATGCGAGCGGCCAGGGGCACATAAACAAACACATGTATGTGGTGGTTTAGGAGCCAATGCATAATTCTTTTTTTGTTTATGGGAAAACGTCGAATACACAAAAACAAAAAAAAAAAAAAAACGAAACGAAATAACTTCCGCGGTTACTTGAACGCTTTTCTCGTTTATTTGTCGCCCGTGTTTTTGCGCGTGCATGTCGTGTGTTCGTTTTTTTTTTGTTTTTTTTTTTTGCTCCAGCTCCTGCCCAACATCTCTCAAAACCAGCCTCCCCATCAGCAATTGGCGATGGCCCTGGAGGCCACAGAGGGGCCCATCAGCATTTGGCGATGGGCCCCCTGGCCCATCGCCATTTGGCGATGGGCAGGCCCAGAACTGAAGGCCCCATCGCCATTTGGCGATGGGACGCCGAGGGGCCCATCGCCGATCGGCGATGACACTGCGAGCACACCATCGGCGATCGGCGATGGGACCTTAGACCTCCACCGCCAAACGGCGATGGGATCGCAAGGGGGCCATCGCCATTTGGCGATGGCGCCCCGTGTCCCCATCGCCAAATGGCGATGGCGACCTACGTGCCCCCATCGCCAAATGGCG